>JBAMNC010000667.1:0-423850 GCA_037902135.1 Cetoscarus ocellatus | reverse complement strand
CGTCCAGGTTCTCCGCGCTCCAGCCCCTCTCTCTCCCTCTCTCTCTGGGTCTACGCCGCACCAACAAACCTCAGTCCGGGCTCCTCAGCCGAGCCAGCAGGCGCCACCAGGTGCTCATTTACATAACTGCACCGGGCTGTGTCCAATCACAGCGCAGAGCAAGGTGTCTGATTGAATATTCCAGCAGGGACATCGTCCAATCAGAGGCTGCTGTGGGCGGGACTTCTGACCTTAACCTCTCTGTAGGGAAAAGTGAAGCTTACTGTAGGGGAAAAGGGAAGTGTGACATTGTTTGGCAACATATAGGGCTGTTCAGCAATGGCAAAAAATCCTTTACCTTTACTTTGATTATTAAGTATGATCAAACACTAGTGATTGGGTTCAGACTATTTGCTGGGGGAAACCAAACAGTTTTCCTCACCTCAGCAAAAAAAGAGTTGTCTGTTTTGGTGGCCAAACAGTACGAAAAGTGTCCGAGAGCACAACCTCTGCCATAGCATTTCATACATGGTTGGATGAGTTATTGTCAAAAATTTGGGAAACTGCCCTATCTAGCACAGTTATGAAAATGCTAAAAAAAAAAAAAAAAAAAGAAAAGAAAGAAAGAAAGAAAAAAGAAAAAAAACGAATCCACATCCAGGTTCAGATCATCACCAAAATGTAATCATTTCCTTGTGCCATGACCAACATTTTCTGAAAAGTCATCCAAACCATTGAGAACTTGAGTCACTGGCAAAAATGTGTAAAACTGAACCATCCTTTCAAAAATTCCTTGATCCACACTTGGATTGGGATCACCTGAAAAATGTAATTGTTTAGTCCTTGTCTGATTCATGACCTATCCTGAAATTTTATTCATATTCTGATCATACCTTTTTGAGTTATCCTATTCACAAAAAAACAAATGCTGGCAAAGCCATAACCTCCTTGGCAGAGGTAATTAGGACCATGCTGTTGTTGCTTCAGGCAGACATATTTTGTCAGCCAATGAGAAAATAAATATCCTGCTGGATCCCTTGACTAAAAGCCTATGGGATAATTCACTGTGTTTTGGGTTCATTGCTGATAAAAGGTCTGTGGCAAACAAAACTTCATAAAATGTACGTTTTGATCATCATGATCATCTTCCTGAATTAACCTAACTTTCACATAATTTTAGGCTTAGATGTAATTGGTGAGAACAAAAAGCTACTATTATGCTATTATTGAACTACAACTTGGTGGTTTGGTTGACCTTAGTCCACCTGTGTAGCACCCAGTACGCCCCATGCATTTCTCAGCACATTGCTCCCAGTCTAGTCAATACATTGATTTCCACAGCTGCATCTCCGGTGCATGCCAGCAGAAATTCACCTCCAAAGTAACAAAACACAGCCTGAAGATGTAACTTAGGTTTTAGCTTTTGAAAAGTATGTTTGGTCTGATCAACAGAAAGGTAGTAAAGAGTAATGTAAGACAAATATGGCTAAAATACACTAGCTGGCTCAACTTGCTGTGCAAAGCAAGCCAGTGTCCACAAATTATCTGTTATACAACTTTAAACTCTTTGCAAAATAACCACAAAGTAAGAATAAATAAGTTAAACATGATATATAAAAATAACAGTGTATCATGATAGAAATAAATGATTGAAAATAAATTAACAATGTTTTTGATTGAGTGTCAAAAATGTATTAAGACATAGAAAAATGTATCTAGACCTGATACGACAAAATCTATGGATAACACTGCACTCTTGTTTGTACTCATGCAGTAAATGCTCAATCCTGATTGTTTGTTTCAAGGTCATGGATAGCTTGGCTATTTGGAAAATCAAAAATCAGATTTTCTGCTAGGACTAACATGCGGTTCTGCTGAGATATGGAGGTATATTTCATTTGATACAGCTGCACTGACTGGTGTCACCTTTTTAAACCCTTTGTGTGAGGGAAATGTTGCTCTGTGATAGTATAAACTTGTAAAACCTTTGAATAAATCTGTTCGTCCTCTCAGCATCTGGCCTGAGACGCTTTAATATAGACCCTCTGCACTCCTCCTTGCTATTTACCTCTGGAGGAAACTTTATTACAGAGTATTGGTGGTGTAACTGTATACCATTACTAGCCCTGGGCTATAATGATTCAGATTGAAGGGTTTGCAGTAAAACACAGCGATGGAGCTGGAACCAGAGGAGTCGCTGATATGAAGCCCTGAGGTGAGGAAGGAGCAAGATGGGAATTCATGTTTTTTAGAAGGGCAGCATGTGCGTGTGTTGATGCTGGATTTCATGAAAAGTTGAACTAGTCAAGTTGGAACAAAAAGGTGGTGCAGCGGTTAGAGTATGTGTTGGTACTTGCCTTTCAGACAGAGAGGAGGGAAACTGCAGCAGGCACTCAATCAGCAGTTGGGGACAATAAGGTCATTTAACACACTGTGTGCTCCAGCCTTGAATAAACAGAGAGGAGGAATGCTGATAAAGTCTACTGCCCAACTTCTACCTACTGGAGTGTACTCACAAAGTTTATGTGCATTTAATCCTAACATATGGACACAATCTGTCACACAATGAGTCAGTTTTATCTGCATGTTTTTACTGAAACAGTCTCAAACATTTTTGATGCCTTTGAGTGGTAAAAGTACTCTTCCCAGTTTAGACTGAACTTGTGTACTTGTCACAATCTACACTGATGTTACAGCTAAATATTTGGTTAGTTTTCAAAGTGGGATTTTAATATTTTAAAACTCATTAGTTAAACCAGCAATATCTAACTTTTCTACCCGAAGATAGCCCTTTACTTTAATCTAATAACACAATAACTTTCAGCAAGGATTATAGTATCATTCCCACAGAGTTCCTGATTACTTGCTTCCAGCACCATATAACTTCAGCATCATTTTTCTTGCAAGAGGAGCATACTGCTTTGCTTAATTAGTTCAAACACCAACCTTTAGCCAAAAGGACTTCAGTAAGCTTTTCTCAGTACTTTAGGATTTAATGAGGCAAAGAGACAGAAGAGGATGTTGTTGGATAAGGTTATGAAGAGCTAAAGAGAAAGTGACCGTGCAAGAGGCTGGATAAGAGCGAATTTTAGGCAGCCTTTTTCATGTTAGCAAGGGCTTTGCAAAAATCATTCTGCAAAGGCAAGGCTAGTGCAGAACAGAGAATGAATGCAGAGTTGTTAAGAACATGGCGTCAAGCAACAGTGAACTGACCAATTACCACAGAGTAGGCTGTTCAACCAATCAGAGTCGACATGATCCATGTGGGAAAGGGAGCCTTAAAGTGAGCTCCAAAAAACCCCCCAGACAGACTTGGACTACATGTGGATCAGGGGTCTCCAGTTTTAGAAGATTTTTTTTTTTTTAATTTGTGATAATGAACATGCTCTAGCAGTCATCTAAACTGGATATATGGACCAGAAGATATGCATTCTTTAAAGACTGTTCTGCATATGAATTTTTGCTTGTTAAGTTCTTTTAGTGCATCTTTTTAAGACAATGCAGGCCTGATGCAACACATATTTGCATTTACTTTTAAGGCCTGGAGCCCTGTCTATGTCATTTGGAGAAAGATAATGATGATTTGAATTTGAATTGACTGATGATCACAAAACCGTTAATGAATTTTAGAGTGAAGGTTATAATTAAAGGTTAAAGTCAAGGGTCTAAGCTCTCATATACTTTCTATTTCTAGTCCTCTTCTGCTGCAGTGGCAGAGAAATTTAGTTTAAGATTTAGGTAAACACTAAAGTAAAGGGCAGTTTTTGTGTGCTCATAGGTCTAAGTGGGTTTAGACTCAATTTTACTCTTTTTGACTTTCGTAAATCTTGACACATCTTTCATCAGGTCAAATGTAAAGCTAAAGAAGTACAGATAGTTGAAGGATATATATTCAGAAGCATGATAAAACTATGAAGAAAATCAAATTCCCTTTGTTTATGCTTTATTCAGGCTGCCTATACAACAACCTAGTTCTAATCATCTCTGTGTCCTCACCTCTTTACACCCACTTCTCCCCACTTCACTCTCTCCACATTTCTCAGTGTTTATAAAGACTTTAGCTGGACTTTCATTTGGCCTGGCCTCATTTCTTTCTGCATATCATTAACATTCTCTCACCACTTTTCAATTCAGAGCTTGCCCAAACCCAAACATTCCTCACTCTCTCTCCTTCTCTTATTGTGCTTAATGGTTAAGCTTCACTCTCTTCTTTGGCCCTGTGCATTAAGAAAAATCTTGCGCAAAGAGTTTTTCTCCTACTTTTCTGTAATGTTATCATGATTTATTCATGTTTCTTTCTTTTTGGAGTCTGTTTCATGAAAGCCTTGGTTTTCTCGTTAACATTTGCTTTCCAATTTTGCAAAGGAAATTAAGTAAAGTGTGATGAATTCAGACTGAAATTAAATGAAATCATTGAGGATATGTGAGAGCTATTATCCTTAGCATTTACGTACAAAATACTGATTGGTTCCCAGAAATGATCCAGTTGATAACCACAGCAATTCTCCGCTCTTGTTCTCTCACTCTCTCCAGAGCCTTTCCTTTCTCTTTCCAGCCTTTTCTTTCTTTCACATCGTCCAACCAGCTCTGCTTTGTTCGTTGTCGGGGCAACTGCAAATCCCCTGGCAGAAATAATGACCTTTTTCAGTATTATTTCCTTTCAACTAACCCTTGCCTCCTTTCTTCTACTCATATTGTGTCTCACTTTCTCTTTACCCTGATCCTTTCTCATATTTTCTTTCTTCCAAAATACACTTGGTACCTCCACAGAGTTTTGGTTTGTTGATACTGATTCCCCCCTCCTCCCTCTACTTATTCTTGCTTTGAGTGAAAAGCGGTGGAGCATAAAAAGCAGGTCTGATCCTGTGAGGAATTCACTGGGAGACAGAGACGAACACTGAAAAAGAGAAGTTGTGTTGGATTTACTGTATGAGTCAGTGAGGACAAGAGTGCACTTGGATTAATGAGTGATAAAGAGAATTGTCCAAAAGCACCAACAACCTGACAGAGAGGAGACAGGGGGGAATTCAACAACAAGGAAAGACTGCTCAGAAGTTTTCTAAAAAAGTTTTGTTGTTTTTGGAGAGGTTATTGCATTCACCAAAATATTACCATTTTAATCTAAAGCCTCTATTCAGGAGGGATGACAGATGATCTATTGCCATGTCACCCTGGAAGGCAGCCTGAGTACATTACCTCTGATATCACTGTGGAAAAACCATCCACAACTGCTCAACATTTTGATGCTTCCACGAGGTTCCCCAATGCCTGATAATGAAAGGACTGTAGCGGGTGAAGAAAAGGAGAAAGATGTTGTCTGTGGAAGTGTGAAATCAGATAAGCAAGGGATGAACATGAGGCCCAAAGACCTCGACCACTAAAGTTCAAATTGTAATTAGTTCATCGGTTAAAAGTGGACTTGTGCAGGGCTCAAGGCAAGCGCCCTAAAGTGCTCTTTAGATATAAAGCTCACTTGCAAGGGTTGAAAGTGAGGTTCCTCACCATGATCTTTGACCTATCACCTTCCAAATCTAACAAGTTCAATCTTGAGTCAGAGTGGAAATTTCTCATGATCATGAGACCAATAATCTTTGACCTTGTGTCTCAAAAATTGAACCAGTTCATGTCTAAGTTAAGATGGACATTTGTGCAAAGAATTTTAAATAATGCTCAAAGTGTTGTTAAGGTACCATGGTCACAAGCAAAGGCAGGATGTGATGCTCCAGTGACCATGATAATCACTTCCAAACTAATCAGTACTCCTTAAGTTAAGATGATATTTGTCCAAACTTTGACAGGAATTCCTAAAATATGTTTATAAAAATAATGTTCACAAGCATAAGATAAACATGATACTGAATGATCTTTGACCCCATTCTACCAGAATCTAATCATTTAACATTTGTACAAATTTTGAAGAAAACCCCTTGGAACATTTGTTTTTAGATATTGCATTTGCAAGAGCTGACCATGAGATGCAATGACCTTTACTTTGACCTTAAATATCTGTTCACTTTATTTTTGAGTCAAAATAGACACTCATGCAAAGTCTAAAAAAACCTTCAACTAGAACTGCTCAGAAAGTTCTCAAGGTAGTGCATGGACCTCACAGCACCAAGTCGGTCCGGGCCTTTCTGTGTGGAGTTCTCCCCGTGCATGTGTGGGTTCTCTAAAAGGGATAAAGTAAAAGGGATAAGTGGAATAGATAATGGATGGATGGATGGATGATGTTCAAAAGCAAAGGATATTTAAGGGGACACCATTGCCTTGGCATTTAAACTCCGTAACAAAAATTCTATCCAGATTAACCCTGAGTTCAGATTGGGCATATATGCAACATTTGAAGATCACTACTCAAAAAGTCTTTGAGGTATTAATTTTATATATATATATATAAAAAAGTCATAATCATAACCTTTCTTGATCATGGACTCTGACCTTTGACCCCTATTATCTTCAGGAAGTGCAGACATTTGTGCAAGGTTTGGAGAAAACCCCTTCAAAAATGTTGTTTTTCAACAAAGTGTTATATTTCAAGTCCATGACCATGAAGACAGACTTTTAAACTATCTGACTTTTGTCAAAGTTTTGAGAAACATTCTTTTAAAAATCATCAAGAGTGACATTTACAGGCAAAAGAAAAAAAAAGATCAAAATTCTTTTGTTATTACTATCTTTCAGTGATCACACAGTTATATTCAAGGCGGTTATTTCTAAGAGGATGGCTGCATTTTTTTGTGTTATTTCATTTAATAAGAAAACATCCAAAGTATTCTTGAGATTTGATAGTTGAGATTTTTTTTTAATTTTTAAAATGGGACAGTATGCATTAAAGGACATTTACATGTAAATATGTGGGATTATAGCCAGGTGGCTAATTTCCATCCCCAGTCCCAATAGCAGATTGGTGTCAACGCATTAAACAAAAACAATCACTGATAGGAATAAAACCCACAGACTCTATAAAAGACAAGCAACATATACAAACCTTGAATCTTAAATATAAATAAAAAAAATAACACATGCAGAACATGATGATAAGAAAAAAATACTTAAGAAAAGATAAGAAAAAAGAAAGGAAAAGAAGAAGAGGCTATGGAATATAAAAGGTCAGTGTTGGTCGGTGTGGGGTGGGGGTAATATTTCTACAGATTTACTACTGAATTCAGATAATTCTAAAGTCTAACAAGTGTTTCTTTAAGGTATAAATTGTACTTAATGTTTGTCGCTTTCTCTTACTTCATATGTTAATTTTCCAGAGACATTAGTATTATTATCCACTGTATTGAAATTCATTCAGGTTGTTCTTGAGTCAGAGTAGATATTTGTCCAAAATTGAACTGATATCATTAATTAATTTCTTTGAGATATCACAAACAAAAGATGAACACTAGGCCCAAGAGTCTTTGAGCCAAATGTCCGAATTCCTCCTTTTATTCTTCAGTCAGAGTGGACAATATTTTCAAAGCTGAAAGAAAATCCCCCAAAGCTTTTTTAAGATATCATGTTTGCAAGAAATGGACAACAGTGAGACTATATGACAGTAACTTTTGGCTTTTAAACTCCAAAATCTATCCAGTTGATTATTTGTCTTTGAAAATAAATCCTGAGAGTATCCTTGAAATATCATCTTCACAACAGATAGACAGATAGATGGATGAACAGACCTATTGGAGGGTCGATGGACAGCTTGAATGATGCCTCCAGCCTTGGTTTGAGGCATAAAAACACATAAACATCTGAATAGGAAATGGAAGTGTTCAACTTTGAGTCCGGGGACATACACAGACACAGGCGGCCTGTCCTCCCCCCTGTCGTGGTCTGACAGCTGTGCAGGCCTGCAGGATACAGACAACACAGATCAGATGCAGAATGTGAAGCTTGCAATATGTTGGGAACCGGGGCAAAACCACATACCAAGCATACTAGCCTCTGAAACATCTCCGCCACTGTCTTTTTCACAGGGAAAATCCTAAAACAATAAATAACTCAGGGTTGATTTATCAACAAGAGTCCTGTTGAGCCCCACAGCTCTTTCGTGCAGCAGACTACCCTCTTATTCCTCATCAGAGTGTGACTTCAGGTCCAAGTTTGGCTCAAACACACATGTATGTATGTGTGAAAGTGTGTGTCTATATCTTCCCCTCTTAATGTCTGTTTACTGTCTGAGCTCTGTCAGTATCAGTGTCTCAGGCCTGGGTGGGGTCTGTTTGACTGGCCCCAGGAGAGGATCTTGGAGCGGGTGGAGGTGTCAGGGGTCAGAGTGTCAGCGTCTGCCCTGAGGTGGAGGTTGGTGGGTGGGGGGTCGTGTTGGGCATCATGGCCCCGAAGCTCTCCTTTTAGGTGTTCAGCGAGGAAAACACTCGTGTCAACTCCTCTCACTTTCCATAGTGCTCTGTGACTTTTCTGTTGTCTCTGTTTGTCCCTGTTTTTCCTGTTTTTGGAGTCGAGATTTTTTATGTTTTCTCTCAGAAAGACTTGAGACCACAGAAATAGAAACAGCTCTGTGCAACTGAATTTAAGTATATTAGACACTTACCGCGGCTGGGAAGTGCAACCTAAAATTAGAAAATGCTAAACACATTTACAGATCTTGAAAGAAGTTTACATTTAGTGAAACAAAATGATATTAAAAAACTTATACAGTCACAAAACAGAACTGCAGTTTAGAAAACAAATGTTTAAAAAAAGAAACACACTTTTATAAATCTTGAAACACATATACACAACTAAGAAAAAAAATATCAGTGATATCTTTACCACATAAAATATAAACTTTTATCAGTTAATTTGCCATCAGGATCTTTCCTTTGTAAGAGTTTTTGAGAAGTATTCTGCCACTTGAATGTTTGTCTCAGTGACTGTAAAAGTGTTTTGGTTCTTGCATATTTATTTTCTGATTTTTTTTCTTTGTTTTTTCTGGTGTTTCTTGTTTTGTATGTTTGTTTTCTGAAATGTAAACTTATTTTGTGTTTATGAAAACATTTTGCTAAAGTTATTATGGTTAAAAAAAAATGTACATTTGTCTCAAGATGTACAAATGTGTTTTACATTTTGTAACATTGTTTTGCTCTTCACAGCCACCACACACATTGGTCTTGTGCTAAAACTATTAACTCTGTTCTGACATTGATGTAATTTTAGCTTCACTAATAGTTTATCTTTAATCTTGTGCTTTGCAAATAGCTTTTCTTTTATATTAATGTTAAATGGTAAATGGACTTCAACTTATAACGCTTTTCTAGTCTTTCTGATGACTAAGAGCAGCTTTACACTGCAGGTCACATCAACCCGTTCACATCCATTCGCCTTAATTTGGGGTTAGGTGTCTTGACCAAGGACACATCGCCATGTGACAGCAGGAGCTGGGCTTGAACCTGCAGCCTTCCTATTACCAACAAAGTGCACTAAGATTAAGCCGCCAGTGCCCCACTAAGGCATCTACACCCTGCACTTTTGCACATATTTCCTCCAATATTTCACACTTTGGATGCATTTATGCTTGTTTACTTTATTTGAATCCATATTTCCATCTTTATGAATCTAACTACTATTTTAGTCTGACAGATACTGTGACAGAAAAAAATTTTCCCCTAGGGATAAATAAGATCTTTCTGATTCTGACTTTGATTTTCATTAAAATAAAAAAGTTCAGGGAAAAATCATCCAGAAGATAATGCAGTAGGAAAGAAAGGTGATCAACAAGTTATTAATTCGTATTTTGATGCTGCAAAAAGTTTGGCAGCTGTTGCTAGAAATAGGACATCCAACTCTAGTGAGAAACTGAATCAACTGAAACATCATGCAGCCATTAATCATTTAATCATATAACCCTGAAACAAATTGTAAGTTATCCAAGGACACTTCATAGAAGGAGCAGGTCCAGACTGTTTCTTCTTGTTATATTTTATGAAAGGACTCAGCATGAGTCCACCATGAGCAAATACTTTGCAACTTTTAGCAACTGTGGTGAGAGAAAAACTCCCTCTTAAGAGGCAGAAACATAAAACAGAAACACACTCACGGTAAACAACAATCTGACTGAGTGTTTTGGAAAAGAGTGATGCACCGTGAAAAACCAAGCCAGAGTATTTTTCTAACTCCTTGTGAAAAATATCTCATCGTACTCAGTTGATTCCACATTTGCCTGACAAGTCCAGATAACCATCCAATTGAAGCACATAATTAGTGAGACCTGCATTGCTTCTTATGTAGTCACGATATCAAAGTGGTTATATGTATTTAATTTTTTTCTTTTCTTTGTTTTACTCTCAGTTACAAAACTGTCGCACATCTACACCACTGACAGATGGATGGTGAGAGGGGCTTTTTCCTTACTTTTTGTCCTGGTCATGTTAAAAAAAAGTGAATAAGAAGACAGAATAACAAGACAGTTCTCTATTAAAGCCTGCAGTTTAACCTCATGGCCGCTCTTGTGGAAATGTCTTGCATGCTAACAAACTTACTAGGACACATCATCTGGCATCTATGCAAAAGTTCTCAGCAATACACCTGATGCCTGTTGAAATATTTCTGTCTGGATTAAAAAGACACAAACTGACATTTCAAGGTTTTCATTTGAAGTGGTAATTCAAAAGTTTAAAGTGCTGTACCTCTGTCAAAAGGACTCAGAGCCATAAAACTTTCTCCATATGTTGATGTTTGGAGTTGTTAGAGTTTTTTGTGAGGTTAAGGTCAATTTCAAGCACTCTTTTTATGCTTTAAGCCTAAAACTCACTTTTACTTTCAATGTTAAACCCTTGTCTAATATGTATTTGATGAAACACAGAGGGAATTTTTTTTTTTTAATTGCTTGATTTAGCAAATCTTGCTTCTGTCATCCTTGTGAGCACACAGGTGGGTGTGTGTATGTAAAATCTATACATTAACATTCACACTCATAAACCATAATCACCTGTGGGGTGCAAGGTAGTGCAGTGGTCGCCTTTTCAACTCCCTAGTTTGCATGTTCTCCCCATGCATGGACAGGTTCTCTCTTTCCTCTCATACACCAAAAACATACTTATTGGCTAATTAAAGACTCTCACTGAATGAGTGTGTGAATGGTTGTCTTTCTCTATGTCAGCCCTGTGATGGCTGGTGACCAGTCTTGGTTGTACCCTGCCTCACGCCCAATGTCTCCTAAGATAGCTCCAAACCCCAATGGCTTGAGAAAGGATGAACAGTACAGATATTGGATGTCTGTCTTCTGGAATAATCTGATCACTTATGTAGTCATGTAAACAGTATAATACTATATGCTTTACTAGAAGGAAAAAAATTAAAATACAAATTGGATAAGCACATAATGTTTTTCTCATTAATCTATAAAATATATCTGTGTTATCTGGTTCCATTTTATTACATGTACACATTAGTAAAGTACACAAGCAGAAGAATAATAAGAATAAGAAGAAACAGCTAACATGAGAGGCAGCAGCAAGAGTTTTGGGAAGAAATCTTTTCGGAGTAAGACTGAAGCAAAGTCACACTACATATTTTTAATAGAAAAGATTTAAACAAATTTCCAAAATCTTAGTTAAGAGAAAATATTGAGATGGAGAAAAACTTCAGAGTGTCTTAAAAAAATGACCAAGGTATGATTTAAAAGATGATCAGAAAAGAACTCAGACCAGCTCACTGCAAAGCTAAGGCCCTGACCACATAAAAATATACTTATGCTAAATGAAATCAGTGCAAGACATGTTGCCCTGTGACCAAAGCATGGTTTTGTGAAGGATATCTGGACTAATTTAATGTTACATCTACAACAGTCTTCTCAATTGCCAACCTTGTGAAGCAGCTGGATCCACCTGAGTCAAAGTCTGTGATCAGGCAGAACCATCTTGCCAAGCCCCAATCTCAAGTCTACGACAAGTGCGCTCAGTGCCCTTTAGGGTTCTGGTTGCAGTTGTCACAATAGATGGTAAAGTCCTCACAAATGCCTTTTTTTTTTTTTTCTTTTTTTTGTATATCAGCACTAGGTTATATGTCTTAGGTTGAAAAAATACCAGAGAATCATTTGGAGAAAAAACTGACAGCTAACATGAGTTAACATGGTCATAAATGAGACTGAAACACCAGTCAGACCTACTCTCAGATGAATGTCACTTTGGACAAAAGCGTCTGCTAAATGAAATTGTAACACTGCAATGTACCTGAATGGGGCGGTCATTATGGCAAGAAAACTTTCCATGTTAGGGATAATGCTGCATGGAATCAGCAGCATTTATATATATGTATTTTCATCAGGGATGCATTTAATGAATCCCATCTAAACATTTCAGTTTAGATAATTTAAATGTTGACATGAAATAAGCTAATTTGCCTACTTTTTATTCACATTTCCTTTAACAATACAGGCCTAGAATCCTGGTCAAATGCTCTGTCTGAACTGCGACATGAGCAACTACCACAAGGTATTATTACTCTTGCTCAGTGGTTCTGCAATGATGTGGCAGAGGGAAGTCTAGAGATGTGTGTCCACCAAGCAGCCCAGTTCACTTTGGTTCAGTTCAGCTCGGTACGGCACGCAATTACTGATGTTTCCACTGTCAGATGAGGAGAAAAAGAACCAAAAGAAGAGACCTGTCCCACTTTTTGGCACTCCTTTAAAGGGGTGCCAAGCATATCGAACTGACCCCAAAAGGTGAAGCTGCAGTCTGTTGATTGGTTACAAAAACCAACACTTCTCATGTGACAGCAGTGAAGACAAGAATACACACGTCACCATGTTCAAATTAGCGGTGGATTTAGAGTGATTTGTTCACTGCTGCTGCTGTAAAGGGTGTCCACAGAGAATAAAGCTCCACAGAGAACTAGATTGCTGGAGGTCCTCCACTGCTGCTCTTTGTGTACAACCGCGTTCTACTTCAGATTGCTGCACAAGACGCATGGCTGTGACGTCAAGCATTTACATAGCCAGTGTGACCCTCTCCTCTCAGCTCACATCCTTGGCCTCATGGTACAGTTGGCAGTGGAAAAGCAAACAAGATCAGGGTTCACTGCTTCAAACCGTACAAAACTGTACAGAACAGAACCAGACACCGAACCAGACCATTCAGTGAAAACAGAGGCATAGATGTTTTATTGGCATTTGTACAACCATGTGTAATTAATACAACAAGTCAACAACTAATGAATGAGTTTTAGATTTACTCTGAAAATATGTATTATGCATTATTATATGGATAATAATGTTGGATAACTTTGGTAATTAAAAATTAATTAGTACAAAATGTGAATGTCATACTTTATTGGTATTTAAATAAAAATAAATATGTAGAATAAACTAATAAGATACTTTAGCACACAGTATAAAGGATATTTTTCTGAGATATGAATTTGGTATGCCTTGTGATTTTGCCTCCGTTTTTAATTACTTTGGAAACAAACTGCTCTGGCTGATGCCTTCCAGCCAAAAAGCCTCAAAACCTGGGCATAAATAAAGGACACTGAATGAGCACGGTGGAACTTAAAGACGGCATCAGAAGCAAGCTGTGGGAATAGCACAATTTGGCCATATTTTGATTGAAAAAAATCATAGATAAAGTGGCAATGTACTTTGATATAACCACTCGACCACCGCAGCAGATGATCACGTTGAAAGGATTATGCATACTCATCTAAAGGGAGAACTGAAGGCTTCCATTAACATTAGCCGCACTTCACTCTGCAATCCAATGCCACATTGTTTACCAGCTGATGCTTTTTAGCTGTTTTCTGAGGGCTTTATTGACCTCAGTCAGTTTGTCATAATTTTAATTTCCATCCAAGGACATACTTAGTTTTTATTCAGACAAAAGGCTGTTTTTTGAAAATATTATGTCTGTAGATATTTTTAGTAAACAGAGCTGGGTTACTGCGCTGTTCCATCCAAATTAACGGCTTATGTGTGGACATGGGATAAGACACAAAACTGCAGGAGAGAGCTCTATCCAAGGAAATGCATGCCCATTATATGATGCCTTAAAAATCAGCTAGTATGAGTTCTGCCTCATGTGCATGTGGGAAAAGATGAAAAACAGACAGAATTATGTAAACCCTCTTTTTAAGTCATGCATTACTTAAGTGCATGGAAACGTGCAAAATCAGATTACTATTACCTCCTTACTCACAGTTACTGTATTAACCCAATGTTGTCAGGGGAATGTGAGGCAGGGGGAGGTGGGATTGTTGGGTGTTGGTGTGCTGAGGAGGGTAGATGACCCCTAACACAGTCAGGAGTCCCTGGAGACCCTCTCAGCTGTAGCGGCGCACTTGTGCCTCCTTTTCCTACTGGGGGAAGGGGGGAGGGAGAGGGGGTGTATAGACCTTTTTTGGGTGTCAGATTTCCCCCCACAGCCCCCCTCAGAAATCCCCTGCTATTCATCTGCACACACACACTTACACACATCTGACAGTGCAGAGGACTACAGCCTCTGCTATGGCATTTGGGAGGCTCCCTACAACTGTCGCCCTCTGTTCAAACTGTCACTCCGGCCCCTCCAGGATTTGACTTCCCTTTTCCTCACTCCCCCCTCCTCCATTCCCAGCCCTCCCCTCACCTGTTTGTGCCAGCCGTCGAATGAAAGGCCTCCCTTTCTTCTCCAGTCTCTCAGTGTTTCTAACAATAGAGCTTTGGGAATCATTCACTTTACTCACCATCAGATGTGCTGGGATGTACTCGGCCCTGTCACCCCTTCTGTCTTTACCAATTACATGTGTCCACATCCCCCTGCTCAGCCCAGACAAAAGCTGAACTCGGCTGATGGCTGACATGAACAGTCCACAGTATCGGTATGTGAGTAAAATCTGTAATTATAGTCATTCTGAAATTATTTGAATTAATATTCAAATTGGCCAAAGCCCAAGGGAAAAACTAACTCAGCTAATATACTGAAGTAATATGAAACAATCCTAGTCGGGGGGGGGGGGGGGGGGGGGGCTTGTATCGTTGTTGTCTGAGCTGCTTCTCTGTCTCTTCTCCTTCTTCTACACCCCTCCTGCTCCTCCCTCATTTTTTGTAGTGAAACCTGCAGACAGTCTGTTGCCGGCTCCTTCCAGTGAGAGTGAATGTTTTGGTGGATTGGAAGGATGAAAAAAAATGGGTGGGTGGGTGGTGAGGATGGGGAGGGGAGGGGAGGCGAGTAGGACTCAGAGGGGTGCAAATGAGTGCCATGGCAATGCAGTGAGAGGTGGTGCTAAAAATACCTATTGACACATGGGCTCCAACTCACAAACAGACAAACACACACAAACACACACAGACCAGTGAGCAAAGAGGTCTCATTCATGCACCAGCAGACAGAGAAACACACAGAAACACAAAAACACTCACCAACACAACACATAACACTGACAGCATACAGACACACGATTACAAGGAAACATTTTCAGATGAGATGTGGGGTAAGATGAGATATGGACTTGAGCTTATAAAGTTCTTTTTAGTCATGTGACATCTCAAAGTGCTTTTTATACCACAGGATCCTCTTAGACATTCACACCGCATTCACACAGTGATGGATGAGGTTTCTGTGCTTGTATTTTAGGTCTTTTAAACTATTTATCTTCTGCACTTAGTCCTAGTCAAACTAAAAGTAATCTCTCATAAACGATATTCAAAGCATAGTTGGGAATTTTTGAAGTAAGCTTGTATGAGGTACATAGCAATAGCCTAAATATTTAGCCACAGTGATGGAGATCAGCTCTGATCCTGCACAGAGAGAGCTGACGCAGATGCAGAAGCTAGAGTTATATACTCCTCAATAAAAGTTTGGAAAAGTTATTTGGTTGGTTAGTTCTCCCCTATAGTAATACCACATGGTATTGTATTCTAAACCATTGAAAAGCCTGATTTGTCAACTTTACAACAAGGTACAACCTGTGAGGATCATGAGTTTGTGGAATGAGCAACACAGCTAAACATGTGGGTAGTGCCCCCTCAAAAATGTGTAAAATCCCCTAGGCCCTGGAAGAAAGCTTACGGTTCCTCATTGAAGCAAGGGTGAGGAATGGTCTTCCTGGGGTGTTGTCTTCCTGGGATACCAACTTTGTGGTTTGCCTTTGACTTCACTTGCTTGACAGAACTTGGTTGTAAGTTTGGAAATGTTACCAGGGCTAACCCCAATACCTAATTTCCACCGGTCGTTGGCTCAGTACAGCTCTGTACGGTTCGGAGTGGTAAACCCTGATCTTGTTTGCTTATCCACTGCCAGCTCCACCTTGTAGGGTCGGTTTGTTTCGTTCAGCACCTATTCAGAGGGGGCCAAAAAGTGGGATGGCCCGAGTCAGTTATTTAAGTACCTTTTCTCCTTATCTGACAGTGGAAATATCAGTAATTGCATGCTGTAACAAGCAGAACTCAACTTGGTGGAAGAGCAGTTCAAATAATGCTGCCACTTTGACTTTCATTAACTTTGGATACTTGGGAATACTTGTATGTGCTGGAGTTCAAGAATATCAAGGATTCTTGGTACATTTCTTTCACACCTGCACTAATGTCCTGTCTGACTTGACTGTGAATTGAATAATTTAGAAGGCATAGGGACAGAGGTCAAGTGTCCCACCACTGTACTTTGGCTCAGGCAATGAATCCCATGTGGAGGCCTCAAACCCCCCATACAGTAGTTCTAGATAGTACACTTTTCCAAGCCCAAGTCTGAGTGTATATCTGCTGTGTTTTATTGGCCTTAACACCCAGCACAAGTCTCTCTGAGCAAACAAACCCCAGCTGCCATATTGTGACCTTCTGCAGAAGGACAACGGGAAAATTGCTCTGTACAGATCGTGGTAAATGCTTGCAAATATTGTTCCTCAGTCTGCTACAGCGTGATGGAATACTCAGACAGTTTGACAAGCAAAGAGAAGAGTTTATCCTGCCAACCAGACAAAATAGGAATTGATCTGCACAGAAGGATGAAGTCCAGATGCTGCAGATATTTTGTCTTGTTCAAAGAAGTGCTATATCATGCAGGGGAGATAACACACTAAACAATTCAATTAAAGCATTACATGGGCTCTTTAAAATATTCTTAAGATTACATCTTCACAAGTAAGGGATCAAAATGGCATCCAGTGACCTTGACCTTTGACCTACAAAATGTGTCAGTAGTGGGGAGACATTAGGGCCCTGTCCACATGGAGATGAAAATATTTTTGTATGGAAAAGGTTCTCTGGAAAGATGGCATCACGCACTTCAAGAAATGTGTCTGTCCACACAAAAACACTAGCTCTGTAAGTTGAGCTGTAACACTGCTGCAGACTCACACCAAAACCAGAGAAGAAGTCATGGAGCATGCGCATACATCATGAGAAAATATAATAACTTTATTTATATAGCACCTTTAAAAAGAGAGGTTTACAAAGTGCTTTAAAAGACAAAACAAAGGCAGAAAAAAGGCAGAACTCTGGGTACAATAAAATCAACAATCAGGTCAACAGAGACCAAAAGAGTCAAAGGAAAAAGCACAGTGGATCATGTTAATTAAAGCAACAAAAGGAAAGAAATGATAAACTGGTAAGCTGGGTTAGGGTTGAAGTAATTTAGGAATACACTAAATTATTACAGCTTATTATGTCAACACATACATATGAAGAACATTAGTGGAGAAGGTATTTTGTTTCTTATATAATGATAAGGAGACGATATCACAATAAATAGCTTTGAGTCTGCATGAACATTTTTTTTTAAAGTATATTTTTTGGGCCTTATTTAAGCCTTAATACAGCAGAGAGAGACAGTGGATAGGCATGTGGATGTGTGTTGATAAAGTAGGGAAGATACTTTGCACATGGGCCTCAGTTTGGACTCAAATCTGAGTCAGCCCTAGCATATACAGTATGGTATGTGCCTGGTTGCCTACCTCTCCACCAAACCAGCACCCCAGAGTGAACTTTTATGCATAGTTTGACGTAAAACCCTTAAAGCATCATGAGATGTTGTGACTACAAACAAATATTAATTGCTTTATGGAGTTGACCTTTAACCAGTGACCTCCAAAATCCTTTAAGTGTACCTTTGAGTCAGAGTGGATATTTAGGTGAAGTTTGGACAAAAACCCTCAAAGTGGTTTTAAGACATCATGTTTATGAGAGCTGTCCCATCTGTGCATGTATGGGTGGACATGTTTGAGTATGGATGGAAACTTAAAAACATAATGCCTCTGACCCTGACTGTCGCTGGTTTGGAGGCAAATAAATTAATTAATTAGGGCATTGAACAACTTCACCAGTATTTAAATATTTTAAATATAGTCTGGCAGTACAGTGGTTAAGTCAACCCACTCGATGAACAGAGACTCTCATCCTGTTATCCCTGAGGCATACAGACAGGGTCCAAGACCGGCCTGAGGATCCCTTTTAGCATATCATTCCCCATAATCTCTCTCCCGTTTCAGACTGTTTTCACTGGCCTGTCTAATTAATGGAATAAAAGTCCTCCCAAAAAGTTTGAATTTTTAGTTACCAACACTTCTCAGATAAGAGCTCTTAGTTACTTTCAAGCAGTGTAGGTGAAAGGTATGGGGAAAAAAAGAAAAAAACAATAAGTTGATCAAGACATCCAACTTTCAGACATCTGTCGCCCCCCACAGTGCTACTGAAGCAACACAAAAGGAGGGAAGGAGGGACAACTGCCCAAGCAATAAATCTGTGTGTGTGTGTGTGTGTGTTTGTGTGTGTGTGGGTGTGTGGTCCCTGCACATCACTGAAAAGAAAGTTTGTGCCTCTGTTAGCTGGATAGAGTTTGCTGGCACAGATTGAGCTACCTCTGAGGTGCATGTAGATGGGAAATAGTCCAAAAACAGATGTGACAATTTTTTCAATTCTTTGAAAGAAACTCACACAGACACCTGAGAGCAGAGATTCAATGCACATAAGTAAATAAAGAGAATCATTAATACATATGCAACAGTAACTCAGTCTGTAAATCAGAGTTCAAATGTGAAGTAATGTTGGTATAGGCTCACAATGACAGGACTCTACTTAGCCTCTTTGGTTTTCCATTGACATCTTACCTAAAACCTGGCACAGTTTTTGGGATCTGTCCCAGTGAGGTTCCAAACAGCTAAACGATACTAAAATGTAGCATGGAGACGATGCTGAAATCTTAATGGTTAGGGTATCGCCCTAGAAGGTAGTATGAAACACCTCCCGCTGTATGTTGTGTAATGCTGATTTCACAAACTCTCTTCTTTTTTTAACCATCTTGTTTTCTATATAACTTGCAACCATCTCTTGAACAAAGCTCATCTCCTTTCTGCAACAAAAGGCCACAAACCAGGAGTCAGCTGTAGTTTCGACACCATTTCCTTCTTTGTTGTTGTAAGGATGCCATGGTCTTTTCCTGAAGCTGCACTATGATGACCTTGCCAAATTAAAGAAAGGCCAACAAAGACCTTCCAATGAACAAACATATCATAATGACAACAAACAACTGAAATGTACAGGTTATCACAGTAGTACAGTAAATAATACAGATATATGTCTAGTCAGGCTATGACAATATGATTTTTACTACAATCATATCAAAATCCACGACTAACAACCATATGTCTTTACAGAAAAAAAAATTGGTGGGTACATTTTATTCATTTCATTTCATTTATTAATTTGTTCTGGTCATGGTATGGTATGGTTTTCCATAAAAGGAGGAAAATATTAATGATGCATAATATTTGATTTTGCCTATATCCAATATGCCAGTATCTCTGAACTCATTATTGCAGATACCGCTAACAATATTTTTGGTCAAGAGCACAAGCCATTTACAGAAATTGACTTGTTTCTTTCAAAGTGACTGTCTATTTGTGGAAGAAACCATTTAGGAACTAGAACAACAAAATTTAACTCTTGGAAAAAACGAAACTCTTGATTTTTAGATATACCCATACAGTAATGATAAGGTGCAGCAATATGGTACGTTTGTGTGTTTTGCTTATATTCCTGCTGATATATGGCCAATATGTATGGCCGATATATTGGTATATTGGGAAAGCTGCCGATACCGATATTGAACATTTAATGTTGTGCTACAGCTAGCGACATTGAGAAATTAAATTTTGAGTCACAATTTTTAGCACTATTTCATACAAGTTTTATGTTGTTATACTTAAATGTAATATTTACCTGCAGCTGTGGACGTTAGCAAAGGCAAGTTATGTATCTTATAGACTTCATTACAGTTTTCAAGTATCTATACTGCGGTATATTTTGGATTAAACCTTTTAATTTGCTCTATTTCTTTTGAGTGGCAAAATCATAGTTTTACTACATTATCTCAAAGTCAGCAGATTAATTTTCATTTATTCTCTTTAAAACATCAGCTAAACAATAGGCTGTTTTGTGTGTGGTTTGTCTGTGCAGTGCTGCCCACCTGTACCCTGGTAGCATGCAGGACAAAACATCCATGTGACTCAGGCCAAGCGCCTTAATTTCAGTAAAGCCATGGTGATGGTTGATACAGCAGAGACTGATAACAACTGTGGTTCCTGCAGCAGGAAGCTCTGACTTAAAGATATTACTGGTGCATGACCTAAATGATGTCATCCATCATTAGCTGTTCACGTCAATTAAATGTTTTTACCTTTTTCTCTAAACTTTCCTAATAAAATACCAAATATTGTCATTTAGATAAAAAATCCCCATAATGCATTCAAAAAGACTCAGCCAAAACAGGGGATGTCTGACTGGAGTAACCAAGCTTTGGGTGCTTTCAAGAGGAGCTTTCTGATTGTGACTGTTTGGTAAGTGGGCCAATCAGAGAGCCAGCATTGGTCAATTCTCATCCTGAGCACCTGTGGACATGTCCTCAGCCCATGTCAAAGTTTTTTGGAATAAAAAAAAATTACCAGTGGGTTCTTAAATGTTCACTCTGTTTACAGCACACATAGTTGATCACAGTCTACAAAAACCTGCTGTCCAACCTGAGAGAGCATGTTGAGCTAAAAACGTATTGTGTTCAAGATGCACGAACAAGCAAGTTAATAATCTGGGAATGTCATTCAGATCTTTGAAGTAAGTTGTGTGCGTTCAGCTTAACAGTTGCTGGTAGGTAGGTGAAATCACATTTTGAAATGGATTTGTCGGCTGGTGTTATGTTCTTGACTGCACTCATACATTATGAAAATATAATGTTTGGGGGTGCTTTGAGTTCTGTGTATCTTTAAAATCAAGCACTTCAGTACATTGACTCAAGTATTATCTTAACTAAGCAAGCTTCACTTGTATTTAGTAATATTTGACCAGAGGTGTATTTTTACTGAAGTGCTAAAGTGAAGCACTTTGTCCACCACGTGACTCTATAAGAATTCATGAACCACCTTTTGTAAATGTGATAAAAACTAAACATGTTTTTAAATCATGTAACACATACTCCACATAACAACTATTAACACCACAAATGAGCAGCCTGTGCACAATCATCTGTGTGCAGCTGACTATTAAAGTGCAGCACACACTCACTAATGCTGGCTTTGATAGCCCTCTAGTGACCACAGAGGTGTACCTGCCAGCTTGGATATATCACTCTAATTTACTGTAACGAGATGTTCTGCACTTTGCTTGTTTTTATAAAGCCAACTGGGACACTTTATTTTTTTGTTTCTTTAAATGAAGCCTTTTACCAACTGTGGTTATTACTATATTCCTTCTTCTTGAAGGCGTTTACAACTTCCTTCTCAAATTCACTTTCTCTTTCACCTGTATTACTGTGTGTGTGCAGCACCCACAGGAGCATATAAACCCAGACTAATGATTATTTTCTGCTCTGCTTAAGCGCCAGATCTCATATGAAAACAAGTCATTGCTCCCTGGTCTCAGCCGTGTTAGCAGGGGTCACCTTGGGAGCAAAAATAGGGCAAACTAAAGAAGGGGAAATGGGAGTAAGGATCTAATAAACAACCTGATTGCGTCATGAGAAGGCTTTCCAAAAAAACACAAAACAAAGGATTAAATTCAAACCACATGAGCATCATATAGGCGTGACCGGTGCAGGCAGTAAAGATATTTAACACAGCAGAATTTAATTAACAGCTCTGAAATTTATGGTGTCATTCTCCAGTAAATCTGCGGCCTTTGTCTGGCTTTAATTACAGCCATACAGGTCTGAGGGCCACAACACAGTCAGAGCTCTGGCTGGGGAAATTAAACAGCTTATGGCTCCGGCTGAGAATCGGAAACAATTCCAGATGATTCCATCTCTTCTCCCTCTGAGTTTATCTAGTCAGCGAATATCAACAATGAGCACCATTCAAGTTGGCACCAATTCCGAATGATACAGCCAAGGGATTTTCACCCACTTCTATCCCGTAAATAACAGCGACGGCCAATCCTCAGCTGTGATTATCATCATGCTGTCTGACTCGCCAGTGAATGGTGCCCCATGGGTCATGGTAAACATAACGAGATAATTACAGCAGGCTGGCAAGAGGCCTGGATGGGTGTCGGGAGAGTGAGATACTTGACAGTGTCAATACAGTCATCCCATTCAAACTCCAATGACACATAAGTCTCGAAGACATGGTTCAAATTTAAACTCATGACTATGGAAATCCTTTTAATTACATGCTGGGAGAAGTGATTATTTATTCCACATGCTTCACAGTTAATAACAACAGCAATGTTTGATTGTCTGCAAATGTCCGGTTCTATTAAATGTAGTCATATAAGACACACTGTGAAAGACAAAGTAAAACAGAATGTGCTTTAGAAATCAAACACAATCACATTGATGAAGACAAAAACTAGTCCCACAGTGGTGTTATAAGAGCTGGAAGATGAAATATCAGTCATGACACTTGCAGGCTCGAGACAGACTTGCAATGATCTGATTTTTCACCTGACAATCACAACTATTGAATCACCAAACATTTTACCAATTAGAGGTTCGTCAAAGAAGTAAGATTTCCTGTTTATTTCCTCCGCTTTGTGCCTGTCAGCTCTTCCCTGCATCAGTACTATGCTCTTGCTTTTAACCTCCACCTGCCCAGCACCCTCTGACACGAGGTTTAAGATTCATCACTCTTCAAACTCTTCATGTAAAATAAATATGCAAGGAGTATTAAGGTCAGAGCCACGACACCAATCTCAAACTATGTTCTGCTGCAAGAAATGTTCTAAAAGATGTCAACCTTAACTTTTTGACTGGGAATGTTAAGTCAATGGCCTTAAGTACAGTTAAACTCTGCTTGTCTCAGAGCCGGCATATGCATATATAGTTGCCAAAAATGTATTTTGTGTAATATAACACATCCATTTTAAACTATAATTATTGCTTCCTGGTCATGCTGGACAGTGAAAGTAAAGCTCTTGGTCAGGAAGATGAACTGGTATGGTTTCTGACCTTGACCTTGTGACCCCAAATGTATTGAGCTAATCTATGAGTTCAATACATTGAAAGTGTGAGGAAATCCCTCAAGACATTTTTGAGATATTAATTGCTTTTACAAACAACAGATGAACATGAGACCTGATTACCTTCACTTTCATTATTTTACTGAGTTATCTTGGGCTTTCTTTGCCTCTTTTAGACAAAGAGGACAGTGGATGAAGTAGGAAACCGGGGAGTAAGAGTGAGGAATTACATGCAGAAAGACTACAGGTTGGATTTTAACACATTTCCTCAGTATCAAGTAAAACAGCCCACTCACATGGGATGTGTTGGCATAATATTGATGATACCACCACAAATGACTGATTCATTACTGATTCTGAGGGGACATATGGCCCAAATTACCCTGACATCTGACCAACAAAAAGTAATGAGATTATTATTAAGTCGGAGTGGAATTAGTGCAAAATTTGAGAAAAAAAAAAACTCTCAGAAAGTCTCCTATGATATTGTAACCACAAGTAAGGGGTTAGTATGAGAGCCAGTGACCTTGACATTTGACCCATAAATTCTTAAATCTAATCAATTTAACCTTACATCAGAGTAGACATTTGTGCAAAGCACTTTTGAGATATTATGTTCAAAAGTAGGTAAATTAGTGAGGACAAAGTACCTTGAACTTTGACCTTCAAAATTAAATGAAATCACCAGTAAGTCAGAAGAGACATTTAAGGAGTGTTTTAAAAGAATCCATAACATTTTTAAGATTTTACATCCAATATGTAATTAGCTCATACTTAAGTTATATTGGACATTTGTGCAAAGTTTGAAGATAACCCTTCAAATTATTCTTGAGTTGAGCATGAGGTATGAAAGCCTTGAACTTTGACTCAAGACCTTGCAAACAAAAATATTTAATCCATACTTTGACCTCAATAATGTCTCCAGCATTCATTCATTCTCAATGATGGAACTATGTTAAACTGCATCGTCCCTATCAAATAAATAAATTCAAATCAAATCAAATCAGTTCATCACTGAATCTGAGTGGATATAGTAAATTTGTCAAATAATCCCTATGAGCATTCTTAAGGCACCAGATCACAAGCAAATGATTAGCATACAACCACAAAAATCTGATCAGTTTGTATTTGTGGTATAATCGACCTTTGGTCAAAAGTAATTTATAAAAAAGCTGTGGAAGGATTCATGGTATGTGTTCAGACGAATGGCCTAGACAAGACAAAACAACCTGAAAATTTAATGTGCCTGGCTGTCAGAGATGCAGTATGCAGGAGTATATAAATATGTAAACAACAACAGCTAAAACCTGCAAGAACACTGATTTCTTCTTTGACAATAGTGCGGTTTGTTAAATTATTCTTTTTTTTTTAAACTTCAAATCTTGCAAATCTGCAGCAAAATCGTCACTTAAGTATAAGAGGACATGTATTAGCTTTGGGTAGTGTGCTGCTGGTTGTAAGAATCATTAAATATCAGAGTGATAATTATCTATTTTTGGTGTGAGTAGAACCAAACCTTACTAATTAGAAGACAACTTAAACCACAGAACCCAAACATATCTTTAAGAATAAATTCATAGCCCTCTGCCAGCTCAGTCCTCAGGCAGCACACAAAGAGGAATTAGTCAAGCAGAGCTCATCCAAATATGTCCACATTGTGCATTTAGATCACAAATCTCCTCTAATATTAGGCTTAAGCAATAAAAGAAGGCGTTCACACACCATCTGCTCCCTCTTTGATTTGGTGTATTTTCAAAGAGGGGATCTGCATTGTGCACAAAAGACTTGTTAGTAAAAGCAGTGGTCAGGAGGTTTGTCTGTGAAATATAGAATGAGAATCATCTTTGGTCCAGTGAAAATGTGGTGATGTAAATTAAAAAACACTACACATGATAGGCAAAGGGAAAAGGTTGGAAAATACAGAGCTTAGAGTGGGTTTTGGAACATATCACGGTTTGTAAATGCACATACATATAACCTACAAGTTACACATAAATATAACAGCATCTGAGACACCATAAACAAACTGTTAGGTAATTGAACTATGATGTACCCTCAACAGTTTATGAGATGGCATTACCAAGAAAGGAATGACCACAAGGCTCCATAACCTTGACTTCTGACAAATGACCTTAAAATGAAGTTTTCACATCCCAGAGTCAAAGTAGGCATTTTGTAAAGTTTGAAGGATAATCCTCAAAGTGTTCCTGAGATATCCCTTTCATAGGATTGTGTTTGAAAGCAGAGAATGTTCACAAGGCTGCATGATCTTCACTTTTTATTCTCCATCACCTTTAAATTCATTTGAGTATGTCCATGAGTCAGAGAGGAAGTCTCTTGAGATTTTACCTTTAGCTCTAGCTGCCAATGCTTTCTGAGGAGAGAGGTCCTCTAACATCTGCAGGATGCTGCTGAGGATGTTTGATGATTCTGTGATGGCCAGTGCTGTCGTGTACGCTGTGGTGTGCTGAGGCAGCAGGCTCAGGGTAATAGACTCAACAAACTGATCCACAAGGCCTAAGGGTGCAGCTGGACCCTCTGACAGGGGTGTCAGAGAGGAGGATGCTGTCCAAGCTACAAGACATCTTTAACAATGCCTCCTACCTCCTTCATGACATGCTGACCTAACAACCACTTTTACTGCGAGACTCGGTGTATTTTCACTGTTCTGAGAGGCACTAGAGGCAAGTTTAGTGTGATTTAGAGACTTGTGCACAGTCTCTTCTGTGCAACACAGTGCGTTTACACTGACACTGTAAATACTATTTATAGGCATATTCTATTTCATGTGTGTGTACGTAGCATTTTTGTTTTTGTACTTTAGTATTTTATTGTTTTTGAGATACCTTGTATTCCTAAACTTACACTCTCTGTTTCATTTATACGTATTCCAATTTTCCTAGACTGTTATTCTATGTATAGGAGAAACTTAAGCAACCTTATTTCCCCTGGAAATTGTTAAATTTTTCTGATCCTGTTTGATGCATTCGTGAGACTCCATGTAACCTGACACACCAGATGGACTGTTCACTATATTTCACTCGAGTATCTTGGAAGGAGCTCATAGAAAGTGTTTGCCAAAGGCAGAACCTTTCAAAAGCATAACCGGCAGGTGATTAGATGACTGCTCCATCAATCACATCCATTCACATTCACGGGCCAATCAGATGATGTAGTAGGCGGGCGCCACTGCCTTATCTGTAAAAGAAAGAACGTGAGACACCTCAAAAAAACAAACTCTTGGCAAAATCAAGTCAGAAGTGGAGCTTAAGTATCCTTTTATTGAGAAATGCTTTCACTTTTGTAGTTTGTTTTTCATTAATTTACCACATTTCTTTATTTAAAGGAATATGGCAACATTTTTTGTTCTCGTGTCTTGCCTCACTCCTGAGTCCCATGACAACACAGACACCATTCTTTCCACTGTGCGTGCAGTAACAAGAAAGTTGCTGAAATGTTTATCTGATGACTGTAGGCAGAGGTAGGCTAACGTTACCATTGACTCCCAGTGTCTGAGCTAAGCTAGAGGGTGAGCTCTGCCTGTCTCTTCCTTCTTACTGCAAGCACAGTCGTAAGAATGGTGTCTATCTGCTTGTCATGGACTCGGGAGTGAGAGCGAAAAGGAGAACAAAAAATGTTGGCATATCCCCAAAAGGCACTGATTGGGCCGTTCTGCTTCAGGCAGAGCACAATTGTTGTAGATTGGAGTTTGGCTGGATGGATCTGCTTAATTACAGACATTGAATCAAGCTGATCCATCTGCACTGCAAAGTTAGGCTCCATGATCCAAAAGTAAGAAGAAAATCCCTTCCACCATGTTTGATATATTTCATTTACAGGAATTTGCGATTATACTGATCATCAAAAAGCATACAGCCTCCTGTCTCATCTGACACAAAACAAATAAAACCAGGTCTGTTTCAAAGAATCAGCTTCCTTCAACAGATTACATGATCAGATACTTGTTTTGATATAATGATCTCTCTGTGTCACAATTAGCTTGATCAAACCATTTAGCAGCTTTTCTGTACAGCATGAGCTTCCTCACATGAGACATTGAGTTTCCACTGCCATGATGGAGTAACCGTCCTTGATCAAAAATTTAACAACCTTTTACATATGCAACCGCTTCAATGACAGTGGAACTTATGTACCCTGAATGAATGAGTGCGCTCTCCACCTTATAAATTCAGCTAATAAGGACAAGTTGAACTACTTCAGCAGTCAGACTGAGCTACTTGTTCCTGGAGGAAAGATCATCCAGAAAGAATGAGCTGCCCCTGATGTGAGCTATCTGACCTGACAGGGTAAAGTGAAAGAGTGAATGAGCTACCTACCTACAGAGCATTATTAAAAATAATCTGTGAATTATTTAAGATAACACCCCCCTAAAAGAAAGATCTCCTTTGCCTTCAAGAATGAGATGTCTTTGTCAAAATATGGTCAAAATGAGCCTCATCATTTGCTGCCTCACAAGAAAAAGAAAGCTCTCAATTGATTGAGCTTCTCTACACAAAAGAATAACCTAGCCTGTTCAGATTGTGGTACCTCTAATCAGTTGTTTCAAAAGTTTCCCTTATCGTGGTTTAGGTAGCTTCATTCGTCTGGGTCTTTCTTCAGGTGTACCTATAAATATTTTACTTTTGAGTACATCTGATGGATGGAAGAACACAAACAGCCCAGCAAGCTCAATGCTGTGCTTCTACACTCTGGTAAACTTTGAGATTTCAAACTTTAAACTTGGGGGTGGAAATTTCACAGGCTTTCTACACACTTTAAAATATAAAGTTAGGATTTTTTGTGACCATTTGATGACCCAAAGTGAGAAAAATATATTAAAAAATTTTGTATTGCAGTGCAAAGTTAACACTGTTTTGGTACATCAAACCTAACCATGCTAAAATACTTGAATGTAAACTTGAATGTATATTTTATAAAGCATCAGGAGCCAGGGTGTGAAATAAAAATTCAATCCTGTTATATTCTCTCCAAAGAGGATGAGTGACTCAGACATGAGAGCACACATGCATAGAGACAAAAAATATATATATAATACCTATACTTATCCCTGTCCACCCCCACCCCCCAAGATGTTTTCTACAGCAGTCTTTGAAATTGCCTAAAATAGATATAACATAGTCTCACTTAACCATCTTTAAATTCAGTCAATTTACTGGGAAGAGAAGCCCTTTAAAGGTCCCATGTCCTGAAAATTAATTTTATTTTGTTAGAAGGAGCTTGGAGAGAAGAAGAACATGACACTTTTGGTTCTGTTTACACGAAAACGAATACCAGGGTCCAGAGTGGAAAGTTTTGAAAACGTATCTGTATCCGTTTCCATTAGACGAGACTGCATCTGCAATACTCTTTCACATGAAGGCTGCGCACGCATACCAGGAACAACAACAGCTTCCACTGTCTACTGAGCAACATGTGTGCTGCTTACCGTGCTCTGTTTGTTATCCAGACAAAACTATCCTGACAGATTTGTTGTCCAGACAAGAAACTCCTGCGTCTTCGTGCGTCCACTCGCCATTATTTCATTTACTGACCTGGCATGCACAGTACAGCGTTTTCAGTCGTTCTCGCATCTCCGTGTGGATGTGGATTGTTTTTGAAAACGCAAAGGAAGTTTCTGGTGAAAACGTCGCGTAAACAGGGCCTCAGACTAAACTCTCAGCTCAGGGAAAATTGTGCTATACCTCTTTTAAGAAAATGCCTCTTTAAAAGCTCTTTTTTCCACTTCCTGGTGTTTAATATGTCATAGCTATACAGGCCCCACCTTCATGTGTGTTTTCTGCTCATCACAGGCAGATGCCATGACTGTTATGAAAGTGCGTTACTTGGCTTGTAACCCTCCTTGCCCCTTCCGTCAGACCTCGTTAGGGCAGCCAATCAGCACAGAGTTCATTATCATAATCTCCTGTAGTCTCCCCGCCCCCTCAGATCTGAGCATTTCCAAAGGGAAGGGAAAAAGAGCTGATTTAAATCCTCCACAGAGAAAAAATTTTTCTTTATTTTATTTGAACTTCATATCCTTGCTTAATAAACACCCAGGACATGATGTAAATGGTCAGACACACCAAGACATGGGACCTGAGACTTTAGGGATCTGCATGAACCCTGAATTCAGACACCAGGATCTGAAAGAACCACATCCCTGTATAAAACTAGTGACTCACGAAAAATACAGCACACTCAGACATTGTTTTAATATTTCTTTTTATTGCAGAAAGCCATCCAGTCATCTTTAGGCATACTAGGAATGAAATGAGGAATGCAGCAAATAGCCTGAATACACCTCAAGCCTTCACACTACACTCTCCACCCACTGCATCGTAATATTTCCATAAATCCACACCATCACATCTCAAAGTCCATTGTGTTTCTGCCAGCACTAAATTGTTGGATAAGTGCTTCAAACTGTACCATTGGTAGAAATGACTGCATGTGGATGTAGTGTGATGCATTACACAGTAACACAGCACGGTGCCGTCGAACTACCTCAGAGGGTATAAGAATGAGGTACGACAGCACATGATAACACAGCACTCAGGATTGAAGTGGATCAGAGAAAGAAAGACAGTAATCAGTAAAGAAAATAAAGAGTCAGATTTTCACATTCAGACAGAAAATGATCTTGTCTACAATCCACAGGATAGATGGAGTGTATTGTTATTGATAAAGATGGACAAAAATAATTCAAATTCTTATTCATTTACTTGAGGACTTTAGAGAGTAAACCGATAACACTCATGTCTCTGCAGGTATAATGAAACCTCCAGCTGATTAGATTTGTTTGTGGCAAAGACTGGAAAAGTGGCAAAAGTGACTACTGTTATATATCACTAGTTTGGTGATATTTAAAAAATAAAATGAGGATGGCTATTGTGAAATTCTTTAGCTTTAATGAGCTGGACAATATTCTGGGAATTAATCCAACATATTAAACCAGTGAATATTGACATGATTTTTAAAAATCTGATTATTTATAGATTCCTTTACCAATTCTTGTTTGTGTGTCAGCCTACACAGGATTTCAGTGTCAACAATGTCGGACACATGGCACTTCAGATATTTAATGAGGTGCTGCATAGATTTATACATCTGCTAACTGCTGGTGTTTCCATCCGTGCCTAAAATCGCAGAGACACTATAACATCAATTTTGACCGCTCCCATCTCCTGTATGTCATAATCATATCTTTGACTTCCAGTTTCTGCCGACTGCCTCTGTTTAGAGCCTGATGTTCTTGATTTGCAAGACATGCAGAAAAAGTGGACTGCATTGATAAGGGAACAATGAAGCATAAAGACAAATGATACTGATTCTTGAGCTGTTAATAATTGATTCTTAAGTGGAATTGGCTTTTGACAATCACTCCAAGTGAATATGGTCAATGCTAAGCTGTTTCTCTTGTTCTGGTGTACTGCATTTGAGCATCATCTGTGATATTATGCTATCAGTTGTGATCAAAGTTGCCTGGTCCCCTTTTTACTATTACTGTAACTACTGGGTCAACTGCATTCCCACTGCAAACAAACCACTCCAGGAGTCAACTGGAACCAAGCTGAGATCATTTCTTTCAAGCTATCTCTGCACAGTTGTTTTATTTTGAAACAGATTTGCTGTTTTAATATATTTCCAAATTAACCAAGCTCAAAGTGGGACACTCACTTGTGATATAAAACTCTCACAAATGATCAAGGAGTAAAAGCACCCAAAGTGTTGTGCTTGGTCTGGATAAAAGTGAGATTGTGTATCCCTAGTTAGAGCAAAAAAGCTTTTCTACTCAAAAATAGCAGTTTTCAAGTCAATATGCAAAAGTATAGTAACTCTCTACAGAGTAAATGTTGTCTGTCCAGTTTCCATTGTTTACACGGCTTAAGATCACACTAATGTTGCAGTGCAGCTGGATCTGCCTTATTCAAAGTCTGTAATCAGGAGGATCAATCTATTTTTTTAAGAACAAGTCATATATGCTGTATAGTATGTAATATAATGAACTGTCTACCTGGTGTTTCAGGTTAAGTTCACAGAGCCTTATGACAGAAGAGGTCAGTGACAAATGAATCAAAGAATGAAAAAAAAGAGGGTGACCAAGCATTAAAAAAAATCTGTCAAATAGCAACAATAAAATGGCAGAGTGGACAGTTCTGCTCATTTTAAGGGAGTTTTCCTTGTTTAATGTTATTGTACAATTAGATTTACTTTGAAACCAATTCAAGTTGAAAAAATTACACATTTGTTCCCATTTTTACCTCTAACATCAGGGTAGCTGATTGTACCATTTCCAGTCTTTGTACAAAGCAAAGCCAACCACCTCCTTTCTAAGACACAAATGTGGCATCCATCTTTACATTTAATTCTTCAAGAAAAATTATTAAATATACTTCCTAAAATAGTTGACTATTTCTGTAACAAAATTTTTAATGTTTTTTTCAGTTGGTTAAAATTTACTGCATTGCCCTTTGCAAATAAATCTGCTGAATGAGTTTAGGAATAATCCTGCACCTATTACTGAAAATCTCATTTTTGACTGAAGGATTATTTTTGTAGTAGTTAAAACACTACACGTTAAATTCCTGAAATAACTTCATCCAGCAATGAAGGACATTATTATCTCACTACCAACCAAACCTGCCAAAATATTTTTACAAATGTCCTGCTATGAAGAACCACAGAAACTAAATACTACTCCACATTACTGTTTAATTAAAATAAAACCGATAATAAATAAATGATCTCCGACTGAGCTGTGAAATGAGGTTCAGCATAATGTTGAGATTAAATGTTGGTTTTAAGCATTCCATTTTCATGGTCTTCTATCTTCCATGTCCCACCCCACACCCTTAGACCAAATCCTGACAAACTCTGGTCCATGTAGAAGATTTAGAGCCACGTTCTTAAGTCCCAGCTACAGCTCCAGTACATGACATCATAATGACAGCTCTCCTGATTTGTTTAGTTGTCGCTCCCTGAACTTTGGCATCTCAGCTGTGAAGTCACTTGTTGATAATTAGATCGGAAACCAGTCAGATGATTATTCCAGGCTGAAGGAAGTTACTTTGTTCTTATTTTTTTTTAGAACTACGTGCAAAAACAAGGATTTAATAAAACCAAACCAAACCCATTTCTAGGAGCAACACTAAAGAACAAGCTTCATGAAGGAACAAGCAGAGCAGAGGCACAGCATGAGATACATGAATATGCTCTGTATATTATAGGGAAAGACTGAATCAATTAGATTAGATCATGTCAATAGAGGCGACAGAGGCAATATTGACATGAGGAGTTGAAATGCAGGAAAAATGAAAGGAATGCAGAACTGGGGAAAAAAGGAATGAAGACTACACTAGAGACTAGAAATGAGGGGAAAACTCTAGAAAGAGGAACAGCGTTTGTTTTCGTGCTAAATGTTATCACTCGCACTCGTTTTCCCGGAGGACGTTGTACATGTTGACAGTAAAGCCTGATGGCTTATCGTCCTTCCCTCCTGGCTGCCCAAAGCCCTCATCCTCATCATCCCCATCCTCATCGTCATCTGCGTCCCGGTCTCGCTCCTCTTCTGGCTCTGTGCTGGACTCTCCATCATCGTCATCATCCCTCTCTCCGGCTCCTTCCTCCTCTGCTGTTCTTCCCTGGAGGGACATAATCTCAGGCAAGTCTGGGTGATTCTCCCAGCGCTCTGCAGGTCAGGAACAACGTCAGGAGTTCATTACTTCTATACCACTGCTGTTTGAACTTTGCTTTATAACAGAAACAATGACCTGTGTAGAGCAGATTTTACCTTTCAGGCAGCTGTATCCAGGTGGTCTTAAGCAGAGACATAATCTGCCATCAATCGCCAAACGCAGTAAACTGTTAGCTGCACGGTAAACATCGTGGCGAGCTGCTTTTGCCGTCTTATAGCCTCTTCTCTCTGCCCATGCTGTAGAATGTAAAATGAAGATGCATATACACCATCACATTGGATTATCATTGCTGTAATATCATTGTCTTTTCACATTAAATGTCTCATATTAAGCAAAGTACACCTTGTAATGGTCTCTATTCAAACACATCAGTCAATAGCCTGTCTACAAACCCTCACCCCCAACAAGAGAAAAATTCCTCCTCAATCTCTGTTCCCTGCTTCAACTTTCATGACAGAATGCTCTGATAATTGGCCTAAAAATTTTCCCCAAATGGTACAACTGGGGGTAGTGCCACCATCCCCAGATGGGAGTCACTCCCTGAGCCCGGTGTGCGTTCAGCCTACAGGCAGCACAACTGGTAGAAACATGCCTGGTATCCACTTCCTTCAGCATGGAGGAAAATGTGGTACAACCGTCGTGCATAAGATACTGATGGTGTGTATTTCGTCCATTGGTCATCAGTCTGAGCTGAACTGATGTTTGATCATTGATTGGTAATACATTAGTTCTTACTTTTGAATTGAATCCATCGACATCAGAAAGTTAAACGCTGTTGTGTGCCTCGAGTGTCCTCCAGTTACACACATCATGCACAGTCATATGTTTATAGCTACATCCAGAACACAAGTCGATGAGTACATAAACACAAGGTTTAACCACAAGCTGATCTCAAGTTGTACTTTTTCATTCGTCACAGTGGTGACAGAGTCGGATGGCCTGTGTGTAAAGTCTGCCAATTTAAGCTACACAGACAGATATGTGAGGATCAAGTCATTCTTTCAACATAAAATACCCTTTGAGGATTTTTTTTTTTCTCTGCTGCCTGTTACCAAATGATCTGTGGACGGTACTGGTCCACAGCCTGGTGGTTAAAGATCTCTGGTTTAAAGTATCAAACCTTTAAGAAAAGCAGGAAATTATTATCTTGATGTTTTGCATTAAATAAGGGAGCATAATGAAATTATAAATGAGTAACAGTGCATAAGATTGAAAATGAAGACATTTATGATTTATCAAAAGACAGCAATTCTCTTGTTTAGGACTGATATAAATGTTTGCTACATACTTATTTTGACAAAACTCTGATTTACTGCTGATGGACAAGATACTACAGTCGTCTAGAGCTCCATTTTTGTTGTCATTGTCTTTCTGATATTTTGACATTAATTTTCAAACATTGGTAGAGGATTGGTGTTGTCAGTGGTTTTATCTATGTTGTGGATGTGTACACTGACATGATAACCATGTTTTGTGCTCTGATCATAATAATGTACCAATAAATTGGAGATAATTGTGATTCTCATTATGATGTTGAACATGTTGCCCCTTTAGAAGAAATGGACTAGATCCATGTCAGATTTGAACTTTATTGTGATTTATGCCTAAACTTGATTTACTTCAATGTTAAGATGGCACACTGGGTAACAGGAAAATGTAAAAGGCACTTAATAGCAAAAAGGTTGCCGACCCCTGCACTAGATAATAGGTAGTAATATCAAAACTTTAAAAGCTTTCAGGAGTTGTACATGGCCAGAAAAGAAAGAGGTGGCTCACCCTCACACACATCCCAAGCAGTCCAGCTGAGCTCCTCAGACCCCTCATTTCCCTGGTGAGGTTTATTGTCCAGCAAACTGGGATGTTTGAGCTTTAGCACAGAAAGAAAAGGAGTTCTTTCACACAAATAACCAACTGAGCTGTAGGGCTCCTGCAGCTGAGACACTGGGTAGATGCCTGCCAGAATCTACAGAAAAAAAAAAAACAAAAGGCAATGATAAAATATAAATGTAGGGCAGATAAGAGCAATATTCAAAATCAAACACAAGATCCAAAAAAGAAAAAAACCCAAGAGGTTTTAAAGTTCTACCTTCACACACAAACTACTTTGAAAACCATCTAGAGTCTTTGAAAGATAGCAAGCAGGGTTGTAAAACATCAATAATGCACTTTCACAGAACTGTATGAGTGTGTTGCTCAGTACAATTGCCTTTTTACTGAGTCTAAGCAGAAAAGACAACTCAAAGCACATCGGTTTCCATTTCTCTAAAGTGAACATGTACCTGTAACTGTTTATCGACGCGAGAGGGGAAAACCAGTCCAGGGCAGTCACAGAGTTTGACTGTAGGAGTGAGGTAGTAGGTCTGGAAGTATTTGGTGTGGCCTGGGGTTCGAGACACACTGACCACTTTCCTCCCCACCAGGCTGTTGATGACTGATGACTTACCCACATTTGGAAAGCCTGTAGAGGTAGAAAGTAAGTGTTTATGATTACTCTTTAATGTCAAGAAAATATTTTTCTGATGTATTATATTTAGCCCGAAGTTGTCTAGTAGTCGAGTTCTGGTGATTATCATTTACCAGAATGTTGCTCTAATTTAAATACAGTTTAATTTTTCAGTGGGGCTAAAATGCAGTGATGTTTTTTCAGAGAAAAACATTCAGAAGAAATGTTTCTATTTAAGTGAAAAAAACACTAAGCTTCTGGAAAGGCTTTGACCTAAAATTCTCCAACATCTTTCTAGTAGATTGGAGAGAACAAGGTTTTCCATTAATGCGGATATCCTCACATCTCACTCCTAGTTTAAGAAGTTATAGTCTGATTTGTAATATCTATTTAATATTTACACATTGGTCAAGGCAGGGTTCTCCCCAAAAACTGAAATTGTTTTTTTCCTGATTTTACATTTGAACATCTTATGATGTCTTTTTAATTACATTCATCTAAAAGTCATTTTGCCGGGCTGGCTCCTAACATACCATAACAAACTGTATGCAACTTCATTTAACAATTTTATTCACTTTAGTTTGCTTATTTTAACAAGGACCTCAACACTGGATGACAATTTTCAACTTATATGACCTGCCACAAAGTTTGAGTGTGCTTTAGTGCTGGAAGTTTTCACGGCTTAAAGCTTATGAAGTACAAGGAGTTGTCATTTGCAAGCAATACTTTAGTATCGTGACAGCATCTCAAAATATGCCACATCTCTCTGTGAACAACTAAAATGTCACCACAAAATCTCTATCCCTGGCAAAATTTTCAAAGAAAACTCTTCTTTTTTTACCTATGCAGCCCAGTGTGAGAACCCCATCTTTGTAGAGCTCCTGGGATGGGCTGCTCATGTCCATAGCACTGTCGCTTTGATGCTCCACCAGCACTGACTCTGCCCCTTCATCTGGTTGGTCTCCATCCAGACGCTCGGCAACAGCATCTCTCTGGATCTTCTGCTCCCAGCTGGATAAGTCAACTTTGGGGAAAGAAAGGTTACACTTTGAGTTATCAAAAGAAGATATGCAGGGATATAAAGGTAATGGCTCTCCTTCACACACCTCTCCCTGCTGTGATGTCCTGACAGGCCTTCAGGATATCCAAGGGACCTCCGGCATGATTCCAATCAGCCTTCCTCCTCATTCTCTTCTTTTGGAGCACTATCAGATGGCAAATGGAGAGAGACAACAGATATTGGCCAAACTGAAGATAGTCAGGTTTATCCCATGTACCTCAACTGATCACAGATCAGTCACTTATAAAGTTTGTCATATGTTATTCTAAGTCTTACACAATTCCCTTCTTATTCCCCAGTTTCTTTACTTTCTTTCAAACACCCCTCACCCTCCTTTTTCTCCTCACCTGTGCTGTAGGGCTGCCCAGGGTGGGAGGTAAAGCAAACTATCTGCAGGTGGGGAAACTGGGAGGTCATGTAGTGTTTCCAGGAGATCACCAGCGGGGGAGGACACAGGTCTGCTTTGTTTAAGACCAGTATCACCTGCTTCTGGAGATCTTCTGTGATGTATTGGTAAAGGGCAGGAGGGAACTGCAGTACCTAGGTGGTTTACATTTGGAAAAAACCTGATTAAAAAAAGTCACTTTTGCCTTTGAATAAAATAATTCACAAGGTCAGATCCTTACTATTTAAAAAAATGCAACCTGTGCTGTAATAGCTCAATGTTAGTGATAGGAAGGGAGTTCACTTCATGTTAAGTCTTTTTTAACTGGAGTCTAAAAATCTGAACAGACAAACTACATTTAATTATAGCTTGGCACCAAATCAAAATTGCCTTTCTTAAATCAAGCCCGACATGAATTTATCAATATTCTCAAGTCCATCCATGAAAATACATTTGGTCTTCAAGATAACTCTCTATTTTTTTTCCCAATCACAACATGAGCTTTTACTTACGAGGAATTAACAATGATCCTCTTTAAAAAACAATGCTTTCTCACTCAGCATATGTATATTCTACATGCTGATTTAACCACCTTTATGAGAATGACAATAGACATAAACCAATTTAGCTGCACATCTTTCAACATCAAATGTAAGACTTTTTAAGGCCTTTTCAAGTCCTCAAAGAAAAATGTATGCAGTTTTGACACAATGAGCTTTGTACACTCAAGTTTTATGTGAGACCAAATGGCTTCGAGTCCCCATTGTCTTCTTTCAATGTTTTTATGTCTTAATTCATTATCACTGTTTATTAACCACTCCATTTGTGTTTCATCTTGTAGCCAAATGTCACTAAATTTGCATTTCTATTCTCTTACGTTAGCAGTTTGGGAGTGCTTACATAATGTAAATGCTTTAATTGCTGTGAACTAACACTTGAAGAACCAAATCCAGAGAAGGGTTAATTAAAAAAAGAATTACAGAGATGGCCAAACAGCATGGATAAGATCAGACACAGTACAACAAAACATTAAAACCTCTTACAAGTGAGTAAGACTACATAAAATACATACAAGACATTAAAATCAAACATTTGAATAATTCAAGACTTATTAAGGGACCCTGCGACCCCTCAAGAAAAAAAACACTGAATAGTTGCTAATATGTTTGATTTATTGTGTATTCATATGACAAAATGTAGCAAATAGCTTAAGCTGAACCTTATATGGATTGTTTAGTGTTGGAGTTTTTTCCATTAGGACAGCACTACAGGGTCTCAATCAATTACAAGAGGAGATAGATACAAGAAGTCATTCATCCCAATATCAGTGAATCTCCTAAACTCAGGCCAAACCACAGGGGCATGATGAGGGGACCAGTGGAGTGTTATGTATATATGTAAGTCTGTCCATGTATGTACTGTCTAATATGTATTCTTAAACAGTAGCTTTTTTTTCCAAATCTCCCTAAAGACAAATAAATGAATCCTGAATTTGACTTGTCAAACTTAATATGACGTGTTGGGCATTTAGTTTTCTTCCTCATACAGTGTGATTCTATGCCAAAATAGTCTAAGAAACTGAATTATTATTGTTGGTTTTGAATGTTGATTTTACATATTTTAGCCTAAAATAAATTGTACGGAATAACTCCTGTATACTTCATACTGCAGCAAACACAGAAGAAAGAAAAAATACTGATATGCCCCTTATCTCATTATTGTTGAGCCCTAAAATACATCAACACATAAAACAATTAATAAGACACTTGATAAAAGGACAATTAACCATTTAATGTGATTTTTAATTTGAGCTTCCAATCTAATAGTCAAATGAAGCAACATATGATTTTTAAAACTATTAAGGACTGAGATTTCAAAAACTGAAGCCCATATTTCATAACTTACTTCCAGAGGCACAGACCTTATTGTTAATGTATTGAATTTGTATAGAAATAAGTGTTCTTATAATTTTGATGAAGTCTTTTTTTCAAATTGCAGAAATACTGTATGTTAAATCTGACAATAAACATAACAATAGAGAGGTAATACTGTTAGATACAGTATCCACGTGGAAGTTGACTTGCTGTCTCCATCTAGTGGTCTGATTCATCCTACAGGCTTTTTGCTTGTATGATCACCTACCGGGTGCCTTATGTCCACAATGAGCAGGATAACATCTGACATTTCTAGCACTCTCCACAGCTGCCTCCAAGTCTGCAAGAGAGGGGAAAAGGTGAGGCACTGGGGTTTTCTGTAAGAAAAGAGGAATGCCTATGAAAGCAAATCTCCACATTTCTAAACATAGATTTACTAGGACACCAATGAAAAGGAAGACTTTTTCATACAGTTTCTCTGGATGAAAAAGTCCCTTTCATACAGAATATTTGTATTCTACACACCTTCATGCCACATCTTCAGATTTTAAAACAAACTCCTATTCAAAAGGCAAAGCAAACTGTTCACATAAGAAGCTTATTCATTATTGGCGTAATTTCCTATCATTCTGATCCTCGGCTCCACTCAAAAAACCATCATCTCTAGATTACTGAGAGTCACTTATCACACCACCAGCTGCTAAAGCCCTGCTTCTGCTGTGATGTGCCTCCTGAGCTCAGCCCACGCTCTGAAATTAAATTATCTGCAGGTTTTCCAACCAAAGAAAAAAGAAAAAAATGTTATCATTTTAACAGCCTGAACAAAACAAAGCAATATCACAGCATGTAAAATATGACAGCACCTTATCCCCAGAGGAAGATACCAGACAATACGCCTGAATAAATTAGGCCATAAAGTTGATTTTAGATGATCATAATTCAGTACTCACTCCATGCAACATCCTGGAGACATAAACTAAAAGACATAACACGCTGGGTAATCATCGATTTACAGAAAGCTCATTTGCAAGCAGGATTACTTCATATGCTTGCTGCTGTCAAGAAGTTTAGCTAGATTCATAAACACAAATTAGCATAAAATGAGCTCAAGTTTGAGCTGCTGCTTTACTTGACAAAGATGTGTAGGTGGCTGCATGCTAAACTGACAGCAGTATTAATACTCAGTGCAGAGAGGGTCAAAAGTAGGCATGCACACAAGGAAGAAGAAAGGGTTCATAAATGAAGTAATCCTAGTGTGCGATTTATATAATAAGGTCAGATCTGGACTTGCTTTGTAGTTCGATATTACAGCAGAGTGAATTTTAACTCACTGGATTAATCCACATGAGAAATCTGTCTTACTCCCTAAGGCAGTGCATCCCAAACAGTGGACCAGGGCCTGCTGTTGAGCTGGAGATGTACTCCAGATGTACTTAATTGGTCTCGAGAGGAAATTTACAATAAATAAAACCATAAGCATAATTGAAATCACAATTTAAATGATCATAAAATACTAAATAAATTTTAAAGTCTTAGACCTAACAAAAAGAGCCAGTAAATCTAAATTGCATGTGAACTTTCATCATTTATGTTGTCAGAATTGTGGTCACAGTTCAACTGGTGTTGAATTATCTGGTGACATTTTGGGGCACTAACACTTGGACCATTGATCCGTGCCTTGCTTAAGCTCGCTTGCTCTCACTAAACAATCCAGACTTTAGGGGGGAATACAGCATGGCACAGAAAGGCTAGAATGATTGCGCACTTTATTAAATATCTCACTACATCCTTTGGTTCCTGATTGAATAGGTACCAGCAGACAGTTTTAAATATCTTAAAAAGAATGTGTGAGAAGAGAATACAGCAGAAAAAGAGGGGTTCACACTTAAATCTGTCTCAGAGAATGAACAGTGGAGGTGGAAGATATGTTTAAGACTCATGCCCTGGTTGTATGAGGCTTTTGATGGGCCCTTTTTTCAGGTTTCAAAATTGGCCATGGTGTTCTTAAGTTTGGGAAAGACTGACCTAAGGTACTGAGAGGAATTAAGAGATTCCTCTCCTCTGTGTCAGCTTAAAAGCTAGTAACCAAGGTTATGCAAAGAGGGATGGGATGGGATCTGTTATACAATGTTGGAGGAGCCAGCGGGGGAGAGCAGCTAGGCTGATACCAAGGACTGAATTAATATTTGTGGAATGATAAGGCACTTGAGTAACAATTCATCTTTTCAGTTTATAACAACAGTATTAATATTTCAGGATTTCAAATGAGAATACGGTCATCTATGAAGTTTTACTTATCTGCAAAATCCTTCTGTATTGATGTAGAAATACATTATTTGTGATACAACATGCAAACTAAGTTGAGAAGAGAGGGAAGAGACCCTGAAGGGCAGAAACTTTGCTCTCTTTAGCAATAAATGAAAGAGGATAGAAGCGGAGGATTGTCAACTTCCTGAGAGTTATACGTTTTTTTGGCGATGGGCTCAAACCTCTTAGCAGCATTTATGTATGCAAAATAAATTATATATAAACATGAACTTGTTTTAAATTTTCATGTCATCATCATGGTTTAGCAGAAACAGCCAACAGGACACAAACATTGGATATTATACAACGAAACATAAAAAGATGGATTATTGGATGAACAGATAGAATAAGAGATAGATAGAGAGACAGATAGCATAAACATAAAAAGAGCCAGAATCTGAACCACAGTTGCTAAACTAAGTTGGTCTCTATCTTGACCTCCTGCTGTGCCATACTTTCTCTGTCTCCCATTACTCTATGAACAGGGGCACAAAACATAACACAATTGTGAAAATAGCACTTCTCACAGTGCATTTCAGCAAAATGCTAAAATAAAACTCAACTGTCATTATGCCTCAAGATAGCATGCTCCCAACCTACCACTGTTACTTCATCCAGAGATGAAACAGAGGAGGGATCAACTCATCCCCACTTAGTAATGGCAGTGTTTCAGGGGTGTAAATATAACACTTCAAAACAGAACTGTGAATGAGTTTAAGATGAAGGTCTTCAAGCATAATGAGAGAAGGGCTTCTTTACAAAAGACCTAACATTTACCATGAAATGTTTTTCCTGCAGTAGTTATGACCGCCATAATCTGACCATGTACTGACAGCTTGAAAACATACTGCCTCCACCCACAGCTATCAGAGCCAAGCAAACTATTAAAAGTATAAGATTATAGTCCAGCACTGGCAGTTTAACAACATAAAAGCCGTTCATAGTTTATCTTTGATGTGACATACCTCCAGATTGTGCTCAAAGTGGCTAAGTGTTCCAGGTGGGTTTCTGGAGTGCAGGTCATCCAGGTATTCTCTGTACGACTTCTCCTCTTTCTTCAGCAGGCTCTCTCGTGTCATGTCATAATTCCAGGACGGTCGTCGCGGGAAACCAAGACCTGGTGGTGAATAATCGAGTTTCAGTGTTTTAAACAGTGACCCATCCTACTGCTAAATTCAAGGAAACCACAAAATGAAAACAGGCAGACCTTTCTCTGAGGGATAGATGTCATGGATGTTTGTCTCAAGTTCTTTGTCTGAGATTGGCTGCAGTACTTTCTCTCTGGCTAGCTTCTTCCTCTTTTCCACCTCCTCTTTACTCTCTTTCTCAAAGTGAAGTCGGTACCTGAGGAAGCAATATGGGTTATAATCACAGATGCTTCTATCATTTCTTTAAGCATTGTCTGTCATGTCCTTAGAGCTGTTAACATAATAGGAACATAATGTAACTTTACAGGCAAATCTTTTTGTACCACAATAATGAAACAGATGTCTAACTCGAGCTGATGTTAAATGAGACTCTGGATAAAACTTATTTTGTTTACAAAAGAAATAAAAGGGTGATCAACCTAAATGCTGACTCCACTGGAAAAATCCCAGGATGGCAATGCTGAATAACTAGTCTCTTATTATCATCACATTCCATTTTGCTCTGATTAATTATTAAAGGCAACCCAGTTGGAGCTTTTAGGAAGTCTGACCCTCTTCTTTCCAGCAGCCTATTTCAAGATCATTCTTTTGAAAAAAAAAAAAAGGAGGAAAAGTCCAGAGTGATAAAGCCAAAGCATGATAATAAGACAACCAATGAAACATAATGTATCAAACTCTGTGTTGGAACATAAGCACAATTTAAAAAAATGGCAACATACAGAGTAAGAGAGACAAGCTGACAACAGTTAAGTTCACTCATTTCTAACAAAAGAACAGCTTTTGAGTTGAGGTTTAAATTGGTGTCTGCTCATGAAAGAAAAAGAGAAATATTTCAAATGTAAAGGTGCTTAAGCTGCAAAGGAACGGTCACCATTTTGTACATTGCAGGGTCATGGGATCGCAAAGAAGGAACTTGAAATGGTAAGTTTTCTTCAGAGTGCTGGGTTGGACATGACAGATGGGAATATGTCCTTAACAATTAAGTACTGCAAAACCCTTAAATAATTCAATCAAAACAAATCACATTAAGAGATCCAATTTACATCAAGACCTTACCTGTTGGGGTCATATCTGCCTTCTCTGCTAAAGGGCTGTTGATTAATTCTCCTAACATCAGTGGTCTCACTGTCTGAGGTGTCTGACTGTCGCTCTCCTCGCTCAATGCTGGCATTGCGGCTGCTCGGCCCAGAGCCAGTGTCACCTGAATGTCAAGGAGAGGGGCATGTGTCACAGACAAATACAGACATATATCATTCACACACGAATTTCATTCAGGTCAAGAAGAAGAGAAACACTTTTTGCACCTATTGTTTGTTGGAGATAATACCCTGTGTTTCGCAAAGCCACATATATCAAACTCAAGGCCCGGGGCCAAATGTGGCCTGGGATTTAATTATTATGCCTGCAAGATCATTTCATATGTCTATTATTAATGACCTATTAAATAGCGCCCCCACCACTCATACTACAAATTCCAAGATGCAATCAACAGCTGCTATGCGGGACCTGTCCATCAACCTCTCCTCTTATTGCTTCAGTATCACTCTAATCAGTGTTCAGCAGATGAATGCATTGGTCAGTGCTTTTACAGTAACTTTTAAGCGTACCCAAAAATAAACGTGCTGTTCAAATTCATATTTCTGATTAAAACATAGTCAGTTCTAAACTCTTCAATAAATATTGACAATGTTTGACCACAAATTAAAATGCATTTTAAATGTTGGGCCCTTCTGTGAGTGAGCTTGTCCCCCCTGGACAAACCAATTCCAATTTTAATTAAAAAAAAAAAAAGCTAAAACAACAGTTGTGAGGGAATACCAACTTGCTTAAGACTGTCTTCACGAGGGATGGGAACTGATAAGATTTTATCAATACCAGTGCAATTAATGATCCTGCTAATCGATCTAATTCTATTACGATTCCCTTGTTGATTCCTGCAGATCATCCGTGTGGGCAAATGTTGGCCTGTACATTTTCAGTGGCAACAATGTCAAACACATATGTCACAGCATAGATAACTGCTTCTGCAACATGCTGGTGTTTCCACTCAATTAAGGTTGTGCAGTAGGAGCCTTTTGTAAAAAAAAAATTAAGCCACAATTCTGACTGCTTCTTAACCCTGTCAGTGGAAGGAATTGATAAGGGAATTGATTAGCAAAAAGACTCATGATATTGATACTTTGATGGAGCCGTTAACGATTTTAAACTGGAATTGGTTTTAGATTTCCATCCCTAGTCTTCGCACCGGCCAACATAACAATTTGAGATAACTCCTTTTACCATTCCCTGTTCTTGAGCTGAGAAAACCCCACAAAAACCTGTGGGTTAACTGGTTAACACATGCTTTGAAATTGCAGGGGAATGTTTCAGAGTGACAACATTGTCCTGAAAAGAGGAATGGCTCTACTTTGATATTTTTTCTAAATATCAATGTTTCTTTGACCTTGGTACTGTCTTACATCGTCAGTGCATTAAGATGTGGTGAGTTCCCCCCTCTCTTATAAAAGATGAACCGTTTTAAACAATATCTCAACATTATTGAAAAAAAGTTTGTTGCACACATGCATGCAGTAAACATAAAGTAGTGACTACAATGATGATGCCAAAGGCAGCATGTGCATGCCCATGTCAGGATTATTCATTTTTGTCCAAAAAAAGTTTTAATAATTAATGTAATTTTAATCTAAAACCTACATCTAAAACATACTTAATCACCAAATGCATTATGAGCAGCTTAAACATGGTGAAGTTGTCAGTTTCACACAGGCTGTTGAATAATCAGTTGCATTTCAAGTGAACTACATCCTCTACCACTACATTTTATGTTCCTCTTCAGTTTACCACACTCGAATTCATAACCAAAGTGCATTTAAACTCAACCTTATTTGAGTAAATTAGGGTTTTATATGGGAATTAATTGTTGGTGACATAACAGGCCCCTGATGCCCTGCTAAACTAGCCATCGAACGTACCATTTAAAACGCCATCAATGTTAATTAGTAATTTGACAATGTGTCAAACCTATGTGATCAAGTTCTAAGTGAAGTTATGTTCCACAGCTTGTTATTACAGGTAATCAACAAACAACATGGAGGCTCTATTTAACATGCTCTAACTGTTTGATGCTCTGCTCTAACATCTTACATAACCAAACACAACATCAACCAAGACAGTCAGCTGCTTCACGAACATGCATTTAGCTGTGCAGCACCAACCGTTAGCTAACTGCTAACGTTAGCATGGCAACGCTAATAGCATACCTCTTTTTCTCTCCCGTTTGACTTGTAACTGTTTCTTCTTTTGTTTGTTGCTAAATGGCTTTTTCCTTGGCATACTTATAAAACAGGCTGGTGAAATTATTGGAGCTTAATATTTCTATATACACTGAATTAGCTTTCTCGTTGACGTTATTTACATGGGTGAAGTTTCTCGACTCCTACACTTTTCAGTGACGCCATATCCACTGCAGACTGCAGAGAATGGTGGACGATACCACTTTTACAGTTCGCAGTCTGTCTTTGGCTTAATGTAGGACTGGTTGGTTTGAGGGGTCAGTCTTTAAAAAGAGGTTGTTGTGGTGGAAACGGCATCGAACTTTATAAGTCAAATCGTTATGGTAATAATATTTACAGAGAACACGTAGGTAAAGCTGTCTCTCCACCCCTTTTCCTTATTGGTACAGTCCACTTTTGTAAACACCTCACTCTTTGCACATTCCTGCAGGCAGACATCCTTAAAACAATAAAAACATGGGTGCACAGAAGCACCGTTTAGACTGCCCTTTGTTACATAAGTGGAAATATCACCTAATACATCATGTGATATACGGATCAAAAAATCTTGGTCATAGATTAAAAAAATTTGGGCTTTTACATGTAATTCATTCAGAGCTTAAAAAAGGTCCATCGATGTCCTTTATGCATACTAATGAATACTCAATAACTCATACTTTGATGATATTATTGTACTTCTGTGCCCCTAGGGCCCAACCATTAGGAAATGTTCTGAAGCACAATTGAATCTGAAAAAAGCAGAGGTAGATTTCTGATGGTTTATTGTATTTTACGCTAAAAAAGAAAGAGATGATGGCATTTGGTTTGTCAATTGTGGGTCACTTTAGTTACCATGGGCCACGTTAATATTACTCTGAATTTCAGAGGGCGGACATGTCACATACAAAATGGCTCTGTCAATAAGACAATCGATATAACTTTAATAAAAAAAAAACAAATATCAAGCTTTTATGCACAAAACGGCAAAGCTAAAGTTAATAAGCTAAACATGGAATACAAGCCATTTAAATGTCTTTTTTTCCGATGCAATTAAACAAATTTATAGTTTTTTGTTTAGTTTATTTGACATGTATTATACCAGTTAAGACCAACTAAAACAAAAAATCTCCAAAAAATAACCTGGCCAAGATAGCAGTCTTAAAAATCTTGATTATGAATACTGATAGTTATTTAAGTTTGTTTGACCTACCTTTGTCCCAAATGCATTAAAATAGTTCATGAAAGACCATTATAGGAACTAATGTAGCAAATAATCTGTTTCCTGTAAACAGTGAAATAAAAACAGATTTAAGACTAATATATATATATATATATATATATATATATATATATATATATATATATATATATATATATATATATATATATATATGTTTATATATATATATATATATATATATATATATATATATATATATATAATATATATATATAAATAAAATGACTAGCAGGCTGCATTGGGTAAGATGGGGGGGGGCGCAGGTAGCCCCTGGACTGCCAGCTGCCCACCCCTGTGGTATGTGCATAAAGAAGCCAGAAACACATTAGTTTAATAGCAACAGTTCATTTGAAAACTTTAAGGACATACACACAAAGCATTACAGTAGAGTTAACATTAAACGTGAACAGACTAAGCTTTAGCCCAAAGGCCATTTGAATGCCCGCAAACGGGTCTTCATAGGTCAAATGGATTCCCCGTCTTTTGAACAATCATACGTTATAAACCCTTTGTATATACTTGTATATACCTGATAGCTCTTTTTTTTACCTCTGAAAACTACATCACACTGATGTCCCTTTAATGTATAAACAGTATTAATTGCAGGTCTTGATTTTATTATAATGCAGAGAGAGGTTTTAACACTTGTGTAAAAAAAAAAACTGTATGAAAGTATAAAAAATTACCTTCACAGTTAACTGCCAGTATTCTGAAACAGAGAGGCCATAAACTCATTTGACAAAAGTACTTGGAAGAGCAGATAAAAGCAAAGCAATAAAAAGAAGCACTGTCTCTTTGAGTTTCTTTCCTATCATAAAACCATCACTATGATGGACTGAAAGATATTTTTATTGCAGCCTTGTCATGCATTTTCTACTCTGACAGAAACAGCTAAGCAATGTGAAAATTAAAAAAGGCAGAAAAAAGAGTCATGAAAGGAAAAAAAAACTTAATCTTCAGTATACAGTGTCACCAGACTGCTCATCTTGACAGCCTCATTCCATTGTTCAGGCACAGTCATTTGTCCTTTAAGTGTCTTTACCATAATGTTATTGCTTTTTTTCCTTCTTCCTTCAAACTTTGAATTCATACTCAACTTTTCACCCCAAAAAACTCTTTCCTTTTGTTAACCCCTATGAGTTGAGATGCTCCACTTGAATGGTGGATGCTGACACAGTGAGACAGAGGTCCTTGTGGGAGGTAATGTCCGCTACAGTGACTGGTTTGTACTGGATGTCACTAGCAGAGACTGTTTTAAACTGGTGCAGGTCAAATGGACAGGTGATGCTTTCTGCCTGGGGGTAGCTGCTCTGGCTCTGTGCCTGCTGGCCACCCCCTGCTCCTCCACTACTGGCTCCCCCAGGTCGGCTCGATCCTCCCTCTGCGCTCTCTACCTGGCCCTGAGCTGCTGCCTGACCCTGGGCCTGGCTTTGGTTCTGGTTCTGCTGTGTCGGCTGAACTGCAGGTGCACTCAACTGGTCTGGGTTGTGTTTCTCCATGTGTTTCACCAGATACGTCTCCTGAGATGAAGGGAGGATAGGTAGAGGGGAAACAGTGGACATGTGATGACTACACGGTGTTAAGTAGCTGCCAGTTGTCTGATGCCACAGAGGCGATTCATAGTGTTGCATGTAGTAATGTTCTTCAGAATTGGACATTGGTCTTACTGAGGTATACGTGCGATTGCAGAGTCCACATGAGTAGATCCTAGCATGTTTGACAGTGTGTGTAGACATGTGCACCTCCAAACTTGCTGCATCTACATAGCCTTTATTGCAGTTTGGGCACTTGAAGGGCTTGTCCTTGTTGTGCTGACGCCGATGGGACTGGGAAAGAAATTAGGAAGAAAAACAACAACAAAAAAAGAACATTTTACACAACATAACAGCTCAGGGAGACAGAAAATTGGGAACATTTTATATTAACTACAACTACTAAGTATTTGTAAAGCATTAGTTAAGAATTTCTAACTTCTTAATCAACCACTTTTCCAGCACTTATTGATCACCAAATAAACATAAACCTATACATCCAAAAAGAATTCATGTTTTTTTCAATTTTGTTAATCATCGCTGTTAAACAAGCGTTTCCAATAATTCATACATTACACCCTAACCCAGTTTGGGCAACTGGTGGCTCAGGGGTTACATTCAGCCCTCTTCATTACTCAGAGCAACCCAGCATTTAATTTCAACTCTAAAAATAATGCAACCATTAAGATTAAAAATCTACCATGAAGAGTTTTGCCACCATGACACCTAGTTCACAGGCAAAATGCATTTCAGCATGCAAAATCTCTCTCTCTATATATTATTTAAAAATGCCTTTAAATTATTCTTTATGGGAAAGGAAACAAACTACAATGCTATAATGGTTTCCGTAAGGTCTTTTATGAATAATAATTGAAGCATTTGGGAAATTAAGTAAGTCAAATGATCTTAAAGAACCATTAATTACCAAGATTTTTACAACTGCTGCCTTGGCCATTTAACTTCTCAAATGGGACTTATATTTATGTATCACTGAAACAATTTCTGGATCTGTATCTGGATTCAGATCACCACCAAAATCCAATCACTCCTTTCTGGTGCAATGATGACCATTCCCAGAAAATTTAATCAAAATCTGCTCACAACTTTTCAAATTATTCTGCTGTTCTGTTTGGTTTTGAGCTTGAAAATATAAACATTAAATTGGATTAAAGCCAGATATTTATTGTTTAGTTGTATTACAGTTATTACAGTTTTGGCCATCTTAAAGTCATTATAACATTTATGTGGCCCTTGTGGTAGCCAAAGTTTCCCATCTCCACCCTAACCTTTACACAAACCTCAGCCCCAAATCAAAGGATCAGTAAATACATAAATAAATAGTGCTAACTCATTGGTCTATAAAGATTTCTTAGTGTTAATGACAAAGTTCTATTCATAAGTGCCTTAAAAATGATCAATTAAGGATATGGGATAGCTTAAATAATGCTCATGAAATGCTTTACAGTGTGTAGTTAATATAAACGATACAAGAAAATTTCATAATCCATGTTTAGGGTTGTGTGTTTTGGGTATATGAGTACTCATATTACTTTTTGTTGTTATAAGAAACAAGAGTTATGATAAGTTCTGCAATAATCTACCATGAATTACTAAGTAATATGTTGAGAATTGAGAATAACTTCCCTAGTCCCCAAATCATCTACTCTGTTTCTGATCCTCCTCCATCTGCATAGCTGCATACCAGTGGAAGGTAAACACAGCTCTGTCAGTGCACACTTCTGGCTAGCTAATACAACAGGTGAGATGGTAGAGATGACAGCATTAGCTTGATACAGATGTTTCCATTATCGTAATACTTTGAAAGAAAGGGACAAGAACAACATCAAAGTGAAGCGTAAGTCGGAACTATGAATGTTATCAAATCAGTCACTGCCGTCATTAGGCTGCAGAGTTGCAGGTTATAGGTGCTACACCAGACTGTAGAGTAACAATAAAAAGTGACATATTTACATGCAGACCTACAGGTGGCTATGTACCTATTTCTTCAGTGACATGTGAAATCAGCCACAGATGAGTTCTAGTTGGTTACCTGATACACAGTTGAAGGGATTTTTCTTCTCAAGTCTATCACATACATTTAATGGCAGTAATCTTGAAACACATTTGCCAGTTTAAAAGTAAAAACTACCAAAAACAAATCAAAATGTAAATACACTGTATGAGTTAAAAACTAAGACCATCACACCTGTAAATTTGAGAGTTGTGTGAAGGATTTCTCGCAGCCTGGATGGGAACACTTATATGGTCGATCCCCAGTGTGAATCCTGAACAAAAAACAAAACACATACATGTACATACCCAAACCCCAAGCACTTTCACAGTGACCTAAATGACAAAAGAAAGACACTGAGACAAGTGAGAAACCCAAAACCAGTGGTTGACTTGCCTGCTGTGCTGCTGAAGGTGACTGAGCTGTCTGAAGCTCTTTTGGCAGTATGAGCAGGTATAAGGTTTCACTCCTGTGTGGATGCGAATATGTTGGGCCAGGTAGCTGGAGTTTGCAAATGACTTGGTACAATGTGGACACTTGTGAGGCTTCGACTCTGTGTGGTTCCTAATACAGGAAAACGGGAGGGTGAAAGAGAAAGACAGACAGGCTGTTATGGTAAAATGAAAAACAACTTTAAGAATATCAAACTTATCTAAAGTCAAAAAGGCAGCTCTAGACAAGTTAAGGGCAGACTGAAGCACAAAAAACACCTTGGAAAATTGACAAAAGCCAAAATATTTGGTATCACTTTGCAACGTGTTGTGGTTTTAGTTGTGGATTATTTATGCATGAATAAAAATCCCCAAAATTAAAAAAAAACAACACAAAACACAAAAGAGTGAAATATCTGACCTTGTCAATTTCTGCTATTATAATGTGTGTTCTTCTGAGTTATTTGGTTGTACCAAAAGATATATTAAATTTTTCCATAAAGTTTCAGAAACAAAACCATTGAGATGTGTGGTTCTAACCTAGTGGGACAGGACTCCAAAGTGGGATTCAATACCATTTTTAGAGAGTTGACAATGTATGCCCGGGAGAATAAGCATGGCATAGAGTCTATAATGTAGCCATAAGTGGATATTTACATAACTATCTTTGTATTTTTTTAGCTGTTTTGTGAGGATTTTGACAGGTCTCTAAAAACAACCAAAATCTTTGTTCACTGTTGCCACTGAAAACCTACACTCAAACTTTTGCCAACAAAGAAAAGCAGCAGGATTTGATAAGGGAATTGTTTAACAATCAGATTGATAAGCAGAATTGTTAATGGCATTGGAATCAATAAAATTGTATAAACTCCCATCCCTATCCATGAGCTTCTGAAATTGTTGCTTTTGTTTAACTCAGTCTCTCGGTGTAATCATTTGTTTTGTCCCCTCGAGATCCATATTAAAATATTTTTCATGAAATACATTTGAGTGGCTGAATTAATATGGAAATTTGTGTTGCTATTTCTCATTGTGGTAAGTCCTGAGGCTGGACCAGCTGAGAACCACTGCTTTAGAAAAACAAACCTCCACAAGTGACAGTAAAATAATCTGACGATAGGAACAGCAACAGAGCAGCTTCGCTAGAATGACTGCAGGGAGCAGGAATGCAGAAGATGACAACACAGGGTTTCTGTAACATACTGCTATTCAACTGAGAAAGCGAGAAAAAGCATTGACAAGAAAGAATACCAAAAGAAACAACACAGCAGTTAAAATGGAAGCACGCAATGAAAGAGAGTCTGAATTTCAACATCTGTTTCTTAATTTGGATGTATGTGCTATGTGGGTTTGCGTAACATGGCAGAGGACATGACAAAACATGCAGACAAAGACAAACATCAAGCTGGAAATGCAAAGCAAGCAGCAGAGAGAGACGCATGGGAGCAAATAAAAGAAAGAAAGGGTAAAGAATTCTCATTGTATCAATTATTAGAGCAGAGTTCCATGCATTTCAAATGGCCTTTCTGATTATGCTATCAATTATGGAAAAACTTCTCTCGGACAAAGTCTGAACTTAAAAAGATGTCATTTGAAGTCCACTTTTTTTTCTGAAAAGGTCACCTCTGAATGGAACTGGTAGCATGCCAACATTCATGGCAGTGAAGTATGCATCTGCACAGCACTCCAACCTCTTCCCCAGAAGGAAGAAAATGAAGCAGACAGGAGCCTAGGCTTCTAAAAGTCACTTTGCAGAATAAGTTAAAAGGACAGGGGGTGCGGGGTTGGTAACTGGGGGGGAAGGAAAGGGAAGGGGGGGGGGGGTCTGCAGTACCGTGTGTGCTGCTGTAAATGACTGAGCTGCCTGAAAGATTTCTGGCAGTAGGAGCAGGTGTAAGGCTTGGCCCCGCTGTGGATGCGGATGTGCTGGGCCAGGTAGCTGGAGTTGGCGAATGACTTGGCGCAGTGAGGACACTTGTGAGGTTTGGCCTCTGTGTGCAACTTGGAGTGGATCTGCATGTCAGACTTACTGAGGAAGGTCGCCGCACACATCCGGCACCTACAGGTGAAGAGACACAGAATTTGGAGGGGGGGGGCGGGATGGAAAGAACAAGGAGGAAGGAGAGGGATACATGTATAGAAAAGTAGACAGAGGAGAGGAGGTTGGAAAAGGAAGAAAAAAAAACAAAATAAAGGAGACAGGGGAGTGAAGCACTGACCAACAGACAGAGATGAGATATAACAGAAAAGAAAATGTACAATAAAAGGAAAAATGGATAAAATGAGATAAACAATGCAGACAAGAAAGGGAAAGGGGGCGTGTAATCATAGGGTAAGTTGCCAGGAGAGCTATAGATACTTTAAGAAGAGACAGTGTACTCCACAAGAGAGCTTGAGAGCTCACAGCTCAAAGAGCATGCTTTACAAAGACAAAGAGGGCAGCAGCAGCCGGGTAGCATTACATGTTCAGTGTGAGCAGAGGCAGAGAGGGCATCAATGAAGCACTGATGTATTTGTAGTTCAAATACATTAAGAGAAGGAATCAGCTGTCCTCTACTGAAGCAGACATGTTCTGCCACAACATGCGGTGAGGGGAAGCTAGAGGACTGTGGTGGTGTGTGTCACTGCTTTCATCAAGCCAGCCTAGTGCATCTACACAAGCTGCTCATCTCTATGCTGAGGTTATGAGGACACAGAGGTGCGCTTGCATTCCAAGCTAGAGCACGTTAAAACAGAAACATACAGCAGGTGAAGTTTCAACACTGTACCTGTAGGTCTTGGTGCTTTCTTTTGTGCCATGGTCCTCCTCTTCATTTGCCAGGTCATAAGGATCTCCAGAATGATGCTGCAAAGATGCCACCTACAAAAAATACAGTCCACGTTAATTTATTGGCATATTTATGAATTTCTGTAAATGTAGAGTATATATCACACCAGTGCAGCTGCATTTCCACTGAGGGACCCAGTCTACTTCAGTATAGCTTTGGTACAGTTTGGAGTACCAATGTAAAATAGTTGAATAGGGGTATAATATGACACCTTTAAGTGAATGAATGGGAAACAATGACCTGGGGAATAAAAAGAGCTTTGAGGAGTCATGCAGTTGGCAAAACTCAATTCAAGCACAAGTTCATTTAACCTGGAATTAAAACTGTTAAATGGTTGCCCTTTAAGTCTGTCTTTTTGTATCTCTGTACTTGTTTTCAAAATGATAAGGGTTGAATTTTAACAGAACGTGCAGATTTGGAGTTTGCAACACTTGTGGTGCATTTTGATAAATAGCCTACAGCTTAAACTCAGCTTGATTTCACCCAGATGGTGCTTGGCACCCTTGTTATTTTTACAGTATATATTTTGATAGTTCCTTCTAAGGCAGGCAAAATTGTCAAAGCACTGCTAAACAAAACAACAATAAAGGCATTAGTGTATCCAGCATTTGGCCTCACAGCAAGGAGGCAAGTTTTGTTCCAGACAGTTAAGTTCAGACTGCAATACAAAGCTGATTACAAGAAGAGTTTGCATCCAAAGTTGGACATCCCATTTGGTGATGCACCTAGTGAAGATATGTTGACCTTTCAGTGGTCAGCAGTGTCTAAACATCACATTCTACTATGCCTTGTTTCCACTGAGTGGTTTAGTTCAGTACAGTCAGTAGGAGAGGGTCATGCTGGCTACATAACATGTGACATCACAGCTGCACGACACTGTGCAGAGGTCTGCAGTAGAGCGCGGTTGTAAACAAAGAGCAGCAATGGAGGACCTCCAGCACTCCATGGAGCATTGTTGTGTGGACATTCTTTAAAACAACAGCAATGAACAAAATACTTTAATCCGCAGCTTATTTGAACATGGTGAGGTATGTGATTTCATTAGCCTGTGGCTATAATCTGGCACATTTACATGCCAATGTTCATTAATGTGCACTGTCCTCTATTTAAATAAATAAAAGAAAAGAAAAAAAATGCTGCTGTCGCATGAGAATTGACGACTTTTGTGACCAATCAACAGACTGCAGCACTTTTAGCTCCACCTTTTAGGGTCCATCTTGTACGCTCAGTACCCCTTCAGAGGAGTGCCAAAAAGTGGGATGGCATAGGTTGGTTGTTTGGGTTCCTTTGTTCCTAACCCAAAAGTGAAAACACCAATAAAAGCGGGCAGAGCCGAACTGAACGTGACTGCTTGGTGGAAGTGCAGCTCTGTTGGCCAAGTTCACTTAAAACTTCACCTCAGGAAAACAAAAGGATGGGAGGGAAGAGCTGGGCAAGTACCACATCAGACGTATACTGTACTGACTGCACTATGATATCAAACTCGGCCCATTTTTATGACATACAGGTATTTAAGGAGCACTGACTTCTTTTTCCTCCTTGAATTCTTACCTGCCCACCAGCTGTCAGATGAGTGAGTATTAGTGTTTCATTTCCTGGTCCGCCCACGACACCCTCCCTCGCCAGTGTCATCTTCTTCTTCCGGCCACGCTTGGAGGGCGCTGGCATCACAACCACATGGGACGTTCCATCACCTTCTTTTTTTTCTACAAATAAATCAAAAGCTGCAGGTTTATAGAAGAAAATAATCTTCAGGTAGGCAGCTGGAGGTGTTTGACAGCATGCAAGAAATTTCATTTGCAATGCTACAAATTCCTAAAGTCGTAAAGAACATTAAGATAAAGGAAGAAATAAAATCTCTGTAAAACCTGAACTATTAGTTGTTAAATATCTGAACAAAAAACCCTTGATAATGTCGGAAAAAATAATAATCTAAGTTGTAGTAACAGAATTACTTGCATGAGAAAAACAATTTTCAGTTTTAAGGAAAAAGATTGTCTGAAAAGTAAAGGACAATTTAAAACCAGCAACACGGCCTAGATATAAATCAAAGTATCTGTTGCTCATTTTTCCTGTTCTTTTTCAACTTCAGCACAGTTTGTGCTTCTAGGAGAAGACAACTGTGTTGTTGCTAAGATATTTAATCAAGAGTGAAATGAACAAGTTCTGTTTCATTTTTGATCATCTCATAGTCTGAATATAATGATAACAATTCAGAGCAGACAACAGAGCTGGTAATGCTCTATGGTGCAAGAAAAAAAAGATATGGAAAGTCAGGCACTTTCTAAATTTGTTTTTGGTTCTGCTGATCCTTTTATCATTAAAACTTAGTCCCCCAAGAGTAGATATGAATATGCTGACAATATGCCTGAAGACATTTTATTCGTTGTTCTTTTTTATCTTAACATAATTGGAGATGACAGGAACATCTGATTTTCATGGCCTTAAAAATGTATTTTATGTATGTATTGTTTGCTACTATGGATGTTTAAGTAAAATAAAAGAACATAATATAACTACATAACTATAGTTACTACAACTATATTAGTTAACAATGAGATAGAGGACCACTGCTCTCATATTCCGTTGTATACACTGAAAATTGTATTCTTTTATCCACAGCAATAATCAATACATTATAAAATAATTACTTTTTCAAGGCCATGAAAGTCAGATGTTCCCATTATGTCCAATGATATTAGGATAAAAAAGCACAATAAATACAAACTGGGACACATGATTTATGGTGAAAACAGCAGCTCATTGCAGTGAGATGTTTTGAGTCTTAATCTATCCAAGAGAATCAAAAGGGCCGATCCAAAGAATGTGTTGTTAATTACTTTAAAATTCTGGAGCATCACAGCTACATGTAGATTCACCAAGTTTAGAGTAAACCTTTTTACTCGGCTTAGATGAGGCCTGAGTGATATGAGGAAAAACATGTGGACAGTCTTGCAATACATTCAGATTGCCACAATGTGAAAGCTAATAACACAATAAATCACAAGAAAGTGTGCATCTCTAGCATTGATGTTGTCTAGATTGTGAATATCCAAAAACAAATGTAAGTATTAAAGATAACAGAGTTTACCACACTCTTTGCCTCAAAAGACTGACTCACTCTAATACACACTACAATCATGTGGGAGTGACAGCAGAGGCAAAAGCCAGTATGTACATAATGTTACTTTAATCCAACACTGACAAGGAGACTCGTTCAGCAATATTTTTCTAAATACTAAGAGGTAAAGAGGGATGTTTAAGAAACATCTGATGACATTTGCAGGTTTCATTCGAGTAAGAGTTTAATAATGCTTCCCGTGACATAGCGTTACTGTTCTCTCATACAGATGTACAGATGTGATAGATGTTCCCTAATGAGTTATAATCTAAAACAATCTTAAACAACCCTCAGGTGACATTTGGGGCAACTTTCTTCCCTAAGAAAACTCCAACATGCAGAATGATTGAGGCAAGTTTAGACACTTTATCTTGAACCATCTTGAGCCACGGCTGTCTCTGCTGTATGAATTTGTGTAAATATTAATCAATCTTTTTTTGTATAGCACCAATTCAAAACAAGTGTTATCTCAAGACACTTTACAAGAGGACATGTATGAATAAATGCTTTCAAGGCATGATCAGTACTTAAATTAGGGTTGTACAGAGTCTTGTCATGAGAAGCCTGCATTTAGGCGAAAGCACCGCAACAAAGCCCCGTCATCATTACACCTCCAGAAATTTACATTAACTCCACACAAATGTAATAATTGTGTTGAGAGAGTTTTCCAGGGCTTCACAAACACAAAAACAAACACACATACAGCCCCACAATCCCCTTCTGAGGCTGGGTGGTTCCCTCTTGCCTCTATCACATCTGGAGACTGAGCAAATGGGGGTCAACTTGCCCCCCTCATTCTGTCTCTGCAATATTCACAGTGCAGACAAAACGCCTGAGGTGTAAACATTAGAGCTGGACATGGCAGCATGGCCTTAGTGAAGTGACATGGGAGAGCTTCAACACAATGGCTTTCTATTCAAAATTAAAGTGCAGAGAATTTTCTTAAAATTGCATTCATTTACCACAGGATTGTTTTTCTGTTTATTTGTCCATACCCCTATGCTGGGGAAAGCTTCACAAGAAACTGGTCAACTCTTGTTCACGTAGTATCTCCAAAATGCCTAAAAGGGCTTTTCTTTCAAACTTGCACAAATGCTTACTCTGACTTAAAGATGATTTGATTAGACTTTAAAGGCAAAAGGTCAATCTTATTGGGCGTATGCTCTCCCTTTGCTTGTAAATGGAATATGTTCAGAATGCCATGAGGAACAAACTTCAACCTTTGCAAAACATTTGAGAAGGACAGACTAAATACATCATTTACCTTATAATGAGTATAAGGGGAAGGTCACTATTTTTCAAAATGACACAAAATCATACAATTTTCCATATTGAAAAAATTGAATCTTACAAAACAGATCTAGAAGCAGATATTTCAGCACAGGTCTAGAAAAAGTCCATCAACATAACAGAAAAAAATAGTTGTTACACTACAATAGCAAGTAGCTGTTAATTCTTAATTTTTAGTTTGTTACCATGTTCTTGTATTTTGTATGTATTTGAACAAAACTAATTGGCTATAACAGTTGCCCCTAGCAATCAGAGGAACATCACTGAGAGAAAAATAATTTCAGACAAGCATTTATGTCAAAGATTGTGAATACAAAACGAGCACAGCTCAAAGAATTTACTGCAAATTTGTTGTCAAATGTTAGGGAACCGTTTTGAACCTGAATTTTTGCACTGCAGGTTCTCAATGAAACAAAGGTCATTTTCTGACTATTTATCACTCCTTTTCAAATAGGCATCAAATTTTTTTACTGGCTTTATTGTATTAATACTTAGAATCCTGGTATTGTGACAACCTTAGTACCCTTACCATAAAAGAAATAAATTACTACATATTAACTTCCACAAAAGCCACCCCATTCATCCCCTTGACCTCCCACTGTACCTCCACTGTCCACAACTTAGTACCTTGCAGAGGGGTTTCATTGGCAGGCAGTAGTTGTAGTTTCAAAAATGAGCAGAATAACTTTGAGTAAACAGCCCTGTCTGCAGAACCTAAATAACAAGCCTGCACTCCAAATGATCCCTTTTTAAAGGGAGGCACTGACACGCATCTCTCATTGTTGATACACTAAGAATTTACATGCACATCATACAATCCTACTTCAAACTATCAAACTATTCCATTAAAATAACACTTTAAAAACTTAACAATGTGACATCTCTTGGTGTTTGTAAATCTATGGGTTTTTACCTGTAGAGTGGAGCGTTGAAACAATCATGGTCGTCCCAGGGTGTCCAGACACAAATGACTGAGACGAGGTGGGCGACACTAATGTCCCTTGAGGAGTTGTGATGACCAGGCCCGCTGCAGAGGAAAAATAATAGAACAACTCGACTTTAGTGGAGGACATAAACATCTGCAGGGACTTCCCTGTGTTCCATGTTAAAGTACTGCTCTAACCATAACATAATCCTGAGAGTGCTCTGATTAAGGATGCACCAATCTAAAGGGACAGCTCGGTATTTTTGAAGTGGGATTGTAAAAGGCTCATTTCAATAGTGAATAAATTAGCTAGAGCAACTTTCATCAGCTCTGCTCCTGTAAGGGGGAGAAATGTATGAAAGCTAGGCTATATGTTGCTTCAGATGGGGCCAAGAGCTCAGCATAATTCATTAAATTTTAAAGTTGTTTTTTTTTACTTTAAGTACATTTAGTGATTTTTTGTACAACCCCTGTTTAAAAATAACTATCCCTTTAAACATCTGAATCAACAGATCAGCCAATAACATGACATGACCTGCCGTCAGTTGTGCAAGTTTAACTGTTGAGTAAATCAATTCAATGCTAATTCATTGTAAACATTTCCTGATCAGGCAGAGTTCATTACCTGTTACACAAATTGTGGTCTGTTTACACAGAAAATGTAATGTTAACATTTTTTTTATTGTGGGTGCGTTGCATCAAAAGTAGTAATAAAAAAAACATTGCTCTTAAAGCTCAATTTTAGGGATGCACAATATTGGATTCGTGCCAGTATCTATCTATTTGTCAAGAGCGGAGAGTATTTACATTACAAAAATTGACTTGTCACTTTCAAGGTGAGAGTCTACTTGTGACAGGAACAGATTTAAAACAAGAAAAACAGCAAATAACACTTAAAAGTTGAACATCTTGCTTTTGTAATGCACCCCTACAGTGATGATGAGGTAAAGGAATATGGTACATTTGTGTATTTTGCCGATATTACTGCCGTTTTATATATATATATATATATATATATATATATATATATGACCCATATATTGGCTGTATATCTCAGCAAAAATTTCAATATTGGCCGATACCGATATTTGACTTTTTAGGCCAATATCTGAGGACACAGATATCATATTGATAATATTGTGCTACCCTACTAAATTGCTATTTTAAACATCGGTATCTGCCCTGATGTTTGCATCTTTTGTTTAAATGATAATGGGATACAGCGTAACAGCACAGAAATAATGTTCTACTATTTGTAGAAAGTCCTGAAGCTGTGGCATGAATTAGCACACAAAGGTGTTACATTGACACTTGGTCTAACCCCACTATGCAGCTTTAAGGTCCCACGTGATTCAGATTTCATTTGTTCTCATTCACTTAATTCTTCAATCTATGTTTTTGATGGTGAAGAGCTCAACTCGTAAGTTCTTTATCATCATAAACCTCTGATAAAGTTCAGATTGAAACTTTACTTGTTTAAGATAGATAATGGTGTAAACTGTATCATAGAGTAAACAGGAAGAGTCTCCCACTGAGAGAGACCCAGAGGCTTCTCCACACAGTCACAGACTCACCTGCTGTCATGATGCCCGTGGAGGGGACCGACAGCACGCTCTGGGTGCTGTGAGGAGGGTGGAGTTGTGCCACACTCCCTGCCTGCCCTCCTCCATCTGTCTTTGTCCCAGGAGTGGGGATAGTGAGAAGAGTTGTTTGGTAGTGTGATGCAGGAGATGAGGAGAAGGAAGCACTCTTCTCCTGTTGTTCTTTCACCTTGTTCAGGAACACAGCATTCTCAATCTGTAAGTGAAGAAGAAAATGAACGTTTCAAACCAGACCACCAGTTAAAAATTAACTTCCTTCATAAAGGTCTATTGAAAAATAATTATTTTTCCTTGTTAAAACATACCGGTCCAGATACAGTTGGGATCGGTGACCAGAAGTATGATGAATTAAAATGAGAGTCTTCCATTATTTCTGCAATGAAACAAAGAAGCAAAACTTCATTTTACGTTCTTCAGTTCTAACCCTGGTTAAAGTGTTCACAGGTTAAAAGTACAACTACACTCCTTTTATTATTTTTCTGGAAAAGTATTGGAGTCAGGCATGAGAAAGAAAAATTAAAGATAAATAACAATATCAGAAACGTAAGTAAAAAAAATAAAAAATATTTATTGTCCCTTAAGTGCTAAAAACAACATCAATATTGCGATGCAATGCAATGACACATGAGAAAAAAAACATAGACATGAAGAAGGAAAAACAACAAACTAAATAATAACAAATCAAAAAGTGCAAGTAAAATCCCTGGACATATAAAAAAAACAATGAATTTGTTTTTATTTAATAAAGTTGTGTTTTCATATTTGACAGTGTTTTTTGATCTGTTGGGTTTTCTCAAAACTACTGTATTTTTTATTTATTGTTGAGTAGAATTTGGTGTTGCTTTTTAAAATTGTTCTGGATTTTTATTTGTGGCTGTTATTTTTATTTGTTGTGTTTCGTTAATTATTACGTTTCACACTTCAGTGCCACCATAAAAAAGAAGTGTTTCTGCTAAATCCTTGACATTTTTTAATTTTTTTTTATGGAAATTGTAGCATGGAATTTTTCTGGTCATTTCTATGTCTTCCTTTTTATTTGACGTTGTTCCTCAGGGTCTATGATGAAAATGAATCTTCCTCTTCTCATTATTTCTTACTCCTAAGTGCCTAAGAAACTCTTCCATAATAATCATATGCAGCATAATGCATAAGAATATGTTTAAAATTATGTTTTAGTTTTTATTTTGTATTTTGGACCTCCTGTTGTCATGACATTTTTACTCAAATCCAAGTCGATCAATCCATTACAAGTTACATCTAACAAAGCATCATAGCTTTACCATAATATGACAAAGTTATCAGCACAAAAGCTTAGTAGTATCATTTTTAAAGAGAGAATTCTAATTCACAGTCCAGTCCCTTAAACTATACTGGTGTTGCCGCTTTGAGCTTTGTGGCAGGTCTCAGTTGGAGGTCCCCCATGCGTTTAATTTTGAAATATCACATTTGTTTACACAGCTCCATGGACCAGCACAGCACTCATTAGTGATTATAATCCAGATTTCTCTCCCTTTCTCCTTTCAGCAGTACAGAAGTTGATGGTCTGTCATGCAAAGCAAGATTAAATTTGTTATAAGTAATAAAACTCATTGTATCCTAATTTTGCACACTGTTTAATACTCTGTCGGGCATTTATTTAGGATTTTAAAGAATAATGGTTACAAGCTTAGGCAGGGTCATTACGGAAACTGCAGTAAAAAGCATTTTATTAAAGTTTAACAGTCTAAGCAAATTCCTCTTCTGAAATGTTATGGGAAGGAACTGAACTAAAACAAAAATTCTCTGCATCCACACAGTCACAACTGTGTTATGTTTACAGGAAACACTTCTTTGCTGCAAGAAGTATCCTATCACTACATTTTCTGCATACTAATTGCCATAATGTGAAGCTGTGCATGGTGATGCAGTGTTAAGATGTTTCAGAGGAACATGATCATGAAAGGGAAGAAGAGTAGAATGTTGGTCTTAGAAATACATTGTTTTAGTTAATATTAAAAGTTATTTTAACCTGACACACCAGACTGACTTTTTACATATCCATGGGAAATATTTTACATACATCTGGACATGAAAAGTGGTTGGGAAGGGCAGGCCTGTTTAAGAAAAACTGGAGAGTGATTGCATGAATGTTTTGTCTGTCAAATTATTCTGAACAAGTCAGAGGTTTAAGGTTGCTTTTAACTCTTGACACAACTAAACCAAGTTTGTACTACTGCCTCATTGTCCTTAAAGATCCCATATTTTGCCCTAAAGCAGGTTCATGTAATCATTTTAATGACTGCTGGGTTATGCTCATGTAATTAATGCTCAAAAATGGTCTAGTTGTCATATTAAGAGTTCCCTTCATAGTGCTATATTCTGTATGTGTCTGGGATGCTCCTGCCTCTTAAAGGTTCCCTATCCCACATGGGTCCAGTTCATTGCGAAAGGTTTACAGGTCTACTCTGCTGTGTTTGGTCAGTTGCCATATTACCATCTACTCTGCATTCATTATAACATCTTCATTCTGCACTGGGCTTGCTATTGCAACCAATGGGCTTTAACTGGTGACAAAACAATAGCTGGATGTCACAGTGGTAGGTCCATTTGAGGGGTCTGGGAACAAGATGATTAAGGCAGCTACTGGCACAACCGAGGGGAGGAGGACAGGTCTTATACCACAGACTTTTTGTTTTGATAATAGAAGTATTCTATCATGCTGAGGAGACACACTCAAGAGCATATAAAACGGAATAAAAACACAATATAAGGTCTTTAAAAGGACGTTTAAAAGCCTGGTCATTTTCCAAACAGGCACAAATGTTCAGTTTGAAGCTTTTAAAGATATAATAACAGACATGGAATCTGGTTAATTCGACTGTTTTGCAAGATTAGGTACATTTTATGTTTTGTACATTTTGTTCACAGCATTACTCTAAAGACAGCACTCTTTTTGATACAAATGTTAGTATGGCAAGCTTAATGTGAAAACTATCAGAACAACAAGGTATCAATTTATCTATCTATCAAAAAATAAATACATAAATAAATGGATATCTACCTGTAAATTTGGATAATGCCCGAAATGTCTGAGCGGTAACGAGTGTGTAATGTGATTAATACAGTATTTTTGATTCTGATGTTTACCTCTCTGATCTAAAATGAAGCCGTAATAAATACCTTTAATGGTTTTGAGCGGCAAAATACTTTACAGACGTACATTTCAATGAAGGAGCAGCAGTTTAAACTTTTAAGTTGGTGTATAATGTTATTTCAGTAACCTCGTACTAAAGTCGGCGAAATGCAGCACACGTAATGTCGCTAATTTAACAAAATGTGGTGTTTACAAAAAGCAGCCGCTAAACAGAGGGACTCCATTTCGGCTCCTCTCTCGTTGTGGTTAATCAGGCCCGACGTGCTGATTGTCATACAGTCAGCTAGCAGACAGTACAGTGTGTCTGTAGTGCCCTCCTGCTTTAGAGAAAATATAACAAGCTATGAGAAAAAATCCCAAAGGACAAAAAAAACTGAAGCGAAGAGAAAAAAAAACAAGAGACCGTCCTCACAGACTTCCGGCTGTGGAGACGGGCGGAGAGCAGCGGAGTCATGCAAACAGACCAAAAATACACCGAGTGCACGGAGAAGAGAGACCATTACCGGGAACAGCGACTCCCTCTGCCTCCGCCGGACTCCTCTGGACCGGGACTGTGCGGAAAGAGTTTTTCAGTCGGTCCAGTCTCTTGCAGACCACTCAAGTTTTTTCTCACCTATTTTTTTTTTTCAACTTTTTTTTTTCCTCCAGTGAGGTAGCTGCCTCGTCCAAAGCCTCACTTCCTCCGGATAAGGTCGTTAGACAAAGAAACGTGAATTTTGATGTCACTTCCGGTTCAGATGGTCTATTATTATTTTTTTTTTAATTAATCTGTGAAACACGTCTCTCTGTCAATCCATTGGTTTGTGTATGTCGGCGGTGAAACCAGGACTCTTTGTGGACTGAACCCACTCAAGAACAAGACAGTTTTGTTTAACTTTTGTTCAGTTAGAGCTTCAGGTCTGTGTGCCGCATTCAGGTGCTGTTGGAATTTTTAAATTTCAATATGGCTGCGTCTGTAACGCATGCTTTTGTGCCAAAATCTGGCTAATACTCATACAGACTGTTCACAAGCACAATCTGTGCCGCTCCAAAAAAGAATAAAGTCCTGTAGTTAATGCAATACCACTGACTCCTGTTGCTACATTCAGAGCAATTGCTTTATGAACCATGGGGATGTCACGATAGATGTAGCAAAAACAAGTTAGATCTTTACTCTCCATTGAATGTTGCCCTTCACTTTTAAAAAGAAGATAATATGTTGGAAAGGTACTCATCTGTTCCTTCTATCTGAAAGAGAATTAGATTGTAACTTTCTATACCAACAAAAAATAAATAAGTGTGCTTTTGAACAATTAATGACATTTACCCTTGCAGAGAATTTATGCATTTGACATTCAATGTTGATTTTAACGAATGTATATTCTGCAAAGATAAACTCAAAACCCAGGAACACGTTTTCCTTTATTGCAATTTGTCTGTTCTGTTTTGGAGAGAGTTTCATAATTGGAGCTTAGAAAACATTATGTCTCTGTCTGCTCTAACTTATAATAATATCTGATTGGGTGTTGGTTTGGTGCACCAAAAGATGGAATTTTTCTTGGATAATCTAATAATCTTTGCAAACTGTCATATGCATAAATGTAAATGTATGAATGTTTCTCCTATTTTCTGAGCCTATTTGAACAAGCTTTCCATTTTTCTTATCTTATAGAATGGATTTCTATTAGAAGAACTGAGCTTGTTATATTTGTTTTTACAAATAAATAATTTTAAAAAATCATATTAAAAGTTATAAAATGCATTTTAAATTATAGTGTTTGAACTGTATAGGAGTCATTCCTACCATTCAGTGCTACTTTAGGAAGAAAAGTGTGCACAAAAAAATTGTAAAAATTTCCACCATATCACAATGCCATGTCACAATGGAAATAAGAATGAGTAAAACAATCAACAGAAGTTCTGTAGAATCGCCCACACTGTTGTCCAGCCCCTGTTATAATTCACAGGTCTCATCTTTATTAACTTGTTTTTTTCTTCTTCCTCAGAACCTAAACTATCTAGCAGATGCCTACGTGATATTAAACAAGTATTGGAGATCTTTGCATCAATTCATCTTCATCTACATATGCTTTATGATGCATAAATATAAGTTTACTTTCAATGACCCCATTTCTGTGGCCTCTTGGGTAGAGTCCCTGGCAGAGAGCGATGCACCCCTGACTCAGGGTTGGCCTTGCTTGGGATTATCAATCTTACAAACTTTGTATCACATTGTGAATTAAAGGTAAGATATACTGCTCCGCTTTATTCAATTGAACCAATCTGAAGATGTCTCCAGCTTCCTTCTGCGTAGACAGACTAGTTCTATGACGGCCTGAGCAATGTGTTGACAAGCCTGAAGACTGACAGTGACAAAACAAGGTGAAACCCTGAGTCAAGGTGGGGTTGCTGTCTGCCAGAGACTCCACCAGATATCTTGCTCAAACCAGAGAAATGCAGGGTTGAGCTGGTCCCCCTAGATAGAAACTCCTAAGAATAATATATTATCAGACTTTGCTACATGTTAATTCGTTTTTGCCATACATGTTTACATTTCTTTTCTCTTTATGAACAAAAATACCTTAATTTCCTTGTTTTCAATTGCAACAAAATAATATTAAAGCATCATTTGCATCTGTTAACTCTTTTAACAGTTAAAATGACATTTAAGTGTACAGAAGTTGCTTTAAAACATTTATTAGAGGATATTACTTTTGTTTATGGTCTTGCTGTACCAAATAGTATTTTAAAATATATGGGTCTTTAAAAAAAAAGGTTATAAAGTGAAACAAATTTAGATTCTGCCCAAGTTTTGAATGTCTTACAGGGTCAAACAGAGATTCATGGAGCTTGTAATATGATAAATATGGACATTTTAATATGATCCAAATGCTAGAAAGATCTGTATGGTACATGTAGTGTATGATGTGTGTGGTAATTCACAACTTCAGAGTGTTTTCTCCACTATATTTGTGTCTTTAAGCAGGATAACATGGTGGCAATATTAACCCCAATAAATAACACATTTTTTTTCATAGTATTTCACAGATACTTGGTTTTAGAAACCACGCTAGGCTGGTTTCTGATGAGGGCCTGATCTGTTATCTTTTCACGGGGCCAAAAATATCTGGTAATGCCTCGAGACATGTTCAGTGGAAAAACTTGTAACTTGTATGTGAGTTGGGGTTGTGTGTAGGAGTGGGTGAGCTAGATGTCTGTATTTGTTGTATGTTATGTATGTTTATATTTTGATGTATTGTAATGTGTCTTGTGTTCTATGTATAAGTTTGTTTAGGGACCCCCTTGAAAATGAGATGCTACATCTCAAGGGGCTATCCTTTAATAAATTCAAATGTAAACTTACAGCAACATCAACAATAACAAGAAAAAAGAGAAAAAGAAAGGAAAGAAGAGGTCTTATGATATGGGAGATAAATGATCAAGTGGTGATTGCCAATTTCTGATTTGAATGTTTTTTTTTTTTTTTTCTTCAAAATCTTGAAAGTAAGGATGAATATGTTTCAAATCTTTAGCTCTGAGAGTTTGAAAGGTGGGTAATGTCTTCAGCTATGTCCTTCATGCATGTAGTATTTGACTGAACTACCAAAACAAAAAGCCAGAAATATCTGAAGAGGGGCCCCTTTTTCAATCTCAGGACTTTTAGGTATGCATCGAAATAATGAATTCGTAAAGACTCAAAGGACCCTTTAGCTTCAGGGTAAATAAATGTTTTTGATTGTTATTTCTGCTTTTTCAAACAAAAGCATTTGCTGCAGTTCACCAAATGCCCACACAGTGGCGCTGTAAGGACAGACACTCACGTCGACTCCACCGTAAACATCCGGCGACACGTCCCTCCACAGAACAGCCGTCCGCTGGAAACATGTCGGTGTGCTGACCCCTCAGACTTTATATTAATGTGAAACGTGTGTTTGAGGTTTGACTTCTCAGACTGTTAACTCTATAACCCGCGTCGCTTAAGTCAGGCCGGGAGCTTCAAATGGGGGAGGTGAGGAAGCTCCAGAAGAAGTTGAGACAGATTGCGAATCTGGAAATAAAAATCAGTCTGACCCCAGAAGAGAGATTCAAGGTACAGGAACACTTTATCTGCATTTCCCCTCCTAATAACATGGTCTGTGCAACCTGTGTGGTTTTGGCAAAGCCTGAACAGAGTTCCCCTTTGGTGTGAAAACAGGTTCTTACAGCAGCTTAGACTTCACAGCAGCACAGACAGATTTCATTCAGCAGGAATCAGAAAGAGTCTACACCAACCTAGGGTTGGGCAGTATGGACCAAAAATCCTATGACTGATAAACAATATCTTGATTTCTACAAAAACAAAAGATGGTTGTTTCAACGTCATCACAATGATAAAACCTGAGATGAATCAAGCAAAAGTAGTGAGTACTGATATCTGCTTTTTATAAGGGCAACATATCAGATGTCCTAGATACAAATTATTTGGCATTTCCTCATTTTTCACTAGAAAAACTCACTCATACTGAATTGAGCTGTACAAAAACACTGGCAACATACATATTTTGAGATAACATGTCCATACTCCTGATCCTTACTTCAAAATCATGAAAGTCCATCTGTTTTAATTATCAGCTGTATCACAGAATAGTCTTTTGTCTTATATATCCATAAGCTCCATCCATTCATCCATTATGTATGCTGCTTATCCTTATCAGGGTCGCTGGGAGATGGAGCCTATCCTAGCTGGCATTAGGCGAGAGGCGGGGTACAGCCTGGACTGGTCGCCAGTCGATCGCAGGGCCACATAGAGAGAGACAACTATTCACACCCACACCTAAGGGCAATTTAGAGTCACCAGTTGACCAAATAAGAATGTTTTGTCCAGAGGGACCCATGATTGCACAGGGAGAACATGCAAATTCTGCATAGAAAAGCCCTGACTGACATGGGGTTTGAACCAGCAACCTTCTTGCTGTGGGACCCATGATTGCACAGGGAGAACATGCAAATTCTGCAAAGAAAAGCCCTGACTGTCATGGGGTTTGAACCAGCAACCTTCTTGCTGTGGGGCATGTGCACTACCTACTGTACCACAGTGCCACCCTATATAGACATGGGGATGTCCAGCAGTGTAACACCAGATTTGTAAAGATGATTTAATTCTCCATTTTACCCTGTCTGATGGACTGACAAAGACTATTAAAATGGGAATATCTTAACAGTTTTTAATGGTGAAAAGTTGTTTTGAATTGAAATTTTGAGACTTTTTCTTGTTTGGGGGGCATATTTTAATTATTTGTTTCACTTTTAATCCCTGTATACAAAACATGAATTAAACAAGCCCATGTTTTGTTGATATAATATTTTAAATTTGGTTAATAATGATTAAAAGATGGATGAAAATATAGAAATGTATTCACAAAACTGAAAATGTATAACATTAAAGGAGATACCGACTATAAATGGAAAGTAAGTTTAATGTTTTTGGTAAAAATAATAAAGGTGTTTTCTCTGCCTGATCAATTAGGCAGTAGCAGTGAATTAATTTGAGGGTTGGGTCAACAATAGGATAAATTAGCTGTAAGTGAGTGAGTAGTCAGCTGTCTGGCTGGCAGCCTGCATTAGTGGAAAGCACTGAGCCTGTGGTGTGGGTCTTTGTAGCCATAAAGTGACGCAGAAGCATAACCCACACAACTGGACAGGCCCCTACCTCAAAATGTACAGTGCTTAAAAAATATATTAGACCACAGACTTCTCTGAGAAGTCAGACATTAATCAAGCACAACATTAAACCACTAAAACATTTTTTGTTATTCAGGAATGCAAGTAAATAACTAAAATCTGACATCTTAATCAAGAAACAATAATAAGCTTTACTATGTTTCTCTTTTTTTTAGAACAGTAAAAGTAAAAATTTGTGGATATAAATTATAATGATATTTTGGCATTGAAAATATCATTTCATTTAAAGAGCTTCTACATACCGGTCTATCAATAATTACAGAAACATAATAAGTGATTTTGGAAATTACCAATGCTATTAATTCAGGGCGGCCGTGGCATAAACCTTAAATTGAGTGTTGGTCTAATACATTTTTTAAGCACAGTAATTATGTGAGGAAATGAAGTTGTCTTCAAGCCCTTTTTGGTCAGCTGCACAGCATTGGGTGTTGAGTACTACTTTATTATTTAGTGGACTATAATTTGATTGAATGGCTGCAGGGAAAAAGCGACACATTAAATCTACCTGCTGATGTATCAGACATGTCTCCTTCAGAGGCCAAATGACAGCACAGAAATTTGTCCTCTTCTTCGGCTGATTGAGCAGGCAAAAATTACAATTCTCTGATGGCCACTATACATATTTTGTCATGGTTTCAGAACCTTCGTGGCACAAAAGAACTCAACAGTAGACAACAGTCCATGATCCAAAAACAGGGTTTATTCACAGTCCAGGTTCGATACACAGTCGGGTAAACACTCCAGGCAAAAATACAGACAGACAGAAGGCAAAGAGGCTTGGTTTGCCGGTCCGGATCCGGTACACTTACAAGCTAACACTCCAGGCAAAGGTACAGACAGGCGACAGGCTAGAAGACGTGGTCTGAGCAAAAATGGTCAAGACAATACTAGGCTATGAGGAAGTGCTTGAAAGTGACAGTAATGGTACAAACAATCTGGCAACAAGACAGGGGAAGACATGAGGGTTAAATACATGAGGTGATTGGGGGTGATGAGACACAGCTGGGGAAGCACAATCAGGGATCAGGTGTGACACGCCAGACAGGAAGCAAACTTACAGAAACAATGTTCCTGTTTTATTTATTTCAAAATAAAACAGGAACATAGAGACAAGACATGAAACAAGAACAAAATGAGTAACTTAACTAATGAGAAAACCGGATCGTGACATATTTGTATTTGCTACATTTGCCATATAACCAACTGCTGCTCATTATTTAACAGCTCTAAACCTGATATCATCTACGTGTTTGATACACATGCCAACAGCAAAATTGATTATAGTGAAGCTTTGATTTAAGAGTGTAAACTATGCTTAAGAAGGAGAAAACTTGAATGAGGAAACATAAACATGTGACTGCAAGAGCTAGGATTGAACCCACAGCCCTTTAAAACATGACCAACCCTAACACTGACCCACTGTCACTTAAACTGTGTAATCTGTGCCGTTTAGCGAGAGTGTAAAAGTTCACCTGCAAAGTTTAAAACAATGATTAACCCAATGTTTGCTTGTCTAATGACATATTATTGATGCTGTGATATGAAACAGGTTTTATTATAGACTATACAGTTTTTTCATTGGATGTGATGGTCATTGTGTCAGATTAGGTGACCACAGAATCATAAAATCATGCTGTGACTTGTCGGACAAGCATGACAGACCTCACGATTGAAATAGTTTCCATGTTGCAACCAACACAGCAATGCTAGAAGAACATTTCTCTTTTTACAGTCTGGTGGTGGCTCCTCTACAATATATCATAAAGGCAGGGATGTTGTTTTCAGAGCCTGACAAACTTTTTCTCTGTCTCGAAGCTCTGCAGCCATCATCAAAGTCCTGTTAACATCTGTGACTGCACTTGTAGATCTCCCATTGCTCTCACTGGTCAATGTCTCTGACCTAAGGGAACAAGTTGTAGGAGGCAGGAGAAATATCAAACATGCTAAACTTTCTATCATAGACTTGTGAGGAGTCCACAAATTGTCTTTGGTTGTCAGTCACTATGACACACTTCCTGAACTACAAATGACAGATTTCCATCGCCATCAGGTCCTGAAACCCTGTGACTGTCAGGTCGGGCATAAATCGTGTAGTCTGACTTCAGCACTAATGTAAATTGTCACGGCTTGCTTAGGCCTGAGCTCAAAAAAATAAATATGTTAAAATGTTGTCATGTACTCCTTGCTGATATGTGTACTGATACAGAATGCTGTGACGGCAGTTTTAAATACACCTTGGGTAATGTTATCAATGGTGCAGTTCAAAAGATGGCAGTAGGAGCCAAACTACACAATGCAGCACATGTTCCAAACTTTATATTACTTTTAAGATCTAAACCAAAGTGGCGTTTTGTACTTGCTTAAGAGAACAAAAATGGTTGAGAATTATGTGAAAAGTGTAGCCAATGTCCACAACTTGTGTGTGTAGCAGTACATATCATGGCCTCAGTATTGGCATACATATCGTATTGTGAGGTTGCTGGAATTACCCAGCTCTAGAGCTATGTTTGACCATGCCTCACTCAAGAAGTGGATTTGGCTCTCCAGTGCTGTGCTCTATTGTTTACTGTGGCTGCACAGCCATGCCTTGACATGGTCCTTCCTCTGAGCTGCCTGTGGGCTGAACAAACACCTCAGGGGATGCATCACATTTTGAATCCACATCATCATAAACTATATTAATAAAAGCAATGTCTCCTTAACTTATATGTAATTATCTTTGTTTTGTATATTATCAAAACTCAGTGTCTTATCCAGCTTCTGCGACTGACATGGTTTGAGGATCAGTTGAAAAAGTGGACTTGCATATTCAAACAGTCCATTGAAGTGGGCTTATTTCAGCATATCAGATTTGGTACAAAGTATCTGAGTGCACATGGTTAAATAAAGATGATATTTTAATGGAGTGATGGAGTTTTGAAGTTAGACTTCTTAAACTAGAACTAACAGTTTTGCTATCTTAAGGAAGAAAAATATGTGATTAGCATGAATTAAAGATAATGGTAGGATGAATAATTTGACGTTTTTTGCCTCAGGAATGTGGGAGATCAGAAGCTCAGACTTTGAGTAGACTACATCAGACAAAATAACGATCGCAGGCCTCAGGAGAGCTTCGCCATGTGAGAGGGCAGATGATGAATTCTGTGTTATGGCTGTGCCCCACGATTTTTTTTGTTATAGATCCTCTTTTGGTTTCCTTCATTAGAAACAAAAAAACCCCAAAGGATTTACTGCCTGATGGTTTCACAGTATACAGGATTTTTAGGATATCGTGCTATGTTTTCAGGCCTCATGCTCAGTGAAGCAATTGTTTAAAGTCAGGACCAGGAACAATAATGTGCTTATGTGGCACAAGATAATTAGTTTTAAATGTGCAGTCCAAAAGTGGAAAATTATCGTATTATTATTTTATTTTAGTAACTAAGTATTTATATTGTTGTAGAAATCAAATGATATAGATCTGTTTGACATCATAACAACAAAGACAGAGGTCCAAGACTCCCAATATGGGTATTTTCTTTTATTTTTATCACCAACAAATGCAGGCAAAATCCCAAACACCATCTCAATTTCAAAAAAATGTTGGCAACTAGTGTAAAAATGGTTGTAGCAAGGTTTCACTTCTTATATGTGCCATCCAAATGTAGTAAACTTTTTGTGCAGTCTAGACCATGCTCTCTCATTCTATGTCCATTTGATGATTGTTAGTTTGTTCGCAACTGCATATCTTTGAGTACCCCTGATCTAGCTGTATTCTCTCTCTGTCTGATACACTCTGCTGGAGCTCCTGCCCCCATATGGCCCCTAACCTCACATAGGCCCAGTCTGCTCTGATTGGTTGACAGGTCTACTTTGTTGGCTAGTTCAGCACTTCTCAGTGCCATGTTGTCAACGACTCTGCATTCATTCTACTGTCCCTGCTCTGCACTGGGCTTGCCATCCTGACCTTATGGGCTCAAACTGCAGACAAAATCATGGTGGGCGCCCAAGGCAACAAACTGTTTCAAGCAGCTACTGGTGTGGTAAAGAGAGGGAGAGGGAGAAGTCTGGATGCCATGGACTTCTTGTCTTGTACATATATGTGCTCTATCACACAAAGGTATACAAGACATGTGAAACACTAAGGGGGATATATAACTCAGAGAATAATATGGGCTCTCTAAGGAAATTCTACATGAATAAAATGAGTGGAGTGCTTCTTTAATAGAAGTTAACTCCCTCTCACAGCAAGGAGACATGCCTATTCCACTCATTTGGGCATGTTTCATGGCTCATATTCACTCAGGAGTTCTGTGTGTGTTGCCAGTTACAGCCTTATAAATCAGGACAGTCCGAGCATGTTGCTTGTGCATATAAACAACTTGTGGATTTAGCAGCTTGGTTTACAACCAATCTTGTGCCTTTCTCTCCCCTCTCAGATCTCCAGGAAGGCGGAGCTGCGTTCCAGATTGGCTGAGCTTCAGCTGCAGCTTTCTGGCCCGCAGCAAACTCTTGGGATCGTGGGAGACGGACGAAAGGAGAAGATGAAAAGACAAGTGTAAGGAAGTGAGGGAGGTACGGGGTGGGGGGTGGAGGGCAGATGGAGGAGGTGGGGTGTGTGGGGGGGGTGTAATTCTTCAAAAGCAGCAACATTCAGTATGAAGCTTTGATCTGTTTGTATGTCTCACCAAACACACTTCAGGTCAAACTCTGTCACGCTTTGACAAAAACAGGAACTTTGCTCTGTTCACAATGTGTCGAGTTAACATCAGTCAGGGGTGTTGAGCTCCAAGGGGTCTTCTGCGGATCACCATATGTTGGTATTGATAAAATCAACCTGGATGAAGCACAAACACTCTCTGATACCCAGCTCATTAAGAAGTAATGTTCCTGTTTGCGTGTGACTTCCTTCACAGGTAGGATGCTGTGTGCACTTTGCAACTCGATTATTCATTCAGTTCTTTCTTTCTGCTCTGGCACAGGGAGGATGCCCCCGAGGCCCTTCCATCACAAACACCTCCAGCCTCCAAGATCCTTAAGGGAGACGAGGAGTCCAGAGCCCCAGAAACACCAGCGCAGGCTGCCAGGCAGAGAGAGACAGGCGGGCGGCAGGAGAGGACGGAGGAGCCAGCCGAGGTGTCAGATCACTGCCCAGACATGTCAGGAGGAGACCCGGACTCTGACAGCCAGGAGGAGGAAGGTAGGCTAATTAACAAAAGTGGCTGCACAGTGTTATTGCAGTTAAAAGTCAATGCAGTGGCCTAATTTGTGATTAACATCTAGAATCAGATTATACATTTATGCCCTGAGGAGTCCTAACAAGTGTCAGCCAGCGTTTAAACCGACAGACTGCTCTTGTTTCCCTGAAGACGAGACTGCAGGTTTTGCTTCCTCTAAGCTAAATTAGCGCCACGCTTGACTTTGGCAAACTAATCCATATTGAAGGAGTGTGTAGATTAACAAGCTGGGGTGCTGATGAGGCAACATTGCTAATTGCTCAGATCATTTTTTCCTCTTGCAGAAGCAGAATTTGCATCCCTGCAGTCGTCATGGGAGAAGACGAAGTTCCGCCTGAGGCTGTTGGAGGGCCATAACGACATAGTCACCTGTGTGGTTGCAGTTGACAACCTGGTTGTTTCTGGAAGGTAAAGCTTGGGCCTTGATTTGCATAATGGATGTGCGAAGTGAACACTTCACCTAATTTATCCCTTAATATGCAGCCGCTTTCTCCCTCGCTGTCTGACATGTATTTGTTTTTCTTCCCCCGCCCAGGCTGCTCCCCGCAAATCTCCTGCGATTTCCGCTGAATGCTTTTTAACTTTGCTTGCTTTCGCCGCCTCCTCTGACTCACTATAACTGCATATTTTTTCATCTCTCTTATTCTCCCCTTCCTCTCTCCATCCCCCTTCCTCCCCTCAGCCGAGATACGACAGTGAAGGTGTGGCATGTTCCCACAGCAACAGAGCACAAGAACCTGGGGGGTCACACTGGTGGGGTCACCTGTCTGTCTGCTCCTCCACCTGAGTACTGCAGGAGGCTTGGTGAGGACACACACACAAATATGCACACACGACATACAGAGGGGTGGAAAGAGTGCAAGAATAGTCATAATCAAGTTGAAGTAGAGTTACTCAGATCAAATTTTATTGAAGAGTAAGTAAGAGCAGCACTTTCTTAATTTACAGAAGTTAGAATTAAAAGTACTTTATTTAAAAAGGACTTTCCTGTGCCGTGCATAGAGGGAAACAGCTGGAGTGTGATGAGTCAACCGGTTATTTGTTCTGGTTTATCAAATTATAGTACACATAATAACATTTGACCCAAATGACACAATATAACCACAGAGCAGCAGTTTTCCCCGATATGCATGAAATTGGATTTTGAAGATATCAGTGAAAATGTATTTTGCACACTCTGAGTCATAGTTTTATATAAGTACGCTGTTTTTGTTCAAGTAAATAAAGAATGCCATTTTTATGAATAGAGATCAATAATTTGCCCTGATGAATATGAGCAGAATGTTAATGAACCTTCAATTCCAAAATGTTAACAACCCCTGTGAACATCCTGTGTCTGATCCACCAGGCCCCGTAGTCATGTTTATTTTATTAAAGGAGCATTGTAAAGTTAAAGTCAACTCACAAGCCAAGTTAGGCATGCATATTCATGCTTTTATTTATTCTTGGCTTGACTACTGTAATTCCCATTTCACCTTCCTCAACAAGTCCTTCCTTGGCCGTTTGTAAATGATCCAAAATGCTACCTTAAAGTTGTTAATAAGGTTCATCAGGCTCACTTACTGTATTTTTCTACTTAATTTATTCTGCACTGGCTCCCATTAAAATTCAGAACTCACTACGTGATCCTTTCTTTGTCTGGAAAGCCCTACACAATCAGGCATCTGCTTGTATTTCTGACTCCCCTCCCCAGCATCCCCAGTTGATCCCCTCTGTCACCGTCTGCCTGTTTTTCTCATGAGTAAAGGAAAAGGATTTGTGGCTCCAACACGTTGGAAGTCTGTTTCTTTGCTCACATGCCCTGCAGCTTGAACCAATCCTTTTAAGAAGCATTTAAAGACATACTGTATATTTTATAAAGATGATTTGGCCGCGTTAAACTGTGTGTGGTAATTTTGATGTATTTTGATGATACTTTGTAAAGCACTTTTTGACTTCGTTCTTTGAATTTGCATTTCCATTGAACTGGTAAAGTGTCTCAGGTATCGCAGGAATCATTAGCTGTAAAAGAGTGTTTTCTGACAGACACTCTGTTTGCCCGATCTTAAAATATATTGAATTAATATAATAATTCTTGGTTAAATCAATACATTGTTGTTTGAGTAGTTTTATGTCCTTCCAAAAGTGTGTCATTTTCAGCTGTTGAATGTGAGAGTTCAGATGTTTGCCAGATTTCATGTCCATCATCAAGCAGATCCATCCATCCATCTCAGCTTCAAGCTGATACATTTGTTCCTGTTCAGTAAACAATCAGGCTAATCAGTGTCCTCCTAGCAAAAAGTGGTGGTAGTTTAATGCGTGGTTTAGTTGTGCTGAAAGTGATAAGTTGCTGAAACCTGTTCATTGGCTCGTAGTAAATGAGAAAGTTAGTTGTTTGTTCCATCACCTTCCACTTTTTGAACAGATGAACCCTTCCCAAACACCGTCTGAGATGCAGCTCAGATGGACCAGTGAAATAAAGCCCATAGATGAAACAATCCATCTGGTGTGTCAGGTTGAGTGAGATCAGTCCCTATCAGCAATACTGCTGCCAGCCACATGATGGAAACTTAGATATTTTATCTACATATTTCTGGGGCTGTCATGTTGTCAGTCTCTGGGGTTGACACTAATATTCTCAGACTCCAGGTGGAGTTCTCACTAAAAGTGGCTGACAGGAGAAGTCATGCCTACTAAAATTACTCCAATCTCAGTTGTTTTAGGGGTTGCAGTAGGGATTTACAGCAAAAAAAGTTACCCCTAAAGCCACAACATATTTTTGCTGAACAGATTTTCTGATTTTGATAATATTCCGGTGGGGCAGGTTGAAAGCTGTGGGGGCCTGACGTGGTTTGGGGCCACCAGTTGATTATCACTGAAGTACAGTCATTATAGTGAGTATAGTGATTCTGAACTTGGTGTTAGGGATATCGGGTATGATGACTAAATTTTGCCGACATCCAAAGTGCCAGTATTTTCCTAATTTATTTTAGCAGATAACAATAATGACATTCACATGTTTGTTTGGTTGTCTATTGTAAAGGCCTAAATATAACCACAATATTACAACTTTTTCTTAAAGTGACAGTCTGTTTTAAAACAGACATAAAACAGAAAAAAAGATTTGATACCAAATATCAATATGTTTTTAATTGTAGATATTCACTGAAGAAAATCAAAGCCTTTGGGTTACTTGATTATACATTTATTTTTTCAGAATAGGTGTATTTTTACAGTAACCTTACAAGATGGATCATTATGGTACATTTGTACACTTTATTGATATTACAGCCCATATATCATCACTGTCAGGCACAAACCTCTTATCTCCAAAATAGCTGCTATAGGGAATTTTTTAAAATAGGCTCTACATCTTCATGATTAATTTTTGTCTCATTCTTATTAGAAATGTTTTTTTTTTAACTTAAAATTGGTTAAGACTGTCTGAAACCCTCTCACCCACATGGAAGGTGACCAAGAGCCCTGTTTTATGAAAAACATGCAAATCATAAATAATGGATCAAAGAGGTATTTGCCGACAGTGACAACATGTGATATTCGGTAAATAGCAAATACGTATGACCGACATAATGGCTTCAGATATCAGCAGTAATGTTCATATGTTCTATATCTAATCGTTTTTAGCTATTATCTGATGATATCAAAATAGTGCTTGTGATATTGTACATCCCCATCAGGTTTTGAAATCAACTTAAAATGTTTGTATTGTAGCAAAACGAACTGATGGAACGCTCTAATTACTTGTGAAAAGCGGAGTGATGAAGCTTCACCGTCAATACACCTTGTGACATTGACATTAAATCTGCAAAGACATGATATTGATGACAATTTACAGTGTAATGCAGCTTCAGGGGAGCACAAGAGACACACAAAGGCAGACATACACACTCACAGCCTTGTGCTCCCCTGCTGGCTCTGTGTGCTCCCTTCTCACCTCTACAAAACCTTTAATACTGCTTACAGAGGCGGAATAAATGGGCTGTCAACTGTAAATAGAGTGATGCGGGGATGTCATATTTTTGCATATATTCTCTTGACTAAAAGCTTTTTCCCCTGTTTTTTGGATCATTGCTGATAACAAGCTCTGCGGAGATCAAAAAATTATGAAACTTGCACATTCTGTTCTTCATGATAATCTTAATGAAAAAAACTACTTTTCATGATTTTCTTCAGCTCAAAAGTAATCAGCCAGAGAAAAAAGCTGTTATTAAGCAGCTATAGAACAACAACATGGCGTTTCGAGGTAGAAGCAACTACAGTATTTTCATTGTATAACCTCTTGTTGTGACATCTGGTATGGGAATTTCCCCATAATCAAGTGATTTAAGCAGGTTAGTCATCACTACTGGGATAATAGTGTATGAATTATAGTGTATTAAAAAACGATCAGAAATGCTTGCAGTAGGGTCCCCTGCCATTTTTGTAGTCCTTGTTAGCAGCTTGTTGCAATCATCCTTTTAAACACAACAATGCGTTAAAATTCAAATGCGAGCAATATTAGATGCACTGTGTTATTTCAGATTAAGCACTGAAATTTTGTGCATGTGGGTTCATCACAAAACTTATTTCAGGCATTTATCTGAAAGAAGTATTCTAAATCCTGTGTACTTTCAGGCAAGAGAACCAGGAAGTGTTCAATGCTAACTCACATCCGCGTTTTAGACTCATTCATGCACCACTCTATAAGGATTTTACTTGGTACTCAGATGCTATGCGAAATATAGTAAAGCGTAATACTTCCCACAGAGATAAAGTAAAGTACAATTTTTAAAAAATATTCAGAAGTTACAAAGAAAACAAAAAGCTACAGTGATGTAAGCAAATATAATCAGTTTCTTTCCGACTTGGCACATACACATCCTTACGTGTGCTACAGCTGAGTAATGCCTGTATCCAGGGTCTGATAATTATAGGAGCAGTTCATCAGATCGAGCCCAGAGAGAGATAACCTCAGCAGACACTTTAGAGAGCTGCCTGTCTGTCTGAAGCAGGCAGACTCACATCACTTGAACTCCAATGCCTCCCCCCTCCCACACTCCTCCCCCTCCTTCTACCCCAACTCAAAACACAAGGTGGAGTTTGTAGCACATAAATGATGCAGCCGCTGTCAGACTGTGTGTATCACTATAACTATTTGTTTCTTATTTGGGGGGTAAATCCTGTCTCTTCTGTCTTTGCCTCTTCCCTGCAATCTGTCCCTTCCTTCATTTTGTACATCATCACTTATTTACAGCTTCCCTCTCGGCTTAATCTTTTTTGTCCTCTCTCCTCTCCCTCCCTCTCTCCCTCATGTGTCTGATCCCCGTTCCTTTCCTCCTTCACATGCTTGTCCTCCTCCTCCTCCGTCCTCTCGTGCTCCTTTGTCTATGTTTGCCCCCTCACCAGCCTGGTCCCTGTCGCTGTCCGACAAGGAGAGATTTATTTTGAGCGGCTCTGCAGACTGCTGTGTGAAGATCTGGGCCCTGAGCATTGGTACGCTTAATCGCGCACACACACACACACACACACACACACACACACACACACACACACACACGCACACACACACAAAGATGTATACCTGTGTATATCAAAGCAGACGCAGCCTCAGGGCACTATCTCAGAAGCACGTGTGTGTGCGTGCTTTGTAATCGATGCATGCCTGTGTGACTGGTGGTCAGTGCTCTGGTAATTAAATGAGTGTTTTCCTGTTACCTTTAGGGCAGTGTGTAAAGTCAATCTACACTTTCAACACTGTGACTGCACTCTGCTTTGTGCCAGAGGAGGACGGCTACATCATCACTGGGTCAGGTGGGTTTTATGTGTGGAGAGGGGTTTCAGATTTAGTCTCACCTTCTGAGGGCTCTAACACCAGCGTGTCTTAAGAACATTTGACCTCCAAAGTACAGTTTGTTTGAATTGTGAACTTGAATTGAACTCCCTGCTGTACTTAAGTTTGGTGCTCTCCCTTGGCTCTGGTATGGTTGAAAGAGGAAGGCTTTGACACACTACAGCTGTGCAACATGGTTGCTACATATATTTGATTTATTGTTTAATCTCGCAAAGGCTGCTGCTAGACTAACCTTGCAATGCAGATGGATCTGCCTGATTCAGCGTCTGTAATCAGGCAGATCTGTCTTGCCAAGCATTGACCTTTTAGATTCAGAAAGTCATGCGCATCTGCAAGTGTTGCAGAAAAAAGGAGAATAGCATAGGCTTGTACACTAAGTTGTAGCTTTTATTCACTCTCTATATCTCCTCTGAAATATTGTGATCAATTATCGTAACATCACGATATTTGTTATCGTAATGTTGAACAATGTTACTGCACATTGCATGTTTTACCTCTTATAAGCTCTGGCTAACTTTTGGGAAATTCCATTTCACAAATGGCTACTTTCATATGAAATTAAGATGTATGCACCTTTTAGAAACCTATTTTGTGAATAAACAAATTTATTGATTAGTTGCTCAGGCCTAATGCAAACCATACACTGCTAGATTATCCAGAGGAGGGATGAAAGCCAATTAATGATATTAAAGCAAAATAATTTCATAACCTCTAATTATTTAACTAAGTACTTATTTTTGTGCTTGGTTCTTGTTACTGTTCGGTTTAAGTACTCAAACTTATTCTTGCTCTTTATTTGGTGTAGTGTTTTTTTTCATTCATCGACCAAAGAAAAAATTAAATCGAAAAATGAAATGTGAAATATTAAATGTAAACAAACAGAAAGACAAATAATCTTATATGATCTGCCCCTCATTTGGAAGTACATAATAAAGCATAAAAGTTTACGTAAAATAGCTGCAGGCCAAAAAAACCCTTACACCCCACTATAAGATAATGGAATTCAGTTTACACTTAACAATACAAGATCACAACCTAATGAACTCGACACCACAACACAAACAGAACAAAAATTGTTTCATATTGCATCTAATTTTTCAACATGTTTTTATTCAATTTTAAGTATAATATTTGGTTTGGATTTCTTTGTTTCTCGGTCAAGTGATATTGATTCCTTGGAGCAAGGTGTTATCAAGTCTCAATTGGAATTGGTTTTTGATTTCTGTCCCTGATTTTCAGTATTTTCTTTTAGTTGTTCAAAGGATAAGACAACATTGCATTTGACTAGAATTTGATGTTAAATGCTGGGAAAACAAACATAGCAGCAATATTTATCTTAGTTTCTCACAAAAAAAGATTTTTGTTTTTCTTAATGTTACATTTGAGCTCATTGTGATGCTCAGTTTGGGTTGGCCTCAGAGCCATTTTACTGAGCTGATCTTGAACATATTATACTGTAACCCTATGCAACCTCATTAACTAACTGGCAATAAAGAATGAGTCTATTCCCTGCCATTAAAAATAAGCATACATTTGGTCAGAGATTTTGTCATCCAGATTATTTTTAGTTTATTAACATTTTGTATTCATCTTGTAGAAAAATCTGTTAGACAATATTTTGGTTGTGTTTTCATTTATCAACATTGCTTGGGGGCAGGTGCCCGAGGAAGAAGATTCATTACATCATATTTTTATCTTCTATCTACTCAGGTGCATTTTCCCCCCCAGCATATAGGCTCAGTTTCACACTGCAGTCCTCTGGCAGTGAGTTAGAGCGTGTGTCACAGGGCCATGGAGCTAAATCAGAGGGATGGAGGCGGCACAGAGTTTAGGGCAGTCAGGCTCAGGTGTGTCGAACCGTGACCAACAGTAATGACTGCCAGCCACCTGTCAGCTCACGTTAACCTCACACTGTCTCCTCCTCTCAGATGGGGGGAAAGTTCAAGCCTGGAGCTGGCACACTTTCGAGAACTGCCAGTCAATCAACGCTCACCAGGAAGCAGTCACCTCCATCCAGGTGGGTTTGTCACTCTCATGTCTCGGTCAGATATGCTGAATGCCGGAGCTGCTTTTCATGTTCAGCTTAATTTAAGAGAGAGATGATATATTATAGAAAACAAAAGATGTTCCCTGTGGGAAAAAGCTAACTCAAAACTCTTGATTTCATTTGTGAAAAAGCTTTTCTCTGGAAATCAAGCAGCTTTATTTGTTCCCTGCTTTCCTCATGCATTTTATTTTTGTTTATTGCCTCTGAACAAAAATCAAAGATATTTGTAGAGATGTACGCTGTGGAGCTCACCCAATTATAGAGAGCAAACTGTACATATTTGGAGCAAAAAGGCCTTTTATGAATATTGAAATCCTGAGCTGCATATGCATGATTTTTTTTCAATTTGCAGTCATCAAATTGTGCCTGAAGCATTAAAGCACGTCATTGTCATCCTCTTTATGTTTATAATGCAAAGCGCACAATCCATTTATAACCAAGAGCGGTGCAGAAAAGAACATTTTGAAACTGTTAACACGCTTCCCCTCCACTTACTCACACACACGCTGCGGGTAGAGACTCACATCTCCATGACAACCGTGTCTCCCATGCCCTCCACAGTCTCAGGGTCCACTGGTGTTCAGCGGCTCGGCCGAGGGAGGGGTGTCTGTGTGGGAGAACAGGTGTTCGGATCGAGACCCCCTGAGGCTGCTTCACCACTGGAGCAGCCAGGTGACAGGCTGCGGAGGAGGGGCAGGGGGGCGCGTGACCCTTAGCCCGCGGGGAGACAGAGTATTCCTGGCTCATGGGCAAGCCTGGCTCAAGATCCTGCACTGGAGGAGCGGTGAGCTCTGGAATCAGACTGGCAGTGAGAGGGAGTGTGTTTGTGTGGGCCAAGTGTCAAAATCCTTTTTTTCTTCCAGGCAGCCAGTCTGACATAAAGAAGGCTGCAGTGGCCTGTGTCGAGGGAGGGATGATAACTTTAACAGCAATTCAATAAAATATTTGGAAAGGCAAAAGAGGACATCAGTGTCTTCAAGATAGAAAGAAGGCACATGGATTTGTGTCTTTCTTTGTGGGCTGGGTGGGCCAAATACATAAGCAAACACATATGTTTTATTGTTATTTTCTGCCTTGTTCATTTCAGCCCAGGTTCAGGTTAATTTATTTGTACCCGTGGGTAAATTTGTTTTGCAGCCAGAGAGAAAAAGACCTCCATCACAACACAAAAATTACAAAACAGATGTTGCTGCCAGGAAGTGTTAATGATAACTTAGCACAGTGATGAAAACAGATTATCTTTCAGACCAGTTATTGATATTTGTGTTTTAAATAAATTGAGTCTGACTGTCAGTGGCTATACATGCACTCAGGAAAACCAAACTTTAGTATGTGTCTGAGTTTAGCTAGAGTTTTGAAGTGCATGAAAACGTGTGAGTTCATTGGCTATTCTTCAAAACAGAGGATTCTCAAGTTTGATGAAACAGATCACTTTTTTTCTGGCTTGTTTACCCCTCAATTAGAACAGACATTTTTATAACAATAATAATAATAATAATAATGATAATATCGTCATATGTATAGAACTTTTAAAAAACAAAGATTTACAACGTGCTTTAACAAGCAAACATGAACATACAGAAGACAAAGCACAAGAGCTTTGGCGCAAAAGGAAGTTACCAGCAAAAACACAATTTAAATCAAAGAACCATCACAAACATACAAATGGCAGAATAATCCTCAACACAATAAGAACCAAAAGGAGAGACATTCGAGTCTCATGGGAGGGAAACAGTTTTAAGGAACGTGAGAAAAACCTAAGATCCCTAAGTGGGCACAACAGTCCAGGCCCAGGCACCCAACATGGTCTGAAAACAAAAGGGCCTCCAACCCATAGGGCTAGAAACACCAGAGACCAGAGCAGAGGTGCAGTGACTCAGTGTGCCACAACACCCTAAAGAAGGCGGAAGCCGCTGTCCTGGAGCAGTCCCCAACCAGAATCAAGCGCCCCCCCCCCCCCCCCCCATTCCTGAAACCATACCAACGGCCTGATCTGGACCACCCATGCCCACCCCCTGGCTCCCCAACTCCCTCCTTTCTGCTGACAATAAGAATCTGTTCTTATTCTTCTGAACAAGAACCAAGCAGCATAAAACGACACCATGAGGACCAAAATGAAAAGATAAAACATAAAAACAAAGAGAAAAGGCAAAAAAATGAGTCGAAACCGAAGACAGGAGAACAGACTATGAGACAATAAGCAATCAAAACTGTAGAATCAGAAAACAATAAAAAGAAAAGCTATAAAATGAGGTATAAATTCACAAAAAATAGAACAACAAACATAAAGAGGAGATAAAACAATAAAAGGGGCTTAAAAGAAGAATAATAGAATAAAAGTAGAACATAATATAAACAATTGAAACAATAGGCAGGAAACAAAACAGTGAAGCATAAAATAAATTAAAATGGGAATTAACATCAAGTAATGTCAACAATATTAAACAAGTAAATATTAAAAGCAAACAACAGAGCATAGAGTTAAAAGTAATAGTTGCTAAGAAGATACGAGCAATAAAGACAGATAAGTAAAACAGGAAAGTAAGATAAAGACGACAACGCATAAAAGGAAGTTAGTAAAAATGAGCTTTAAAAGTCATATAAAAGAAGTGAAAAAAGTCTCTTGTTCAAATGTAGTTTATGAGCCCTGCTCTACAGGCTCCACCCTACCTGCATGTCATTGGCACAAGTATTTTTTTCTTCAAGCATGTGTCTAATTTTTTTCCAAAAGTATTTCAAAGAGTTTGCATAAAATGTGCACAAATATTTTAACCATTTCCTCATATTTAGAACGTACAACCAATTGGCTGCTTGTTAACCTGCTGACAATTAGTCAGCTGGGAGAAGGTCCACAGAAATTCTCAGATTTGACTACACCCAACTAGAGCAAAGGTAGACAGCCCTCAGGTCACTTTACACCTAAATCGTTGGAGAGAGTTTGCTCAGGAACAAAACGCCATTTTGACTTGGGTTGTATGGACTGATCTGCAACCGCAACTCATCTTTGTTTTGCCTGAAAGAGGGGGTCTCAGCTCACTTTCAGTCAAACCCTGGAGCAGTTCTTTCCCAGTGAGGATGCAATCAACCCAAAAACCTGCTCAGACAGACTGCATTAGTGTAAGCAGCAGCAGTATTCAAGAGCCCAAGTTCATATATTTGATTTTAATGACAGCGCAGGTATGTTCACACTCTAATGTTTAAAAAACCCTCTAGATTTCACACACTGACTACCCCTGATCTAGCTGTATTCTCACTCTGTTTGAGACACTTTGTTGATGTTCAAAATATTGGGATAAGGATGATGAAAATAATTTGCAATCCAGTAGGGTAATTTTGGTGCTCTGGCACTGATTAGCATAAATATTGCAACAGGCAAATGTTATACACCATCCCACCAGGAGAACATGACAGGACGCAACAACATCAACAGGTTAAAAAACTGGATTATGTCCTAGAATTCAGCTCAGCCAGTGAAAATAGGGGAATTTATCCTTTTATCAGTTAAACCTCCATTTTCAATGCTGGTCTCTATTTTCCCTGTATCAGAGTTTCTCTGCTGACTCTGCCACAGGTGTAATGGTGTAAAGGGTTTACCATATTAACTGGTGTCCTCTTTGACACAGGTAAGCTCAACTCCCCCTCTTGTTAGTGCACAGAGTTTCTTAAGTGGTGTCAGTTGTTAGACAAATCTGTCAAAATGTTCACATTGCGCCGCTCCAATTTAAGCCTCAACTTTTTTAGTGAGAAGCTTAGCTTGCTAGTGCAACCAGAGAGCATGGCGTTTGTTTGCACATGCAGTGGGAAAAGCAGGCTGCAACATATAGAGATAAGAACAGCCTTTTGGTGGTGTGTGCTGTTGCCTGCTTTACAACACTGTGGTGGGAACATGAAGTTATCCAAAAAAGCTAAAACTGACATATTTTATCATCTGAACTGGAACAACTCAAACAAGCTGTAGTGCAAAAAAAACATTTAAACTGCCAAATCAAAGGTAGTACCACAGCTTGACTCAACTGCGCATGTGAACCCACTGTGTGTCCCTGTCCACAAACTGTAAATAAACAGAAGTTCTAGGGGGGCAGGTGGAGATCTCTGTTCTCCAGACAAAAAAAAAAAAGACAAAACAAGCACTTGTGCCTTTAATGTGCAAATCTAGCAGCATGTCAAACTACTTTAAAAATCAAAAAGGACAAATAAAATCACACCTGTGTTTGTCAGTCCAGGCACCTGCAAGACTTGCAAACCTTTGTACACACACATGCAACTTATTAATTAAGAAAGCATATATGTGTATGTGTGTGTGTGTCCTTGGGAGCCCCTAGTCCAAAAAGATCTTGATAGTGTGTGTGTGTGTGTGTGTGTGTGTGTGTGGGTCTTGTCAGATGGAGAGAAAGATGGAAAAGAGACAGCAGATACAGGAACATTTGCATAATCCTTCTACCTAACATCTGTCCAATTACCACAGGAACCATGTCCAGACTGACCAATCACAGCAGCATCGCCGGGGTAACAGATTGTGTTCACCAGACAGGAGGCCTCCTAATTGGCTCCTGCTACGATGTGGCGAATGGAGAGAGCTCGCTGAACAGTGAGTCTTAGAGAAAACCTTGTGAATCCACAAGTTCCTCATTCTGCTCTGAGTGGGTGAAAACACTTAAAGACAAAATCGAAACCTCTTTGTTTTCCTCCACCGACCCCTCTCCTCTTCTCCCCTCTTTCTAGTCTTCTCTCTGCCTCAGTGTCGCTACTTGGCCTCTCTGACCTGGCCCCGAGCTCCCAGGATCCTCTGCCTGGCGACGTGGACCACAGGGAGCGGAGACCACCGATGGGTCAGTGGAGGTCGGGACCTCATTGTATGGGAGCAGCTATCGAGTTCTGGGAAGCAAAGGTGAGCGTGAGGCATGTCAGGACCACAAGCCGAGTCTACACTACTAAATTATTTTTCTTATTTGAATATTCATCATTTCCTCCAAGGTCATGAGCATTGCTAATTCCGAAGCTATTCTGGGAGTTACAATATGCTAATGGATTAACAGATCTTGACACACTCTTCTGCTGGTATTAGGTGTTAAATGAAGTGCGGGTTGTGTGTGTGTGTGAATGCTCCAGGGGTGACGTCACGGCGAGGAGAGATAGTCGATTGGAGATTTGCTCACTGGAGTCAGAGGGGGATACAGAAGATGATGAGCAGGCTGATGGTATATATACACACAGCTAAAAACTGCATAATATGATGACACACACTTGATGAGTAACTGTGAAATCTAGGGCTGTGCATCTATACCTGTCTCACGATTCAGTTTGATTGTGATAATTTAGTTAACAATTCAATGCGATTTGAAATCACAGTGCCTCAAATTTTCTACATTACTGCTCATGTCTACTGTTTTATCTTTGAGAAGTAGCAGTCGGATAAATTTGAAATAGTTTTATTATTTAAAATTGCTTTTGAAATCAATTTATACATACACCAAAGTAATAACATTTTGTAGGTCCAGTCTGCCTAAACTCCAAATTTTCTCTTCCAAAAGAAAAGTAACACTGCAGCAAGTGTTTCTGCTCCTGGAACATCAAAGATCCGGCAAATATCTTAAGGCACAATCTCTTGCCAAAACCAGATATTTCCTTCTCCCAATGTGACCTTTCAATACATCATATTGACAATTCTTCTAAATTCATTGAACAGTCATTTTTCTGATCATACCATGATTGTTAAGTTAGAAAAGCAGTATGTACTCTGTTATTTTGAACATAGATTTCATCACTGTGTCACAATTGTTTTAATAGAGCTACCAGAGTAGGATTGTTCAAGCTTACAGGCAAAGGTATGGCATTTTGGTTTAATTTGATGCTCATTGCTGATGTGTTCTGATCTTGAGAATTTTTGAGTATCCAAAACCTAAAACATTTGAAGAGACTCTTTTTTCAGGGGTGTCCTGAAAAAAAATGCCAAACAAGGTCTGGTTCAGTACAGAGATTTTTTGGTGTTACTGTACTTGCATTTTCATACAGGGATTAAAGCACTGACAAAGTTTCTAAAAAATATCAGCTGCTATTTAGTGGTAGTGTTAATACAGGATTGTATAAATTCCCAGGGCATATCTGGACTCGTCTCAAGGCACACCAGCATGCTCCATGACACCATTTAAGAACTACTGGACTAGCAGCAGCCTCCAGCAACTGCCTAAGAAAGGACCCCTCCTAAATGTTGAAAACATCACAGTCATGACTTTAGTCTGACCATAATACACAACAATACAACAGTAAATACTTTTACAGCATCAGTCATAGTTCACATAGAGCCGTGTGCTTCTTTATAAAAGAGTCCATGGCGTAGACATTAGAATGAATGCAGAGTTGTTGACAACATGGTGGACACCACTTATCTGATCTGTAAACCAATCAGAGCGCACTGGGCTCACAAAGAGAAGGGAGCCTTAACGAGGTACAAGCTCTAACAGAGCGTCTCAGACAGAGAATACAACACCATCTGGGTACCCTGTACATGAAAACTAGACTTTTTAGCATGAGTTATTTTGAACACACCATAGCACACATTAACTCTATGAACCAAATTTAAGACAAAATATGACCTCAGTAATGAATATTCATCTATGTTGTTATTGTTAATATGTTACTTTTGGGCGCAAGCAGCATCATGTGTATTAATCGATAATATGCTGTCTCAGCATCGATGAATCATCTATTCCCGCATCATGCTGCATTGATTAAAGGATTATTTTAAACACCTCTTGTGGTATGGCTTTTATTCTACCTCGCTAATTACCAAAGATGTATATCGTTACAAATCCTTTCATCCTGCTCCTCAACTTTAGATTACGATGAAGAAGGCGACGACGGTGATGAAGGATCAGACAACAAGTGTAATTTCTCAGATGATGGAGGGTCCAGCTCCTGGCTCCGCTGCAGTCTTCAGTGAGAGACAGTTTCTCACTCCACGGTCGCTACGGCCTCCAGCCAGGAGGAAGGAATGAGAGGGAGGGGTGACGACGAAGAAGAGGAGTAAAGTGTGACAGTGTGAGAGAGGAAGCATATGGATGGAGAAAGTGTGAGTGTGTGTGTGTGTGTGTGTGTGTGTGTGAGAGCAGATTGTTCTTCCTGTAAATATCTTTCCCACATAAAATAAAGCTGTCACAGCGACTCTTCTTCAAATTTGCATCTCTTGTCATTTTTTTTTAAATCAACCTGACCCTGCTTCTTCTCCAGACACCTCTGCTCTGTATAAATGAATGAAAATTCAATTGTATTCCATCTCTTTTCCCCTCCTTCCCTCCTTTCTCTCTTCCTCTTCCTCTCGCTCTTTCTCCCAGGGGTGTCCTTCCTGTTTCTGTAAACATTATTGAAGACTTTTTCATATAAGAAAGAAAACTCCAGCCTATAAAATGAGCTTATTAATGTTGTCTTCAGTATCATTTCTGTTTGCCTCATAGAATCCATTTCTTTTCCTTTGCGTCCATTTAATTGAAGCGTCGGAAAAAAAAAACATAATTAGCATTTAAATCTCTTTCCTACAGTCGCTTGCCTTCCTCACATCGCACTCTCTCTCTCTCTCCTCCCTTACTCCAGCCGACTCTACATGTCTCCGTCTCCTCGGCAACTGATGCTTTTTTTTTCCCCTCCCCTCCCCTTGCTCGCTCTTCGTATCTCCCCCTTTCTCTCTCTGGCTCCCTCTCTCATTCCCTCTCTTCACTGCCAGAGGTAGGGATGATAACTGATATGTGTCGGAGCGAGTGTGTGTCTCTGTCCGTCTCTTGGTGTGGGTGACATCTCTGTGGCATTTAGGCGGCAGCTGTAGATGAGAAGTTACCTCCCTCCGCTCAAAGTGCCATGGAGAGTGTTGGCTCCGTGCGTGATGCCTCTAATGATGATGAATGTGCCACGCTCAGGTGTGTGTGATCTGTGAGTGAGTGTGTGTGAGACAGAGCAGAGTGGGCAGTGAGTGTGCACGCTTTTGTGTGCAGATGTGGGTGAACATGTGGTGCATAATTGAGCGTTAAATCTAAAAGCCCGAGGGTGTTTGTGTGTGTTCTGAAATAGTGCCAGAGTTCTGTCAGTGATGGTTTTTCTGTGTTTACATGTTTTTTTATCTGGTATCAGAGAAGACGAAAAAGCTGGACCCTCCCCCTTTCTTTCTCTCTGTCTCTCTCTCTTTCTTGCCCCTCTGTCCCTCCTAACAGAGCGAGATGATCGGAGGAGCAGAATCTCAGTGAACAGAGCGAAGCGATGGAGAGATGGTAAGATGGAAAGTATGAGAGCTGAAGGAGGGGTGAGTGGGGGGGAGCAGATGCTTAAAATGTCATTCTGAGCGATAGCTGGCATCATTTTGCGAGCTGATGAGGTTGGTCTTGATGCCTGTAGACAGAAAGACAACTTCTTTGCCACTCTCATCCTTTTCTCCTTCACTTTTTCTTCCAGCTCCATCTCTCCTGTCGCACGACTGACTGCCCTCCACTGTCTCGTCTCCCTCCTCCTCGTTGCTCTGGTGACACAGCCCTCCACCTGTAACCGTGAACACAGCCAGGGCGAGGAGGAAGAGCAGGTGGACGCCCTGTCGGTCCAGCTGTCCAGCGTCACTTCCCAGGTCACACCCACCCCTCTATGGGCAGTGGACTGGGGTCCCACGCAACCCCTTGAGGATGAGACCTACCACTTTCTCTCCAGCCAGGAAACCGACCCTCTGCACCCTTACGGGGGCCAGCAGGAGGATAGCACTGCCACCCCACTGGATTGGCCTTTTCCAAGTTCAAGCGTGCACCCGCAGGAGGAAGCACAGCTGGAATCTAGGGACCAGGAGGGAGCGGAGGATGGAGAAATGGAGGTGGAGCCTGAGGAAGGTGGGCATCAGGATCTGCACAAGAAGGATTTCTAAATAAAGGTGCCCACAGTCCATGAGAGTACACACACACATATCACAAGTCCTCCAGGGAATGAGCTGTCAGCAGGGTGAAGGCTGACAGGGAGCTGTGTGCAGCCGGCTGTGTCTGCGGCGAGGGAATGCCTAATAAAGTTCTCATCACTCAAAACAGGACCTGGCTACTGTCAGATTACCAGATACACAGAAGACGTCATCAAATTAGAGTTGGAGGGCAGCTTTCTCTGCACATCCAATTTCATGTTTCATCTGGCTTTATCGATTTCTTTTCTTGTTCTGGATACAGTTATGCACATTCATGGTGTGAGAAATTAATAATTGCATGAGACTTTCTGTGTGTATGTGTGTGTGTGTTACAGTGGATCCTCAGTTCTACGTTACCGTGACCATCTCCTCTGTGCTCATCCTGACAGCAGTCATCATAACAGCAAAACTCTGGTAGGAGCCTGATCCCTCTACTTGAATATGTCTTGTGTGTATGTGCCTGAGTGGATTAGGGTAAAGAGGTATGAAGAGGGCATTGCCTATCTGCCAGCTTTTTAAATAAATGGGACACCTGTCTGACAGCAGGGTAGAGATATTGTGCCTCTTGACTTTCAGTCTTTGCATTTCAATAAAGGGATGAATCACACATGTAGGTGTGAAGCATAGACTGTCGAAAATAACAACAAAGTTTAGGTCATGTCATGCAATTCATCACCAGAACATTTTTTAAAGCCAGTCGCCAGTTCAAAACACTGTCTCAAACTATTTTAAGATCAACTGTTTAACTTACAAAAAGGTGGAACTGGGGTGGGTAGAACAGCTACAATCAGATAACTTGCAGTCAAATCATCCATGCCCCTAAGTGTGAATAACAAATATCCTTCTTTATTTAAATAACCAGGCTGTAAGCACAGCTGTTTCTGCTTCAAAAATGGGCTTTTTAACGTGAGGTGTGAATGTGGCTTTTGACACTTCAGCAGCCACCCTCAAGTGGACACTCAGGGAACTGCTGTTTTTTTGTGTGTGTGTGTGTGTGGGTTTTTTTTTGCGTGGATAATGTTTCAATGGTAGAGGATCTAACTTGATATAAACGTAAAGCCTAGCTGTTTTTTTCCATGACTTCTTGGGATTTATTTTCCTCTATTACAGCAGTTTCCTATTAAAACAGAAAACTTACTGTCAAATAATATTCTATTATGTATTTATTTATGTTTAGGTTTAATTGTAGTGTTACAACAAAACTGACCAACATGGGGTCAGGGAGTCAAGAAATTGTCTGTGATAAGTGGTAAAAGAAGGAAAGAAAAGACTTCAGCCAAATTTTTCACATTTTAGACCGGGACAAGGACAGCTTGTAAAAAAATCTAAGGTACAGATTTTCAGGTAATGTGGTGGGCATACTGGTGTCCCTTTAGTCAAGGCTAGGCTGCAATGGGAACATGTCTAATCATAAGTTATTAATATATCTATACAGCTAATAATGAATCAGCTTTAATTTACTGCGTCAGTTTATTTCCATAAACAACTGCAAATTCTGTAACTTCAAAAGATCATAATGTAACCCTCAAGAGTACATCGTCTTCTGCAGTTTAAAAAGAAATGGACTGAGCAATTTGTGCTTTTTATCTCTTTCATTCATCTGTAAACATGGCGGTTTTAAAAAGATTTCTTGATCATTTTGTTGATAGATATTTCATTTTTGATTATATTGCTTGTCATTAGAGATGCACTGATGCATCAATTTAACAGCGATTTTAGCTTCAGCTCTTTTAAATACATCTGCCATCTGCAACAGATGAACAGATGTAAGCTGCAGATGTTTACATGTTGCGTCAATTAATTTCATGCTGGCATTAGGCATCTCAAAATGCTGATCCAGAGAGGTTTATTTGACAGACAAAAACAACATGTTTACCAAACCCTGTTTAGATTTTATGATATGAGAGAAAATGTGGACATTGTGGAAGAGATACACCAATAGAGGTAACTGGAATTAAAAAAGTCATCTGCATTGATTAAACTGTTACTTTAAACATTTGTATCTGCATCAGCCCTGATTTTACCAGTTAGTGCATCATTACTTATAAGGCACAAGTTGATAAAATAAATAAGCACTGATTGATTTTGAATAGATATGAATATTGTGGCCTTGCATTTTACCTTGCTTTAGGGTGTGCCATGGGCAAAAAAGAATGAAAACAGCTTTTTTAGGGCCTAAAAATGTAAATCAATCTACATTCAATAATTAAGTCAAAGCGTTAAAGCTCCTGTGAGATACCTTTTTGGGGGATTCTGGCGCCTCCTGGGGACAAATGTCTTTTTCTCTTCACATATTTTGTCCTGCTCATATAGGTATGCAAAAAGTGTTTTGAAAAAAGGGATAATTTTGCAGCATGCAAATAATCACTTTGTCTGACACCTACCCCACCAGCAGATGTTTCAGGCATTAAACATGACAATATATACATAAATTGTCTTGTTGGCAATGGTTTTATTTGCTTTTCCAAGTTATAAAGAGGTATTAGTGCTAATGTAAGTATTTTGATTGAATTCACAGTAGCTTTAAGTTTGCTCTATTCTTTCAATCACTGTGTAGGAATTTTTTGCTTAGATGTGGGTACTTTTTCAAGCAAAATAACCAATTCTAAATATGATATGCTAAGCCATACAGCTAAAATTTAGCCAGGTGTAAGAGATTTAAACACCAGATGTCTGGGTGTCATCGAAGATGAGACTGTCACTGTGTCAGATTTGATTTGAATGTGCATGTTCATGATTACGTAATGCCTCATTTTAGAGAGAGCAGAATAATTGCTTCATAACGATCCTGTAACAAAATTGAAAGTCATACAGATGTGTCATTTTGTGACATTAGAAGCACAACGATTAAACATTAGCTCTAACCAATCAGATGTGACGGGGAGCAGAAGCAGACCTGTTGTCATAGAGATAAAACGACTTCAGCGGTGTCAGTGTTCTTTAAAAGCCATTAAAGCTCGGAGGGCGTGTAAACACAGGGAGGGGGGTAAACACAGGGTGGGGGGTAAACACAGGGTGAGTTCAGTGTGGTTCGTAGTGGGTGCTCTGTGCACACATGGCCATTAGCTGGGAATGAGGAGTCATCTATGTGATGTAGTGGAGCACTGCCACGCTTTGCTGATCAAACCAATAACACCTCATTTATTTGACCACTGGGACTCCTCTCCTTCTCCTCGGGCTCCTCACGCTCCCTTTTTTCTTCTCATACTTTGTGTTTTTTCCCACTAATCTATACTTGCTCTTTCCTCTTTTTACTGTAATTCACGTATCTGTTCATCTTACCCACATTTCTATTACACCATAATTTTACATTTCATTGCCTGAATCTGTATAATTTGTTCTCCTTCATATCTTTTTTATACTCTCGCTTAATCTCAGATTTGCGCCCACACTCCTACATCGTTCCTCTCTCTCTCACTCTCTCTCCTTCCCTCCTCCTTCTAAGGCCTCTTTCCCACTTTCTTCTTTTTTTCTTTCTCTGAATACCTGTGTTCCCTGTTCTTCCTCCGGGTTATTTCGCTTGCTTCCAGTTATCATCATTGCCTCGCTCTAACACCGTCTGTCTTTGTACAGCTGGTACTCCTCTTATCTCCCTCGCCAGTCTCCCTATCTCTCCCAGCGCTGCCAGTCCGGCTGCACAGATCAACAGATAATCCTACAGCTTGCTTTGAGCTGATACACGATAAACCCCCTTTTTCTCTGTCTCTGGCCCTCTCTGTTGTTTCGATAACTTACTTCATCCCACTACAAAATGGCCTTACAAAAAAAATTTGAACAGCAACCTGGTCGACCTGTACCTCCATGAGGTATATAATCCTGGGACAGTCAAAATAAAAGTGGTGGGTCAACAGGGGGCTGGTGGTGTTTTTGTGGGATTATTATTAGTAAATATAAAAAAGAATAGGTGTGATCCAAATTTAACAAATTTCCTTTAAGCGTTCTTGAAATGTTGCACTCACAAGAAGTGAGTTTGTGATGCCCTTAATATTGTCATTCCTCAAAGTAATTATCAGAGTGGACATTTCTACAACGTGTGGAGATAAACCCTAAAACCATTCTTAACCCTTGCAGCTCCAGGCCATTTGTTTGCTACCTTCAGTCCATGTGGATTTTTATTTGATATTTATTAATGCATGTAAAACCTTGACCCTTTCAAGCTGTATCAAGTTTAAGACATTTTTTTCAGGACAACTTAGGCTATCAGAATATTTAGAATGAAATAACAAAAAAATCAAAGTGAAATTTATGTCTCACAGAACTTTATACAAATCAGACAAAGATCATCATTTTAGTATGCAAAGACACTTACAGCAAAAGCTATTAACATATTACACATACACTTATTTTTCCACATTTTTTTAGCTCCATTTAGTAGTTTGTGACACTTTTGGAAGCATTTTTAGCTCAGATCTCAAAAAGGACCACATAACTACTCAAGCTTCCTCCTTGATTCTTTGGGGAAATATCAGAAAACTCTTGTCTCTTGTTGACCACAAGCTGCTCCTGATTTGACACTTTTGTCAAGAAAATAAAACATTGGGCCAAAGCGATTGGTCACTTGACAGACAGGAAGTTGTCACTTTCCCAACGGGTCAAAATAGATGTCAAAAACATCACTGCTATGTTTTCATGTGAATAAGAGGGATAAAAAAGAGTCACCTATTACAGATTTATCACTGTGGATCGCCAAATACTAATTTTCTGAAAAACAAAAAAACACTGTGCTTCATAGTTGGATTTGAAAAAAAGCCTTCAAAGGATATATTTGACCTGAAACCTTCCATTTATTGACAAAAAGTGAGCTTCCAAACACAGTTGACCCCTTAAAGTTCTGTCAAAAGGTTCCAAAGACATAAGAAAACAAAGTCAGTGTTACACTTTGGGGGCGCCAGCAATCCAGGGAGTTTGGAGGGTTAAGATAAAATGATAAGCAGAACACGATGCTAACACTTTATCTATGACCCCAGAAGTTTTATCAGTTTATCCCAGAGATAGAGGATGGACATGTAAAGTACAACAAATGGGGTGTCCATGGCTTAGTCTGGTAGTATGGTCTTCCAAGCCCAGCTCTGGCTGTCGCATGTTGATGTGTCCTTGAGCAAGACACTTAAACCCAAGTGACTGCTGCGTCAGTGTTGTGTCAGTGGGTATGAAAGGTGTAGATGTTTGACCCAATACTGATAAACAATTTACACAGAAACTATGAGAGCAAATGGGGGCTGTGACCTGTGGTGTAAAAGTGCTTTGAATAATCAGAAAGACTAAAAAGAAATGTAATACAAGCTAAAGTCCATATACCACAATTTTGGCATTTAACCCTTGACCTCCAAAACCCAATGAGTTCATCTTTGGAACAGACTGGGGATTTTGTATACATTTAAGAAGATTCTGCAAAGCTCCTTGAGAGATTGTGTTAATGAGCACGAGATGACCATGAGGCCAAATAATCTTGACCCTGAAAGCATCTTTGGGTCAGAATGGATACTTGTGCCAAGTTTCAAGAAAAGTTGTTTAACATATCTTGTTAGAAAGCAAGGACTGAACATAAAATCCATTGTCTATGAGCTTTGACCTGAAAACTCCAGGGTACAATACGTAAACAGATCATTCTCAAGAAAATGTGAACATTTGTGCAATGTTAAAAACAATAATTAAAAGCATTCTTGAGAAATCCCATTCACAAGCAGGGTATGAGATAAGGCCCAGTGACCTTAACCTTTGATCTACGACCTCTGAAATCTAGTCAGAATGCTGTTAGGTAATAGTTTTCATTTATTCATTTCATTTGCTGTTTACAAGCAAGAGATAAAAATGAGGCCAAGCGACATTGATCTTTGACCCATGATCCCTTAAATTTAATAAATATCCCTCAAGTCACCATGAACATCTGTGCAAAGTTTTTTAAAAAAATCCCTTGAAGGAATATCAAGCTAACAAAGATGGTATGAATGTAAGACCAAGTTAAATTGACCTTTAACCTATTACTACCAAACTCTGAATAAGTTTCTCTTGAGTCTGGGCAAACATTTATGAAAACTTTGAAGAAAATCCCTCAAAGCATTATTAAGACATCAAATTCACAAAGCAGGGCTAAGCCTGAGACCATTTGGCCTTCAAAATGTGACTGGATCATTCAGTCAGAGAGGATGTTTATGCAATATTTGAAAAGAATCTTGAGTGTATTAATTAATGTGATATTGTATTTATAATAAACATTTGTGTAATGTTGAAAAAAATCCCTGAGAGTGTTCCTGAGAAATTAGGTTTAAGGGGATTGAATAAACACAAGGACCACTGACCTTGACCCTTGTACTATGACGTCTAAAAACTGATCAGCTTATCCTTCTGTCAGAGTTTACCTGGCCTCATAGACATACCGATAACAGGATGGACAAACAGCTCTCACTTCTACTGTCACAGAGGCTTTAAAAAAGTGAGAATCCATGGAAATAAGTCTGGAGACACGAAGCATCCCCTCTCTATAGACTGGCTTGAGCTTCAGTGTCATAAATGTGTAAATAACACCATGTGTTAGATGGAGAAAGTGCCTGGAATTGAGCGGGTGGAGGCTACAGATGGACTGAAATGATGGGCCTATATAGAGGAAATTGGCCACCATCCAGTTCATTATGATTATAGAAGAGCGGCATATGTGCTCAGTGATTTTCCCAGCCCTAAAACCGTCAGTGTGGCTAATGTTTCCAAACATGTTGGCGTGTATGGAGCGAGTGAGGAGTCAGACAGGTGTTTCTGAGGGAAAATGAGCGTGCGGGATGGCTTTTATGGCAGCCAGAACACCTCTGCCGGATGTCTAAGTATCTGTAAGAGCCTCAACCTGTGACTCCCAACTGTCTTCACCTTAACTCACTCTCCTTGTCTCTATTTCCTCGCCTTATTACATCCTGTCCACCTCACCCCATCCACCTCCCTTCTCATTCTCCCCTCTTCCCCACAGCGCCTATCTCCTCCACCCGTCCCTCTCTTTCCCCCTGACAGCGTTTTAATAGGTCCGATGAGTGCACTAATTCTCCCTCATAGTGGCAGTGTAATGTGTTCACTGATGCTAAATGGCTGGCCTGTTCTTGATGCTCTCTGACTTTGTTTCTCTGTCTCTCCTCTTTCTTTTTTCTCCTTTTCCACCTTATCTGTTCGTCTTAATTTCAACTCCTTCTTCAATCACTTCCTGCTCTTTTGTAACCTTCTTTTACTTATCTGTCTCTCTGAAACTCCAACTTTCTTTGTGTCCTTTAATCTCTGTTTCTATTTCTGTCCCACATCCTCTTGGACTCTTCTGAACATCTTATTTTTTACCATCTTTTTCCCACTTCTCCACTCTCCATCCCTTATCAAACCCTCTCCATCTTTATCTTTTCTTTTCCACAAATTTCTGGGCTCTCTTCCCCACCGTCTTTCTTTGCCACCATCCTTCTCTCCCAGTTATGATCGCAGCTGTTCCCAGCATCCGCCCCCGCTTTCCCGTGGTGTGGCTCCCCCCTTATCCCTCGCGCTGCCTCGCTCCTTGGCTTCAGAGGACAGCCGGCAGACGCTGCACAGCACCTCCTCCTCTTTTACCGACAGGGAGAGGTAATGAGTCGCCTCTTCAACTCAGCACAGTTTGGGGATCTGTCAATCTGTTGTCTGCATGAGTGTGTACCTCTGGATTAGAGCTGGGCAATATATGAAAGATATTTTGATTTATTTTCAAATGAGATATAGGATTGGACAATATTCTGTTCTGCGATAGAATTAATTTTGTATTTGAATAAAGTTAAACCTTGTATATGACTTCATGGCGATGTTGGAACTGATTTGAGAAAAAAAAATAGTAGATTCAAACTAAAATGTACAAGCTTCTTGAATGAGTGAAAAAGCAATATAAAAACATCTACAGCTCAGTCCAGCTTCATAAGGAGATAAAGGAAAAGCTTTCACAAAAATATATCAGTTCCTAAAACTCTGTGGCTGAGGATTTGAAATAAATTTTGAAAAACATTATTAATGAAACACAACAAAATATGAAAACCTCATTGATTTTTACTGTCACTCTATTTTTGTGCCATTGTCTACATGTACTGTATCTGTATGTGCTAGGGTCTTTTAGTAACTTTAGATTTTAAGGTTTTAGGTTAAAAATCATGTTTGTGTCATGCTTTGATTGTATATACACTCCGGATCAAATACTAAGACAAGTTGAAAAATTGCAAGAATTTGCATTTTGCACAGCTGAATCTGAAGAAGGATCTAAGTAGAGCTTCAAAACGCAAAAAGAAGAAATGGTAGCGAGGGACATAAAAAATTAAGCAGTAAATTTATTGATAGCTTAATTTAAACTCAAACATGCTTTTGTCAGCTGATCAAAAGTTTAAGACCAAAGCTCAAAAAACCTGAAAAAAATCTCAAAACATAATTGAAAGTGTCAAAAAATGAGTCAGTGATGAGTAGCTCCACTGTCCTTGTTAACCGTTTCAAAAATTGACTTGGGCATGCTTGATACAAGTGTATCCCGGAGGCTCATGGGAACGTTGCTCCAAGTGGTGAAGATGGCTTCACAGAGGGCATCCACTGTCTGGAACCCATGTCCATTTTTGTAAACTTTGTTTACCATCCATCCTCAAATGTTCTCGGTTGGACTTAGATCAGGAGAGCACGCAGGATGGTCCCAAAGAGTGACAATATTCTCCTGGAAAAAGTCCTTTGTCAGGCGGGCACTGTGAACTGCAGCGTTGTCCTATTGAAAGACCCAGATATTACCACCCAGAAGAGGGCCCTCAGTCATAACCACAGAGACAAGGGCCCTCAGTCATTACTGCACAGACAAGGGCCCTGTGTCATTACCACACAGACGAGGGCCCTCTGTTATTACTATACAGACGAGGGCCCTCAGTCATTACCACACAGACGAGGGCCCTGTGTCATTACCGCACAGACGAGGGCCCTCTGTCATCACCACACAGAAGAGGGCCCTCAGTCATTACCACACAGACGAGGGCCCTGTGTCATTACCGCACAGACGAGGGCCCTCAGTCATTACCACACAGACGAGGGCCCTCAGTCATTACCGCACAGACAAAGGCCCTCAGTCATTACCACGCAGACGAGGGCCCTTAGTCATTACTGCACAGACAAGGGCCCTGTGTCATTACCACACAGACGAGGGCCCTCTGTCATTACTATATAGACGAGGGCCCTCAGTCATTACCACACAGACGATGGCCCTGTGTCATTACCGCACAGACGAGGGCCCTCTGTCATCACCACACAGAAGAGGGCCCTCAGTCATCACCACACGGACGAAGGTCTTCAGTCATTACCACACAGACAAATGCCCTCAGTAATCACCACACAGAAGAGGGCCCTCAGTCATTACCACACAGACGAGGGCCCCTTAGTCATTACCACACAGACGAGGGCCCTCATTCATTACCATACAGACGAAGGTCCTCAGTCATTACCACACAGACGAAGGCCCTCAGTCATTACCACACAGACGAGGGCCCTCAGTCATTACCATACAAACAAAGGTCCTCAGTCATTACCACGCAGACGAGGGCCCTTAGTCATTAACGCACAGACGAAGGCCCTCAGTCATGAGGGATGCCCACTGCAACATCACATCATCAGCTGTTGTTTGCACAACCTGAAGCTCCATTGTTCCACTGAAGGAAAAAGCACCCCAGATCATGATGGCGCCCCCTCCACTGTGTCGTGTAGAAAACATCTCAGGTGGGATCTCCTTGTCATGCCAGTAAGGACTGTCAAGGTTACATTTTTCCTCAACAGAGAATAAAACCTTCTTCCACCTTTCAGTGTCCCATGTTTGGTGGAAAGTCCAAACGGGCAGTTTTGTAGCATTGAAAGAGACAAGGCCTTTGAAGACCTTTTTTTTAGTTTTTTGAAGCCCCTCCTTCGCAGATGTCGTCTGATGGTTATTAGGCTGCTAACAGCACCAGCAACGGCCTTTATTTGGGTCGAGGATGGACAGCCAATCGGATCCTCCGGCTCAGTACTGGTGAAATTTTTTTGGGTGTACCCCTTGACTTTTTTGTTCCATAACCGTCAGGATGTTTGAAAAAGTCTAAATAACTGTCTGCGTCCAGCCTCAGCAGCAATGGCCCGTTGTGAGAGGCTTTTGTGCATTTGCCATCAGGAGGTCATGACAGTGTGAAGACCTGACAGAAAATGACAGGGAATTCAAATTTTTGCTCAGATTTTGGCTTTTAAAGACTGTGGTCTCAAACTTTTGATCAGCTGACAAAAGCATGTTTGAGTTTCATTTTTTTGTCTCTTGCTCCCATTTCTTCTTTTTACATTTTGAAGCTCTACTAAGAACCTTCTGAAGATCCAACAGTGCAAAATGCAAAAATTTTGATTGGTGTTTTGATCGATGTCCAGGCCCTTTCTTACAAGCTCTGGCTAGCTTTTGGGGTGTCCCACTTCACAAATTACTATTTTGTGAGAAATTATGATTGTATTTGCCTGTTTTTGATTTATTTTTGTGAATAAACAAGCTGATGAATTGATTGATTGGTGTGATCAGTCTAGAGGCAAGGCTTGACAAGTTATCCACCACTTCAATAGTTTCCCTGTTCAGCAGAATAAAAAGATGCCAGGATTAATTTTCGGTTAACAGTGAGCCACATACATTAACATTAACCATAAAGTAATCTATTTGAAATGTAAACCTAAATGGAGAAATATCGATGTAGTGTTTATATTTTGCATGAAGAGGGCTTAATTGTAAGTAGAGGTTGCACAACTTGAGTTTTTTTTAAGTTGACTTTTTCATGATTTAAATTAAGTCAGCTTATTCTAGTCCCTGTTGATGTCAGGAATAAAAGCACTGGACAAGAAGTAATACGTATTTCCCACATATACTGCATTTGCTGCTGGCAGCTGATTATTTTATGCACAATTGTAACAGCAAGTACAAACAAAAACATGATGACAGCTTCAATCATGTGCTCACTGTTGTAATACTGCTCAGTTAAAGTTTTTGATTTGTGATGCTGGTTACAATGTAAGAAGAAGAGAACATCAACGTGAGCTGGATGAGGGCTGGCTCTCTGTCATGGGGATTGTATTTGCCTGATCACGTGGTATGCGGATAGTTGACTCCAAGCAGAAAGAGTCATCACACAGCATCAAAATCCACTAGTTGACCGGTCATCAAACCTATGCAGCCCCTAATTATCAGTCACAATGAAACTGTATCATACCTGTTTTTTAAATACAACATAAAAGAAATCATAAGCTGGGAATATGTGACAATCTATCCGGTTTATTTACCAAATACCGCAGGTTAACTGCTGGACACTCTGAGTTGAACAGTTAAGTTGGCAGTATTGTAAAGTGGGTATGGTTAGCAAGGACCAAGGGAAAGTTCCTCTCCTCACCAGTAACCTTTTTCAGATGTTGCTGAAGTATTTTTACAAAGTAGAAAGCACTTCTATCTTCTGATTAAAGTATGACTGAAAAATGATTTAGGTCCTATATGCACTGATACCATCAATCATTAAAATAATCGAGATTTGATCTTATCAAAACATCAGGCACCAGAAGGCAAACTTAATCAACCTCAGTGTTCGCAATGTTTTATACCACAGGTCACAGGAGTGGTGTATTTTTCATCTTTTGCTAATTATAAAAAAATGGCCTAAAGGTATTTTCAGATGTCGTGTCACCATAACAAGCTCCAGATGAGAGGCAGGACATGATTCCTGCATGGTGAAGTGCCAACACTTTCTGCTGTTTATGAGTGTGCAGCCAACAGGTCAAACTTAGAGAAAAAAACAACAAGTGCTACTGTTCTGCTCCAACAGTGATGAAAAATAAAAGAGGAAATTTGCAGAGAGAAACGTGGGCAGGGGTGGATTAAAATTTTTGTCTTAAGCACAGCAGAGCGTGTTCAGATAACACTTCTGTATGCTGGGACCACTTTGAGGAAGATAAGACTTTAATAATTTAGATACTTTTTTTTTCAATGCCAGATAAAACCTAAAGAAACAGGCAATATTTCCAGAAACATTCATTATCACTCAGTAGAGTAGAGATTTTTTTTTCTGCAGCTTGTGGTTTGCAGTGGTCATGCTTGCTTGAGGAAAACAAGACAAAGTCCTTGAGTGCTTCTATTGATTGCAGGATGTTGATCACAAAGCATGACCAACCACACGATTGAAACTGACTCTATATAACGACCGCTGTGATGATGTAGGAAGAAGAATGCTGGCACAAAGACATCAAGCAAACACACTGATTTAGAGTACTGTACTTCTGTTTGTCATTCCAAACATTGTGATGAGTGATGAGTTAGCTTCATGGTAAATACAAGCATTCCCTCACCAAGGTGCTGAGGTGCCTCTGCTGTTTCTCTCTAACACTTGTCTTTTTACGGTCTGGTAGGAGCTCCTCTACAACATATCCTAAAGGCAGGGATGTTGTTTTCAGAGCTTAATAAACTTTCCTCTGTTTTGTAGCTCTGAGGGCAACAATTTTGGTCCATATACACCAGTGATGGTTGCATATGTGGAGCTAGAACTTGTGTCATTGTGCATAAAATGTGTAGTCTGACCTCAGCCTAATTGATGATATCACTCGTCCTCAGCTGGGTAAAACGATCAACCTGTGCGATCATACCCAGTGTATCTAGAATATTCTGTTGAAACCTGCAGTTAAAAGGCACAGTTTTATAGATCACCTCCCTGCATTTCTGATGATTCCTAATCAATGTGTTTCACTTCCTGCAGCCAGTCTAACTAAAACACATTGCCAGCGTCTAATTCAGGGATTGGCAGCTTTTGTCTCCAAAAGGGCCGCATTAATGTTATCCTCATTGCCAGAGGGCCAAATTTTCACAATTTGAAATGCACTTAAAGGAAAAATATACTGCATATAGTTGTTGCAAGAAGTAACTTTATCAACATATCATCGCTGTCGGGCACAAACCTCTTATCTCCAGAACTGCTACTTTTCAGTAATTGAAAAAAACGAACTACTACTGAATGACTAAATATTGTTTACAAAACTGATTACAAAATTACTTTCCTGTACTTTTAAATGGTAAAAATTTTACAAAACCCCTCACCAACATGGAAGGTAACCGAAAACACTGTTTTATGCAGAAACAAAAAAATGAAATAAAAATGAAAATGAAGATAAGAGGTTTTGGCCCAACAGCAGTGATAGCTTTGTAGTTAAACTGAAGCACAATTAGCAATACTTAATCTAAAAAAATTAAACAAAATTCAGGCCAGTTTCAGGTATGTTTTTTGATGCAAGGGTTTTCAAGCTATAAAAGTACATATTCTTCACATTTTATTGCTGTTTTGACATATGCATAAAATACACGTTTACTAAAACAATTACAGCCAGTAATAACTCTATTTTATTGAATATATTGCTATTTTTAATGAGCATTTTGCCACATTTTCTTCATGCTATGATTTTTTTTTAAATATATTTTAAACTGATTTGAAGGCCGCAATTAGGGAGTAGGTGGGCCGCATGTGGCCTCCTGGTTGCCAGTTGCCAACTGACTTGTAATGGCAAATTTGGAAAAGTTGGTGAAGCTGGTAATACATGATACACGACCAACCAAAATATGACTCAGTACGGGGTGTTCAGGACTTCTATATTTGTTTCTGTGGTATCAAAAAGTGTTTGTTTTTTACTACAATCATTTAAAATGTATAATCCTGGTATTGTGGCAACTATTTATTTCTTTAAGAAAGGATTATGTCCTGCCATTTAGCTCCAAGTTATCGAGACATGACTTTTGTGCATATTGCCCTTCCCCACTAAGGATAAAAGTTTGCCTCTGTGTGCATGCTTGTGTGCAAAGTAACATTTTTTCACCCTGTGAGCCTGAACATGAAGAATAATTGGACAGTCGTGTTATTCTCCAGGGAGTGCTCAGGGCTGAAGTGTTGCTGTAAGAAGTATCCATGGTTTAAACTCCCCCCCACAATGAGTCATCTTGGTCCCATGCAGCCGCCGTCCATGAAATGCTGCTTTCATTTGAGGGTATTCAAAGTTAAACTCAATCAGGATATTAATACTGCTCCCTCACACACCCCCCTCTTCTTCCTCCTCTTCTTCCGTCTTTTTCCCCCAACCGTCCTTTTCGGTCCCTAGTGATGCCTCTTTCCGTTTGCGTGTACACCACTTTCTCAGCTTTGGGCCTCACTGCTCCACTTCCTCTTCTACTTCTTCTGTCTTTCCTCCCATCACTAAAACTCCCAAAGCTTCTTGTATTCTCTACTTCTCACTCCTCTTTTTCTTTTGTGTCTCTTGCTATGTCAGGATCCCAGTCGTGAACCTCTGAGGTGACTGTGTTTCCATATGGTAAACATTTCTACGGGGCCTGAGGAGGAACATCAACACGACCAGAGGGTGTGCCCACAGCACCGTTTTATTTTCTCTGAAACTGTGAAATGAATTCAGGGATCCCAGGTATCCAGCCATCACACGACTCCCCGGCTCCCCTGAGGTCTTCAACTCTTCTCCCTCTCTTCTTCCTCCTTTTCTTTCTCCCTTCATGTTTGGTTTCTTTTATGTGGCTTTGCGTCACTGTAACCTGCTCCTTGTTTTTCATTCCTCTCTATGGCCCCAAGCTCTGCCACAATACCCAGGCGCTCTGTGTTTCGACCCGCCTTGACTAATTCACAAACAGGCACTTTAACAGCCATGCAGAATCCCATTACCCATGAAAGTCCCCTACCTGTGCTTCCACTACTTGCTTCCAATAACTCAGTATTAGCTCTGATGCAGCCGACTGTTCCTTCACTTAAGTTCAGTTCAGTGTAGCAGCCTCCTATCTGGTTCGCAAACGGTTAAGAAAGCCATTTTCAGCATCTCCAAACACTGAACGGGGAATTTCACAAAGCTCATTGGCACGGCTCTAGCCAACAGGCAATGTGTTTAACATGTCATGCTCCAAAAACTGCTGTTTATCCCCCCGCTTTGGGCGCCTGAAATGCAAATTGTGTGGCTTTTTCCCTTCGCAGAATGTGCAGGAGTCGGTTTTGTTTCTTTTTTTCTCCCTCATGATTTGTTCTCTTAATTATGTGGCTGACGTTCACCCCCTTTGTCAAGCACCCTTTGTTCCTGCTGGACTGTGTAGAGGTGTGTAAGGCATGGAGGAGCTCCGCTGGTGGAGATAAAATACATAAAGCACAAGAGGGGGGCGGGTGGAAGAGGCATTCCTGTTGAAAATCGATGTTTCCCAAAGGTTTCTGAATGGCGCACAACAAAAAGACAGCTTTGAGTCTACATGGAAAGGAGCATTTGTGGACTGATTAAAGGACTGACATTTTCACACCAAGGATTTTTATTCAGCTTTTTCAGACATGATTCTCAATCGGGAAAAAGTAAACCACCGATTTTTTTCTTCAGAGCAGTATCAAGAAACCAAGGGTGCTTTCACACCTGGATCGTTTGGAGAAGTTTTTCTGCAACAAGTGGATATTCCTCTTTTGTCCTGGTTCTTTTGAGCATTTGTGAATAAGGCAACTGAACTCTGACAACTGAGCTGAGACTGCCAAGAAGAGGTGGGCGACTCTATTCTGACTGAACCCACGAGCAATGTGTTTCCAGTTAGAATGCAATCGACCTATGAATCAAAACAGGTTAATTCTTCAAACTCTGGTAAGAAGTTGTAGTAATAGTAATACAGCACTGTGACATCTTCAATTACAGCTTATATTAAAAACTGAGGATGATGAAAATTTAACAGTCACTGACAGCTTCACAAGGTCACACACCCATGGGACACTCCCCTCTGCTGTACGCTGTGGAGACGTTGACACTCGGTCCGGTTGATTTTTAGTTTAAGAATGAGAAACAGTTATTTCTTTACTTGAATGCACTAACTAATGAGTACCCAAACTTATTATTTCCTTTCTACAGATTTTCATCTCAGAGGGAAAGTCCAGAGAGAAGCCAATGGTGGCTTAATGCTGTCAGATGCTCCATTGTGTCTGTAAGTTACAAAGACAGTAGTGCCAACAGACTTCTCCCGACCTGTTTGCCTTAATTTAATCAGAATAAACCCCATTTGTTACCATTCCATCCCCAAAAGACTTACTGAAAGCAATTTCTGGTAGAAGTCCTTATACTATCAATAATAATATTAATGAGTCATGGCAAGCTTCTTATTTTTCACTGATTTTTTTTATGATCAGGAATTTCTTGTTCCCCAAATCCCAAAAAGTAGAACACGTATCTCACATTATGCTGTAACATCCATAAGCAATAGTTCCATGATAAAGTTACCATCATAATATGATTCATTAACCCTGAAAACCAACACCTAGCACTCAGAATCATGCTGATATCCTTATTAGAAAGACAGTTATTGAGCAAATGTGATCGTTCGCTAAAAATGGTTATCTGGATCACCACCAAAATCTAATAATTTTTAATTGGGCCATTACCAACATCTCCTGAAAATTTCCGCAAAATCCACCCTGGAGTTTTTGCGTAATCTTGCTAACAAACAAACATACGCAGGCAAAAACATAACCTCCTTGGCAGAGGTAATCATAGAACTGCCCATATATCAGTTATTTTTCATCCTGACAGTGGAGTTAGGAGAAAGATTCTCCAATGTAAATATACCTGAAATAACATACTGGAAAAGACTGTACACTTTGGATGCTGTGCAGGGATCCAAAGAGCTTAAAATTCAGTTTTCCTTGATATATTAGTTTTTCTGAGTTCTTTAATGGGATGTAAACATGAGTCAAAAAGCTGTGCCACTGCTCCACACAGCGATCAGGGCTGGCTGATATTTTTTTGCCCTCCAGCCCTCTGTGCTGGTCATATGACTTCAGGTTATCAATGAGGCTTTTGTACTTCTATTTGTGCTCTGGCACTAATTAGCAAATACAAAGCGAGATCCCATCACAGTTTTTTTTCCAATGCACCTACAGGTGTGTGAGTTTAACTTTTATTAAGGAAGTTTTTCAAAATATTTGACAAACATGTATCTGTCAAAATGCTCATGAGGCATTTAACCTCCCTGTGGCTCAAAGTCAAATCATAGCTTGTTTTTTTGGTAGGTTAGCTAGTTAACTTGTGTCCCATTGAGCAGAGTGTGACCTGTGGGCACAGAATATGTTTTCCTGCTAAGTTGGAAAAGAAAGCTGTAATATAATAATGTAAGGTCAGCCCTTTGTTGGTCTGTGCTTTGGCTCATTTCACAATAGAATTTTGAAGGACTTTATTTTATTTGCCAGTTTGCATCACAATGGTTGTCTCAGCAAAAAGCTAATGTTTTTTAATGGGTTATTTGATTGTTGATGATAACAAGGTCTACGCAAAACTCTTACACAGTTTATTCAACACAGTAATCTCTACAAAGAAAGACTACTTTCATAATTTTTGAAGCGTAGACATGCTCAGCAGAAGGAAAAAGCCAATCCAGATTTTTATGGAATTACAACATGGCTTCAGTGCTGCCACCACTTAATTTTTATAACAGCCCTAGAGCATGGAGTATTAACTTTTATTTCACACGCTTGCCTCTTCTATTGAAGACTTTTTTGTAGTGTGATCTAATTAAGTTAATGGTCATGGCTGTCACTGAGTGTTGAACGTTATCTGTTAGAGTTAATCAAAATTTATAAGGTTCAATGTCCCTGACAAACTCTGTAAAGTCCATGTTAGCAACCATCCTTTTTCAATCAGAATAGTGCTTTTAAAGTCACAAGTGGGGCAAGTACCAGTTATATTTTATGTTGTATAAAAACTCATACAGAGCCTGTGTTTACCAAGGACCCCATTTTGGGCATTTATCTGAAAAACTCATTCAAAAAATAGAAAGCACTCGGAGAGCGCAGACCTCTGCCAGAGCGGCTGAGTTTTAAAACCATAAAACAAAGTTACTTGTATGAATGTGTGTTTGCTGCATTTCTACAGCTTTGTTTATTATCTCATAGTAGCCAATTTCCTCTGAGCCCTATAGATTTAAGCATTGTGGATCAGCGGATCAGGAATATTTTGAGAAACTGTATCAGTCTTTGTTGTGTGGTAGAACCTGTCATCAAGTTATCCTGTGTTTTTTGCCAAACCATCTGAGCAGTATTTGTGGAGCTACAAGCAAAAAAGTTGAACATGGTCCTATCCTGCTGTGGTAAAAAATGCTCTACAAAAACCCTGGATCCAGATGGTGATCTGAATCAACCCCAAAATCTAAATGACTGGCCCATTTCTGACCCAACCTGAAAATTAAATTCTGTTCATAACTTTCTGAGTTAACCTGTTTACCAACTAACAAACCACCAAACTCTGGCAAAGACATAACATCTTTAATCACGTAGACGTCAAGTAAGTGGAACTAGAAATGCTAAAATGCCAACTTACTTACTTCCGTGTTTTTAGGACTCATTACTTCACTGTTCTGTACTGAAGTGTGAGCAGGACACAAACCAAAGGAACAAATGCAAACATGACTCATTTTATCATCTGAGTCGGGACAAAGCAAACAAGCTCTAGGTGTGAAAGCACCCTAAACATCCAAATGAAAGAATCAAGGAGCATCATCTCTCTTCAGTGAATCTGCATGTATATAGTAAGAAAAGTTGTGGGAGTTGCTTCAGATCTATTATTTATAAATGTCTATTTTATCTATCAGTGAGTGATATCTTAAAGGATCTTCTAAAGCCAAATGTCAGGTTGCAGTTTATCCGAGCATCTTTGAGTCATGACCCCCTGCGGTTACACACATTTCCACTACACACATAGTGCTGGTGGCTTCATGCGTGGCTCGTGCAAACCTACAGATATAAAAAGTCTTGTGATTTTTAGTAGCATTCCTGTAGAAATGTGGTCTTTCTGTACCATGGAAGTTCAATAAAGACTGGCGTTTTAGCTCTGTGTCTGTTTATTTCTCTGCATATTGAATGAATTCCCCTGGGAGCGCTGTGTTCTGCAATGCTTTATGGGATTGACAAAAGCCTACACTGTGCATTCTAATAGCCATCCCTGTATCCTAATCTTTCTTCTCTCTCCCTCAAGTGAACATTTAGTCCCTCGCCTCGCATTGATTCTGCACCATAGGCCTGGCATTAAAAAGTCCGGCATGTGCCAATCATGGTTTTCAACATTGAGCAGCGGCTGAAAGGAAGAATAAGGCGGCTGCTCGCCTGTGAAGCTTTCCCCTTATCTCCTCACCTCATATGGATTCCACCCTCGCTTTCAGAGAGATTAACAGGATGCTAAGCAAGAATTTCCTCTGTGTACACTTTTTCAAACAAATGTCAATAAAATCAAGGCGGCCATGAGTTGAGAAATGCCACCCGAGTGTGTTGAGATTCTCCATCTGTTTGCAGCACCGCTATCGTTTCCATCTCCTCTGGGCATCTTACTGATCAATCGGGGTAATTGATCGGCTTCATCACACTCTGAAGTTTTAATGATCCTGTAGTTATGAGACACAGAGCTGCAGACACTGCCGCAATCTGTAAACACAGCCGACAAACACCAAAGCAGAAGTTGGGTGTGAACTTGTGCATGCAGAGTCATCACTCACATGCTCACACCTTTAATGAACACACGACTCGCCTGCCACTTTCCTCCAAACTCTGCAAGAGGCGTGCAGCTGTTAGAATTCACAGCTATACTCTGGTGAAAAAAAACTCAGTCATAAAGTTCAATCACACTGAGTGAAATTAGCACCATTATTAATAGAGGTGGGCGTGATGTAGGAGGTGGGGAGGCAGGGTTAAAAAATGAAATGGGATCATAATTTCTGTCTTTCTTCCTCTCACTGCAACTGCTGGTCAGCTAATTGCCACCATTAATGTCATGCTGGATAAAGAGCGGAGAGTAAAGTGAAAACAGAATCAAAAGAGAGGGAGAAAGACGGACAGGGCGGGGAAAGATGAGGGCAATTTTGACAGCATGATGAAGGCACCAGGGAGACTGAAAGGCCATTTCAACAGGCAATTCTGACACTGAAATGAAAGCTGTGGGTAAGGCTGGGCAATATGAACTATGCCGAGGTCAGACTGCGTTCATTTTTTCATCTGCTACGTTGGTCGCTGGGTCAGATAAGGCCATAGAGAGCCAGTATTATGCAGTGACCTCTTCGTCATGCTGCACAGAGGCACAGCAGGTTAGTGCACATGCCTCACAGCAAAAGGTTGCTGGTTAGACTCCCATGTGACAGTCCGGTTCTTTCTGTGGACTTTGCACATTCTCAGCATACATTCATGGTTTTTCCCTGGGCATTCCAGTGTCCTCCCAAATATAGAGTCACCAATGTTGGTGAATTGGTGACTCTATATTGGCCTTAGGTGTGAATGTGAGCTTGAATTATTGTCCGTCTCTCTATGTGACCCTGTGATTTGCTGGTGGCCAGTTTATGAAGGTCTCTGCCTCTTGCCCAGTGTCAGCTGGGATAGGCTCCAGCCCTTTGAACCCCAAACGGGATCAGTGGTATAGATGATGGATGGCTGGATGGATGGACTTCATCCTCTTTGGGCGCATGCGCACGCAGCGACCGGTAGCATGTAGACGGCTTGTCTGTGTGTCCCACGGGCCACTAAAACAGGTACAAACACTCATTTGTTCCTGTCTCCAGTCGCGCATTGAATGCTGCCGAGAGAAAGAAGTAATGTACATTTAGCTGTCGCTGCTGCCTTACTGTTGTTATATTGTTGTTCTCACTGCTATGCTTACAATGAGAGGCACTTTATCACTCTTCAAGAGACTGCACCTACCGGACACTGTGCGTCTCGATATCAACTTGTGCACTTTATTGGTCACTGTGTACCCAGACCCTATATTTTAGTACTATTCTAGCATTATTTTAACAATGACTTGCATGTACTAGCATATTGCTCAGTAACATCTATCTGTGTGCATGTTTTACGTTTGTTATGTAACTCCATATCTTATGTGTTTTTTTTGCTCTCCAATTTGCCCTTCGAGACACTAATAAAACTGAATCTTGAATCAGACATGACAGACTACACAGTGGATCCACACTAAACATTACGACCGTGTTAATGATGCTGCAAAAGGGTGCCACAACACTGTAAAAAAGACTGCAAAGACACATACTTTATCTACTGTATATTACTGTTTAAATTTATCTTTCCAAATGCCATGATGAATGACAAATTAGCAACTAAAATGCTAACAGAAGCTACTTACAAGGTTTCTGTCTCTTTCCGAAATTTCTCTTTGCTGTTTAGTATGTTTACATCTTGGTCTGTCACGTGTGCTGAACCTTTTAATCCCTCATTTGTCAGAGTCTCATACGTGGAGCTTCAGAGGCCAGACAAAAGTCAAGCATGACGGATTTCCTTTTGGAGGTCCTGAGGCATCCCAAGTAGAATTTTCAATTTTGTTGACTTCAGCACACGACACAAGGTGAAACTACCAATTTTTGGCTGGGGGGCCCCAAACACAGACAATAGTCAAGTTGGACTGTAATCGTGCCTAAAATGTGTCGCCTGATCCCAGCAAAAGATATTTAGATGGCAATACACTATTTATCAGGATTTTCTCCACAGAGATTAAAAATAGCTGCCACAATGCCAGAATTATACATTTTGATACATTTCTCGTAAAATCAAACATCACTGATACCTATTTAGTCCTTGACACAAATAACATTTAGCTGTGCACCCTCAAGCAACAGTGCCTCCAGATTTTGTTTTCATCAGGCCACGGTGTTGCCACACCGAAAGCAGAGTCATGACAGCTTCACAGCTTCTGCATGCTCTTATATCTCATAGAATAAGCTGAAAACTATTTCAGAACCAGTTTTCCTCTTCCTTTTGAAGACAAGTACACAGCCTTTCTCGAACAGGCTACACTGACTGGAAAGAATACAGTTCTTCTCTAGATTAATGCAAAAAATATGCACTGGGACTGAGAAATAAAATACAATAAAGACCCTGACAGTTATGTGTGCAACTGCTGAGCCACTTGAAATATATCAGCAAATTTAAACTGCAAATAGAAATGGATAAAAAATCATTGCAATTTAAGTAGTAACAAACCTTTTGATTTTGCATAATTATTATGTAACTGTTGTTTAACTTTTTCTACATATATATTTATTAAGTATTTTCTGATGGTGCTTTCGCTGACACTTGTTAATCTGTGATGTATTCACTGTCAATAAGCGGTCAGTTTCAGTTCAATGGACCCTTCACATCCATGGGAGGGCATGGTGGACATTACTATTGCAAGTATGGCTCGTCCAAATATGAATTTTGACTCTAAAATGACACAAAACGGCCACTCACAAAAAGCTCTGTTTTGGTGTGTCAAATGTATGTGCCAAAATACTCAAGTTGTTTTTTTTCAAATGTGTCTACTTCCAATACTGTGTTTCAAAAATGATAAGGTCTCCATTATTCTTACAATCATTGATATCAAAAAGTGAAAAACTAAATGATCCTCAGCGTTATTTTACCAAGAAAGTGCACTGACTAAATGACGCTTAATTTTTGGCAACATTCAGCTGGCAAGAATCGAGTTGCCCAATTTCAAACATTGTCTAAATTTAGTTTACTGCAAACAATCCATTCATTTTAGATAACACTCCCCAACATCCACGTCAATTCATAAGTTACATTACCAAAAACAGAAGACTCCTGTTACTCGTAGACAGACAAACATACAGATAGTCATATTCATCATAACATCTACTCTAATAAATGTAATTTTTAGAATTTGGTTTCTTTCATTGCAGGTAACTTTCCATTTATGTCCTCAGAGCTATTTCTTAGTTTCAGTGTCATACTGTTGCAGCTAGAAATACATTTCTAAAAGGCTGTATCGTTGTACAGATCACGTTAAAATTTCCGTGGTTATATTTATTAATATAACCACAGAAACCAATAGTTATTGTTTTTGGTTACCTGTATGTCAGATATCATGTTCAAGCCTGTTAGTTTTTTTTTTTTTACCTTCTGTTCAAATAAATCCTCATATTTCCCATAATTCCTCAAACAGGTGGTGTTTGAAAGTCTGAGGAACAAAGTGCAAGAAGAACATATTTCTTTCAGTCTTTTTTTAGTTAGTTTAATGTCATCGATCTGTATATTTTATTCTTATAATGATGCCTTTCAAGACCTAATTTTGACAGAAATAAACCATTTTTTAATCACAACATTTTGTATGTGAATAAAAATTGTTTATCTTTGTGAGGTAGTGAACATTTTCTGTTGTCTGACCCTGCTGTTTGGTTTGAAAACTCCCATGTAAGGAACACAAGCCTAACAGGGTAGAAAATCTATAACAAAATGTAAATGAAACAATTATTTTAGTGCTTACGCTCTACCAACTTAAATTTCTTACAAAATCAAAAAAAAATCATTTAAAATTTAATAACAGAAACGAAAAAGCTTTTGTCTTTTTTATCAGAAGTTTGTAGTAACTGAAATGTCAATTTAAAATACTACTTAGCAAAAAGTAAACATACCAATAGATGAAACTGTCTTACCCGTTACCTCATTTGATTAGAAATCAGTGTATTTTAAAACTGGATTTATTTCCCAGTTCTAGCTCTGGGCGAAAAATACAAATGAAATATGAATGCACTTGTGGTGTGTATCAGTGTGTGTGTGTATCCATGCTGGTCGTGCACAGGGGAAGCCTCGGCTCTATAATACATTAGTCTCTTTGGGGACTTGCCCTAATTAATGGCTTGACCTCCTAACGGGTAGCCCCCCTTCTGCGAGTTAACATTTAGCTGTGCACCCTCCAGAGATGCACTTTGAAGCGCATTTAATAAAAGAAGTGACAGTGACATTAATGAATCAGTCGGGAGGAGTACAGGGCTTCCTTTTATTTCCTGAACAATTTATATTCTGATTTTTTACATGTCTCAACTCAGCAGAGAGAAAAAATACAAAGGAAACATTAATCTAAACCAAAAGAACATTTTTAAACCAATAGATACACACATCTGTGTCCAATACACTGATCCTGTTTCTGGTCAAAGGCAACTGACTCCTGCTGCAGACTGTTCACTCTGGATGTGATAGAGGTGCTGTTATCTGTAATTGTGTGTATATACACTGACAGTCCGCCTGTTGGGTTATAAAGAGCTGCTAGAGTTGAGGTCGCACCCGTCGTCTCCATCAGCTCCTGTGTGATTCTGAATCCGTCAGGGTGAGATTTGGTGGTAAGAAAAGTTCCTGTAAAGCTTCCTGGTTTTATTGTGAAGAGTGTGTGTGCGAGACAAAGGTGTCCTTGAACAGTGGTCACATTGTTTTAATGTTTCCGTTTGTCCGTCAATGTGTCCATGTGTCCGTTAATCTGTCAGTGTCCTTCAGTGTCGGCGTGTCCACGTCTCAGTCTCTTTTCTTCAGTTGGATTTGGACCAGATCTTCCCACTGCCACGCAGCCTGAGCAGGAAATGACCAGGAACAAACACAACATCAGAACCTCTGTACCAACGTCTTCAGAGTCAGTATTTATGCGTCTGCTCTGAAACTGATCAGGGTATTTTTCTTTAGCAAAGAGCTAATTTCTAAAAATAACTTAAGCGCCACCACTCTCGTCCTTTAAATAGCTTATGGAGACAAAATGGTGTCAAAACTCCTTTAATTTGAGGATTGAGGTTAAGCTATCATTAATTTGGATTCCAAAACATTAAGTGGATCTACATTTGAATGAAGAGCAGAGCTGAGTGATGAAAATTACAGGCCTCTGTGCTTCATCAACATGTGACAAGCAGCCAGGAAATAATGACAGCTTTCTGTTTAGCAGCAACAACACAAACACGCAAAAGGAGAAGCAGCTCTGATCACTGGAGGGGGAAACAGTTCTTTCAAGGGGAGAGGGCATTTGTATATCTGGTGACATTTTACTTTCTAGGACAGATGTGAAATTAGCCACCGGTAATTGGGCTGTATGGAAGCAGAGCAGGCCCTGATAGCAGGGTTTGAACATCGCTGGAAACACAGTCGTGCATCTGATAATAGATCCACTTCATGCAGACACATGCGAACGCCTGCACGCACAACCACCACTTACACCGGCAGCTGGCTTTTTCTGTTTATTGAAAAATGGAAACATAGCATTTCGCTGTTAAATTAACATGGCTCTCTGCAAGGACCCTGGACTAATGGCTTTAATTTAGTGTTTGAAGTGGAGTCTTTTTAGAGCTGTGTTATAACAAGGTAAATTCAGATTTATAAAGCACCTTTCAGAGGCAAAAAAGTGCTTTATAGAATAAAATGACAGAGCAGTAATGAAAGAAATGAATGGAAGAAAACCTTCAACATGCAGCTTTTTGTTTCAATTTGATGATGGAGGAATAAACAGCACTACTTTTTTTTTTTTTTTTTTTTTAATCTCTACATGAACTGCATTAAGAGTTACGGGAGGCTATTTCGACCAAAACAAAAAAGTAGAAAAAGGTGTAATTCTAAATACAAGATACAAAGTCAAAGTTACACAATTGAAATAAATCAGAGATTTTAAAATACAAAGATTACACAATACAAGCAATCAATAACAAGTAAAAAAAGGCAAAAAAAACTATGAATCAAAAGTAAAAGACAACAGATACAAAATCATAATACAGAAAAATGTCATGTTTGTCGTTATAAGACAAAAAAAGGAAAAGATATTTTAACTTTCTTTTTCTAAAAGAGAGAATAAGCATATTATCAACGTGGACATAATGAATTTTCTCAGATATTTTAACTTTTCTATCCTTTCAGATTTAAGAGATACTTATGAGATAAATGGTCAAGATAAAGTAATTGCTATTAGATTGAAAGTGAAAATTTTAAGGTAAAAAGTCAAATTTCACGATACAAAAGTAGAAAAAAAATCAGTTGACTGTGTTACCATATATCAAGTATTTTTTATTACAATGATGTCCTTTGATCTCACTGGTTTCATTGAAATAATTCAATTTATCTTGTGATTTGGACTTTTCAGCAAAAGTCATTCTGTCTTTTTTGTTTACAGACTTTGTATTTTATAATTACCAGTTTTCAAATCTCATCCTCCTCTTAACATCTCATGATCTTGATTTTATATCAAATGATCGTGACTCTGTTTCACATAAAACTTATTAGTTAGTTTTATCTCATGATTATGTTTTTTAATCACTGAGTTTAACTATGTACCGGATAGTTTATTCCTTTCATCTCACACTTATCAATGTTGTTACATAATTTCAACTTTGTTTCACACACTTTGGACTTTTTATCTTGTAATTTTCTATATCTATCACATAATTTTGACCTTTAATCTCATAATTCAAAATGTTTTGATCATAATTCTGATTTTGTAGTACATTATTACAACTTTTCTATACCATAATCAAGACTTTACAAAGGGTTAAAATTGATTTTTTTCATCTTAAAATTATGACTTTGAATTTCATGATTTTGACTTATTCACCTCTTTAACATAGCTTTTTATCTGATGACATTGGTTTAAGACTTTTTTTTCCCCATCAGAGCTAGACTTTCATATCGTTTTTAAATTAATAGGAGGAAAAGGCAGCCAAAAAAGAGTTCCAACAAATAAGCTTAGAAAGGAAAAAAGACAATTTCAGTGAATTATTCTACATGGCCAAACGTTTTATGTATTCATTTTTTGAACTGTTTGGCCAAGCTCAAGGAAAATGAGGGCGATTTGGATGCAGACTCCTGCTGGTGTGTCTGTATAAAAACAGTATACAGAGAGATGTTTAGTGAGCGTCACTCATGCAGCCACTTTTACTGCCTCCCTGTGAAGAACCAAACAGTTTTGCATTACCATAGTAAACACAAAGGTGGCAGCACACTACTCACCCTTTCACCTTTGAACTTTTTTTGCCTGGTTGTCGTGGTTCCTGAGAGGAGGCAGGGTCTCGGGGCTCTGCAGGCTGGTCTGCATCCTGATTGGAAGCGCCTCCAGCGGGGGCGGGGCCTGACGACGGAGAGGCGGCACTGGCCTTTAATGTTTTCTGTAAGTTTGAGACCTGAGAGGGGAAGAGGACAGAGATTAAAGATATTAACAAGGCGGGATGTGTTAATGGATAAGCTCACGATGTTTCAAGTCCCTCTTCAAACAAAAGTCAGAGTCCCCACATGAACTTGTGAGCTGTAATTGCTCCTACTGGGTATTTTACTACCTTTAATTATGCTTTTAATACAGGTGATGGGGGTCAAAATTCACAGCGCTTGTTCTCTGTACTGAAGCGTTGATTTAACGTTAATGTGAGGTGTCAGCAGCATGATTTAGTCACACAGTGTGTGTCAGATCTTTTAGGTTTAATTTCCCTCTTTGTGTCTCACACACAGTGCTTCAGAGCTGAGCTGCAGCAGAGAAACAGAAACACAAAGACTGAATTTCTCACAAAGAAGGGAGAACCTTACATAAATCTTTGAACATGACGATGACTGCAAATTTTTCTCCATCAGCAGTCAAAATGAAAAGAAGGAATTACAACAGCAAGGAAAGAAAGTAGTTTCACAGCTCATTATGTTGTGCTTATTTTTTCAAATGACAGCCGTAAAACATTTTTAAAGGTTAGATGCATGACAGAAAACAATAATGCAAAGAAAGATGCATGTATGAACATGTGCAGTCAGAGGGAAACTAAAATATCACAAATAGCTGAAAGCACTAAAAAACAGAGATGTGGAGGAGGGAAGAGTAACATTTACATTTTCTTTTCTTGGGGAAAAGAGTGAGAGAACTGTAGGCAGAAGTGATGATGCACTGACCTCTGTTTCCACTTGGACTTTGACTTTTAACTGGCTCTCTCTGTATTGGTTTGCCCTCGAGACCTGCTCCTCAATCCCACACAGTACAGCCTCACAGCCTGTACACCTGAAATGGAGGACAATAAACAGACACAGAGGGCAGATTGTGAGCCACAGATAATTGGGACAGAAAACTAAGGCCTACTTCAGACCAAATATTTGAAATAAGTTGAGTTGTTTGAAACAGGTCCCTCTGCAGCACTCTGAGGGCCTGTTTGTTCACACTTCAGCAGCTTAGGGGCAAAAGGACACCTGTAGCAGAAACATTTAATCATGACAGAGGAAACTCTAAATGTGCAAAGATCATAAATATAGAAGTTTTATAGAAATATATTGAACAGTGATCAGACAAACATATGGGAAAAGACTAAACAGAGCTATTAGAAAGTGGACTTTTACTGAATAGGTAAGTGATCATAGTGAAATGAAAGGTGTCACGTCTCTGTGCTGCAGTTTTAAATTAAATACCTAAATTTGATATCTTGTAGCTTACGATAAGATTGAGGACAGTGAAGTACTTATTACAGCAGATGTTTTTCTTCATGTCAAAGAAATCCAAACATGAACTTTAATTTTGACTGCTTCTAACTCATTCATCTATTTAAGAATTGTAGACCTTTATTTATGTATGTCTTTTTTTATTGTCAGTCGCCTTTATTTTATATTATATTGCATACTTATTTAGTTATACACAATTACAACTTTTTGATGTTTCATTTTGTCTATCGAGTGGTGCAGGAATGAGACCAAAAACTCGGAAGGGAGATAGCACCTAGAACTTCCTCATTCCCACCTCCCCAAAGTAATTGGGATTTATACTGGTTTCAGATAAATGCCTGAAATAATGATCATGGTGAACATACTCACAAGAGATTTTAATGTTTAATGGGAAATAATAAAAAGAATCCAATGTTTCCTGCTTTTGAATTTTAAAGCCTTGTTGTGTATTAAAACAACAGTTGCAAGCAACGGCAAGCATTTCTTATTGTTTTTTTAATAATCTATAATTCATACACTATAGACACAGTCAACTTGATAAGGTCAAAGATCATGAGGAAGTTCTCAAACAAGAGGTCACAATAAGATGTTATACATTGAAATTACTGTGGATGACCCTAAATCGAACACCCATGTTGTAGCTCCGTAGCAGATTAATAATAGCTTTCCACTCTTGCTAATTACATTTACGCTTAAAAATACATGAACATTTATCACAGAGAACAGAACATGTAAGTTTCATCATTTTTTTGGTTCACTGCAGAGTTTATAATCACCAATGATCCAAACACCGTGAAAAATCCCACAGACTTTTAGTAAGCTTGCAGTCAAGGGAACCAGCGTGATGCTAACTTTCATGTTGGCCTACAGAAATGTGCCATCCCAACTTTACCCATTTTTCTTTATATAATCTTTAATATTTAAAGAATATTGAAAAACATACATTACACATGGCTTTCATCACCCATACACTATTTCCAATTTTATTGTTGAACACAACTTCACCCTATATTCTTTGTATAATCTTATTTAAAAAAAAGAAATTAAATTATAAAAAATACATATTACACATTGCTTTTATCACCCATACACATCACTGCCTGTCACATATTCCATTGTGTTTGAACCAACAGACAAACTCTGGCTTCTTTTGTTTACTTTCTTCACATTACTGATTATTTCCAACTTTGTCACAGGCATAAGTGGCTGTCTTTCTCTCAAAGCAATCGGTCATTACTGAAAGATATGTCCTACCTCAATTCTTACGCCTGCTGTTGGCAACCAGACAAACTGACTCTCAGGAAACATCAGCAGCCTGATTTAATTGTACCTGCTCAGTTCACACCGCTATAACTGTTCCCTGCTACATCCTAAACTGTCATGTCTCTTTACAAATCTTTGATGTTAATCAGGCTTAAAGCGTGTTCTCAGACACACAAAGATGATACAGACCACTCCTGAAGCGTGTTGACTATGTTTGGGAGCTCGTTGGGGCCAAGGTCTCTGCCCACGCTGCAGTCCACCTCCACCTGCTGGTTCCTCTGGTCCAGTTTGCCCTGGATGATGTCGCAGTATACAGCTTCAATCAGCAGATCCTCCAGCTCGCGCACGTTCTTCAGCTCCAGCTGTTGCAGAAGCAGTGAGTATGGCAGGCACTGAGGAAAAAAATTCGACAAGCCTTGAACCCAAATATTCTCTTTCTTCTTTAAACGAGATGCACAGGAAGATAATTTGTGTCCACTTTAACGGCTGATGGGGAATGACACGAAATGTTACCGTGAAATTGCCCATTTGTTTAAATGTCAGTGCCAGACGGAGATGAAAGGAGAGTTTGGACAATTTACCAATCCTCTACAGGGCAATTAGAGAGTTCAAACCTACATGCGAGGAAAGCAGTGACACATTAAAGAGAAAAACAGGGAGCATGAGAGAGAGAGAAGAGATGGTGGAGGAAAGTGAGATTAAGTATTCTAAAAAAAAAGAACAGGGCTGGTGAGAATAATGAATCAATTATTTATCAGGAGCTGGGAAAGAAAAGGGCATAAGCAGTATGGTTGGAAGGTGCAAATGAGAGATGTCTTCTAAATGAATGTTTAATACTTTATCATACACATGGCAGGAGGGAGGGGAGACGTCTCTAATCAGAAGTTGTAGCTGTGCTGGTGACTTTTACTTGAATAACTTGAGATTGAAGGGCTTGTCTGATGTGGGCTTTTAATTAAATTGATTAAAAACAGCCACAAGCTTTAAATTACATTGGACCTAAAGTGAACTTTCTGAAAATTATATCTGTACAACATAGCGAAGCCTCCGAGGGCTGAATTGCTAAACTTTATCAATATCTTTCTTTATGGAGCCTACAGCAATAAGACTAGAGCTTGACATATGAGGTTCTGGAGATGCTTTCACCAGCTTTAAAAGCTGTTTACAAATAAAGTTAATAAATATAGTTAAATCCAGGTGGCAACTTTTTTTGGCCAGGCAGTGTAGTTGGGCACACAGTGATTTCATTGCAACCTGATATTTAACTGTTTTGAACTGTACGTTATTTTGCGTGCAGGGTGCAGGTTGACATGAGGGCAAATAAAAGCCCAATCAGCCATTCCCAACGTGGATGGAGCTTATTACACTCGACTGAAGATAAAGGTGTCACACAGGCAGAGGTAGTTTCTATCTAAGTTAAGTTATAACTTAAATCTTACACCTATTTCTTTGTAGGTGTACAGTCCACAGTAAAATATGGTTCTCTTGATGGTTCATTAAGTAGGGATAACTGGAAGAATGAGAAGAGGGTTCCAAAAAATGTTTAGTGTTAGGAATGTGTCTCAAAATGCATGATGACTTCTGTGCTTTCACTTTCCTTTTATATCAGCAGAGATGATATCAGCAATGCAACATAAAGTTAAATTATCCCATATTATTCATGATTTTGCAGCCCGTGATCATTGCTGTTATAATACTCTGGCTTTAGATTGAGGCTGTAAGCTCCAGATATCAACCAGTCATGATGTTTTCATCCCTGTACTTTGATTCACAGCAAATACCCAGAGGAATTTACAGCCATTAGTCTGTTAAGAGATATAGTGCACTCCATTTGCCTCTGAACTCTGGCAGCACTTCAAAACTTTAAAAAAAAAAAAGCTCTTCACTGATAGGCCAAGTACAATCAAAATGTCATTTCTGTTACAACAGTTTGGTTTTGATGTTACACTCTACTAGACAAGATGAACATTGTTTTTGTGGTGCAGCAGAACAAAAACACAGTTTAAGTAACTACTCTGGAAGATTCAACGCAGGGCTCGGTGTGAACTTCACACAAAAACACAAAATAGAGATTCCACAGAGCTAGTGCATCAGGTCACTGGGACTTATTTCCTCTCTGTGCTTGTCAGACATTTTTTGAAATTAGCATGGTAACAGCAAGTATGCTAATGCAATGTCCACATTCGCACCAGGAAATGTATGATGAAACAGGACACTTACGCAGAGCTTTAGTTGACACTGAATATTTTTGTATGATATAGCTGCTTTTTCTGTTAGTGGGTAATATTTTGTATGTGTATATATGTGTGAGCACTAATGTTAATGCCATAGCAAAAGCATTTTTGTCTGTGAGTATATCCAAACTACAAGAATAAGAGATATTAACCTTTGTCTGTGAGAGGTTTTAAATGAAACTTTAACATTAATCAAAATTTCACTTGTAAAGTGAAACAGGGACAGAATTCCTCCATGAGTGATTTACTGTTAGCTTGAAATCATACAGTGTACATCCTGTTTTAACGATCCACACAAATTCTATCACACATTTTACAATGAGTGACAGGCTAATGTTGGCAAAAAGAAATCTAGCAATCTATAAGCAGAAAGACAACAAAACTATGACTTATTTTTTATTTGTGAGTTAAATGTAACATTACCACTCAAACTGAAAAAGGAAACAGGAGTGTAGGACTACCTTTAGGTTAGATGCCAGGCTGATGATGGACAGATGGCGGAGTTTGTTTCTCTGTGCGGGGGTCAACTCTGGAAGCGAGGCGGCTCTCTCTACAACAGCAAACAAACAGAAGATGAAAACATGACACAATGGGAGAAATATAACAGAAGAGAGTGTAAGTGTCATATTGCAGAAGGTCACACATTGGTCTCACATTATTGTGACTCTACCTATTACTTTGAAGTGCAGTGCCATACAGAGACATGTAAGTGAGTGGAACTGTTTAAGCAGTCAGAGAACAGAGTTAGGAGGTCGCTCTCCAGTGACTGTGTCTCCTGCTGCCATGCTCCCCTGGTGATGGGACTGACACCCTCTGAGACAGCAGCTCTGACAGCTCCTCTAAGGCTTCCACTACACAGCGCTCTGAAAGGAAATGTGCTCCCTGTTGGCACGACTCCAAAGGGAAGGCAACAATAAAGTAGGCTAGATCCTTTTTCCAGGCTATTGGTTGATGTTCAGCATAAAATTAGACATAATTAACATTCTACTTCCTGTTGAAGCTTCCTGGTGCACCTCACAGAAGATAAGCTTATCTGTTTGTCTGTCTGTGCAGTGCTGCTGCAGCACGGACTATCAGCTGCAAATAAGGACACTTAATAAAAAGATGCCCAAAACGCTAAAATCAGTCTTTCCTGTAAATAACCTTCCAGGAATATCTCAGGTGAGAGATTTAAGCCTCAGTGTGGAGACGCCTGCCTCGCAGAAAAGAAATAGAGCTCATAATAAAAGAGTTGCAGGGCTGCCCCATTACTTATTTACACTCTGCTGCCACTGCAATACCTTTGTAGTCACAGTAGGTTCCATAGGCAAAGAGGTTGAGGAGCTGGTACACTGGTGCATGAGGCCCGTTCTCCAGCTGTGGTGTGAAGGGCAGATGAGGAGAGAGAAAAAAAAAAAGAAACAAGTAATGAGACCCCAGTATAAAATGCATTTCATCTATGACTATGAAAAAGCTGAAATGAAGTTAAACTGAAGCTTAGTCAGACTTGAAAAGGTCTCTTTCAGGCTCATCTCTTCTCCATGACCTTTAATTATAATTAACCCAGACCCAGCTCACTAATTTAAATATTTTAAAAAGTACAGATAGTCTTTCATTTATTATTTATTTATTTTATGGTCTTATTGTACATTCTAAATTGATTGATATAGTTTTATAATGAAATCTCATTTCAATTAGTGTTTGAGTCGGATTTATATGCAGTGCTTTTGAATGTTCATCAAGTTTTTTTTATCTCACTTGTGTTTGTTTGTTGTGCAACATTTTGGTCAGCATATTTTCATCCTCTTATTCAAATCAAGATCTCTTTATAAAAAGGTCCATACTTTACCAAAAATGCAGTACTGAATGTAATTTATGGCTTTTTTGCTTTTAATTCAGATGAATAATCAAAAAGAGCACACAACAAATTAACAACAAAACTGCTGCAAGTTAGCACATCCCCTTCCATCAAGGATTAGGAATTAAGAATCAGTTCAAGTTGAGAACCAGCTCCAACCTGTTTGAGGAATTGCTATTTTTCTCTTTAAGACTAACAATTCCCTTATCATTGCCTAAAAGTCTACCTTGTAAATAGCCATGCTATGCTTATCTGCAACAGCAATAACACAGGAATCCAGGATGAAATCATAATGGACAGGAGACAAAAGCATGGAGACAAAAATGTGGTGCAAAATAATGTCAACAGATGTCTGTGTCCTTCTGATTTTAGGCAAGGATGGAAATACCAGTGACATGCTGAATTATCAGTTGATGCAGCACAGCATTAAATGACAAGAGGCCCATGTGTTTGACGATGTTGACGCAGACAACCCTGTAGACCTTTTTACAGACAGGAAATCAACAGGAATACATAACACACAGAACTGGAATAATAAGCAGAAACGGTACTGGTGAAATCTTGTTAATTTCCATCCTTACTTATATGCCAGTTTAAGATGTTAAGTTCAAATTAATTTTATACCTGCCAAAGAAGGTTACAATAATCTACCTTACACCACAAAACACAAAATGTAGTTTCTAAATGTTTTATAAAAATGTAGGTTGACAAGACTTCAGACCTGACAAGAGCTGCTAGATTCAGATGCCTTATCATTTGAAATATTTCATCTGGATACTAATACAGTACTTATAAAAATTTTATTAGTAGAGATGCACAATATTATCTGTTTGATATCGGTATTGGCAGATATCAGCCTAAAAAGTTAAGTAATTTTTGCAGATATTTACAGCCAATATATCAGCCACAGATATCGGCCATATATCGGCTGGAATATCGGCAAATTACACAAATGTAAAATATTGATGCACCTTCTTATCACTGCATGGGTACATTTAAAAATCAAGGGTTTCATTTTTGCAAGAGTTAAAAGCTGTTTTTCTCGTTTTACATCTGTTCCTCGCAAAAATATACAGTAACACTGAAAGAAACAAATCCATTTTTGGTAAGTACAGAGCTTGTGCTCTTGACCAGAAATATCGGTATCCGTATCGGCGATAATGAATGAAAAAATGTCGGCATATCAGATTTCGGCAAAAATCCAATATTGTGCATGCCTATTTATTAGACCATCTGCCAAAAACTAGAAAACATATGTATTTTAAAAACTTTCAAAAACCAAAAATGGGCAGGAATGAGAAATTTCAAACCAATAATCTTTTTATACCATTACAGAAACTTGAAAAAACAACTTTGGTTCCCACCAGTGCTGTTAATTTCAGGCAGCTGTGGCATAAACCTTACATTGGGTGGTGGTCTAAAAAACTGTTAAGCACTGTATATTTAGACATCTAATCTAAAAGAAATAATGACTTTGTGATTTGCTATGGCAATAAAGTTTTGATTTTGGACTGTTGTCTGTCCAAAGACAAAGCTTGGGGGCAAACACTTGGCTCTCTTTCAACTGAACGACTGAGCCTGAAAATATCTGGCAAATACTCTCATTGTGGTTCCTAAGCTGCTGCCCTACACCTGTTTAATGGTATTCAGAAAGGTCTGGATTATTCAGAATACAGTTTAATTCACCTCTGGCATCAAACCCTTTCTCTGTTTTTCTAGACTCCCCTGTTGAATGTTTATAAGAGAAGAAATGACTCCCAAAGTGTTTCCTTTCTTTCTGACTAAAAGCTATCACCTCACTTCAAAAAGGTTTCTGGATTAATAATGTACTGTAGCTCTTGTTTCAGATGGATTCTTATTCTCTTTAATACTCCTACTCTTGTTGCTGAAGAGAACACCTATGAAGTTTAGCAAAAATTACCACATTCAGGTGCAAAGTGTTGCATCAACACTGTTTTTCCATTAAGATGTAAATGAGACAAACAGCGGTTTGTCCCTTTTCAATAAATGCAGTGCTGATTTGATGTGAGGGGAACATGTCGTGAAAGCAATGAAAAGCAGTAGAAAGTGTTTTCTGCTGTTGAACCACAAATCTTGTTTGACAAGAAAACACTTGGAAAAGCAAGCGGTTATTCATCTCCTGAGAAGAGCGCTGTACGAGAGGAAATATTAAAAATAGCTTGAAGATGTGAGGGAATTTTGGTAGAACTTTGAACGTCTCTGAATAGATCATTGCTGTAAAGAGATGATAAACAGACCTTCTCACTAAGCATTACAGACTGTTCCATTGAAATTTCACTGTACTGAACCCACTTGTTAAATAAACACGTATTAAATCAAAAACAACTCAGAGAAACCTTTCCGTTAAAAGACTTGCTTTATTATATCTGCTGATGTTGCTGTTTTCAGAGGTGACTTTACAGTACATGTTAGAGTGGTTTAATAATCTACAGTGAGGTGACTGAAATATTCTCATTGCCTGAACAGCAGAGTCATCTCTGTCACTGTTTCTCTGTTTGTCTCTCTGCTTCACTATTTATCCAATAAAACAGAGCTGAAGATTTTAAGTCTGTTTTTTTCCCAGAGGTTATATTTCAAATCCAATATCTTCTCCGTGTATTCTCAGGCAGTGCCAGTTGTCAAGGATTTTACCTTCACAAAACCTTGGTGCGATTGTTTGGTGAATAAAGACAAATATGACTGCTGGATGCATAAACACTGCACAAATCCTCAATAATATCTCCTGTGGTTGTACTATTTCTTAATCCTGCTCTACTCTAACTGCAGCATTTCCCTTCTAAAACAAAGTGTTAACTGCTCAATCTCACGGTTTAACCAAACATATAGTACATAAAACATATGCTGCATGAGGTGTACTTTTAGAAATTGGCAGCAGCTTCACACTTTGAAGCGCTTTATTTAGATGTGTTGATTGGATGGTTGGTTGTGACTCAGTTGACTTAATTGATGCGCACGTGTCTAAATTGCCACTCCCACGCATAATTAAAGCTTCTTAGTGTGGTTTAACAATAATATGGGAAGATGAATCACTGAGTGCTCTGAATGTGGTTAGGGTGAGTTAGTTACTTTCAGATTGTTTCCTACAGTTACATGCTAAAGAATTTTACACAGAAACCTCAACACAAACTTGCAGGACAGTGTAGGACAGGAGTGTCTCTGCACTGCCATCCATCACAGATAAAACTGTATATGTTTAACTTACTGGTGTATTGAAATTTCTCTTAAAATCTCAGTAAAAAGCACATGTTAACATCAGTGACAGCTGCAGACAGAGCAGAGGACGGATAATGTCACCAGGTGTCTGCATATTTTCCTGTACATCCTGATGTGAACAGCTGACTGTGAGCCTCTCCCTTTGCACAAACCCTGATGCCTATCAATATCTTCAAATTACAGACAGAGGGCAAAATAATGGCAAAGACCTGCTCTGGATAAGCAGTACTTCATTTTGGGTATGATTTTTTTTGTTTAACTTTTTTTATTTGTTTTGCCTTTCATCATCATCATCAAGACTTTATCTATAATTTTGCTGTGTGTTCAGTGACCCTCTCTAATGTACAGGTTGGAAATCAAAAATAACTAAATTCACCCATTGTAGCTGTCCAGAAGATTATTTTTTGTTGCTTTAGTGTTGAAATCAGCATTGATATCAGTTGATTTGCAAGTAAAGTCAGTCGGCACAGTGGCACAGCTGGTTAGTGCTCGTGCCTCACAGCAAAAAAGATTACTGGTTTGACTCCTCGTGTAGGTCAGGGTCTCTCTGTGTGGAGTTTGCATGGTCTCCTGCGTAGGTGCATGGCTTTTTTCAGGGCACTCAGGTTTCCCCCCACTGACCAAAACATGCTTGTTACATTAACTGGTGACTGTAAATAGCCCTTAAGTATGACTGTGAGCATGAATGGTTGCCTGTCTCTCCATGTGTAGTCCGATGATCAGCTGCTGACAGGTTCAGGGTGTATCCCACCTCTCGCCCAATGACAGGAAAGACCAAGACCCCGAAAAAGGTAAGTGGTATAGATGATGGATGGATGGATGGATGGATGGATGGATGGATGGATGGATGGATGGATTCAAATTCTACAAATAATATCATGACAACCTGGCTCCTAAATTAACACGTGCCAAGTTCCAAATGCCAGTAAATGCTCCATTTGGCAGGTAAATCTCAAAAGGTCAAGCATTCACATGCCAGCAAACTGACCTGGTCAATCATGTATTAATACAAGATATACAAATACTGAAATACTGTTTTTTTCCCTGATAAAATGATCTGATCCATTGAACATAATACCAAATCATCTCATTTAAATGCACTGAAACACACAGTATATGTGAAACAAAACATAATTTATTAATTTGGCCAGGTAAGATAAGCTTGGCTGTTTTGGAGCTACCCTGATAATCACAGAGTAGCTCCAGGTACGATTTGATATGGGATACAAGGTCAGCGATGTTGATAATATCACTATACAGCAATAATAGACAATTTTCAAGTGATTATACAATGTTATATCTCAGCATCTGACAAACTGAGGAATATAAATTGGGTCTAATAATTAAATTGCAGGGTTTATGTCATTACTCTGCAATCCACTGTCATATTCACAGAATCTGGCAAAAGACTGAGATAAAAAATTTTCATTTTTCTATTTTTAAATCAAATCAGCATCATACACCTACATGATCCAAAGCAAAATAGAGTTTGTAATTGATAGAGCATAGTACTATTATTTTAATTTTTAGTTGAATATCAATACTTGGGGCCAATGTATCAGTAACTGTATTGTACAAGCAAGGACAAGGACATACCACAACACTGACATTCTGTCAAACTCATACCTGCCAACTTGGCTGGTGAGTCAAACAGTAAATTTTGATCCCTGATGACAATTCTACTTGATACATCAATACCTGTCAGCCTGACTGTCACAGTTGTGATTTAAGAGTTTTTTTTTTTTTTTTTAACTCAGGTCTGAAAAGGTCTTAACAGACACAGAGTGAGGCAGACAAAGTGTGAATGCATGTGTGTTTACCTCTCTAACATTTGGCAGCTCCAGAATGTCTGAGAAGACGTAGAGTCCTGGGGTCTCCAGCAGAGAGCTGACAGCCTGGGCCAGTGCTGAGCCTGACAGAGACAGGAGCTGCTCCACCTCCATCTGATACCAGGAGACAGAGGAGGTGACAGAGACATGGTTACGTTAGACTTGAGTACCACAGAGAGACACATGAGAGCAGAAGAGCTTTGTAGAGAGTTCAGGTATGATAAAAATCAAGGACGTAAAAGATCTTTGCTACCTCCCCGACTTCGGCACTTTGTTGAGGTGGTGAAAAATAGTTTGAGGACTTTGTGTCACACTTCAATAAATACCCTTTTATTAATCTAAAGCTCTGTGGAAGAACAACTTTACAGTGTACATGTCTTTTTTTATGCCCCTAATACAGGCCAGCCACTAGCACATCGCAGAAAGCACCTACTGTACACTCACCACTCACTGAGGCATGACGGTTATGCATCAACATCAAAGAACGGCACAAGTTAGTGCAGTTTGCATCTGCCCTCAATTTCCAACGGGACTGCCACACACAGTACAGCTCCAACACAGTGTTATAGTTTTATCAGTTCAAACAAGATGTTTTTAGGTCAGATACCTTCAATTCATCAAAAATTGGATGAAGTCAAGTTACCAAAGTCAAGTCAATTTACTTATTTCATTTCACTTTTATTATCACTGCAGTGTTTCCCCCAGGTTGATCTGTTGGGGCTGGTGGCCTGGGTAGGGTGGAGGGGCTGGATGTATGCTGACACCCCATCCAGATGTTGGAATTGTTCTTGTTTTCTGAAAAAGTATTTCTCAAAAGGCTGAACAAATGTAAGACACTTATTCTGCTATAACAAAAAAGGCACAAAAATTACATAATCCCCATAAAAAAAACATGAGTTGTGCCTTTCTTTTGGAGAGGTGGTAGATCTTCTCAGGAGGTGGGCCACCACTCTTGAGTAATTGTAGGGGAAACTCTGTGACTGATTAGACTATTTTTTTTTAATCTTCTGCCGGTTGGCCAAGACAACAAGACATGAGGGATCAAAACATATATGTATGTATGTATATATATATATATATATATATATATATATATATATATATATATATATATATATATATATATATATATATATATGTAAATATATGTCTTAGTTATTTTGCTTGGTGATTGTTTTTTTAATTTAAGTCTAGGTTATTTTCGCTCTGGGCATAGAGAAGGAAGAGAGCAGTGGGGTTTGGATTGCATTCATCACGTAACCTAATTAATGTCTGCAGTCTAAGTAAAATGACAAACAAAATGTGTCATTAAAACTTAATGGTGCTTTATCATTATTAAGTTGCTGCTCCAAACTTTTTTTCCCAAACATATTATATCAGCAACAACTCCACAGTGCTTTGTTGAACATTGTCAATGAAAACTATTAGTAAATTACTTAGTACTTTTCAGCTGAATTTAGGAGTTTTACTCACTATTTACCACTAATTCCTGTCAGCAGTGAGTCCTTTCTTTCACTCAGGCTGAAATTCCACTGAATCCTGCTTGCTAAAGCAGGGTACACACATAAAGATTATCAGGCTGTTTTTGTCCCAACTTTCCCCCTTACCGACCAAGGACTGCAAATGCCTGATTATCTTCTGTCTTATAAGATTAACCTATAAGATTATTCCGTGGTCTAAGGTGTGTTAAAAGTGAATTTGTCCCGATAATCAGCCCCGAAACAGGTTGGGGCCGACAATCATCAACATTAAACTTGTTCAATATTCACGACCAAAAATCTTCATGTGTGTGGGGAAAGCCGACCTCTCCCGAGTCATGACTCTGTGAATTGTGACGAGGAATGGAAATGTTCGAGAAATCAAGAAGCGAGGTGACTGAGGAACAATGAAGCCGGCGTAAATAAAGACAAGCACAGCCGACCTGAAATATAAAGTTTGGTGGACCTAAGAAACAGAGAACCAGCTCACTTGTTCACGCAGTCTCCAGGATTTTTCCACAGTCTTTTCTTTTTAGTTCCCAATTTTCCATCAAAAATAGTCCCAAGACCACCATCATTCCCTCTTCTCGTATGTCCTCTCCCATTTTGCGTGTTGTGTTTTCCGGTTGTTGCCATAGACAACGTTTATGGTTGTTGCTATGCTTCTTCTTCTTCGATTTTGTAAGATCACGTTTGATCACGCGAGATTTCTCTTTGAGGACTAGACTCTAGATGAGTGGTGGGACAGAATCGTTATGTGTGTGGTGTGCTGTGTTGAGATTATGGGAGCACACCACACACGATCAGTACGATCAAAACTGTTCAATGCCTGATTTGTTATCTTCATGTGTGGGATCTCTAACAGAAAAAAATCTCTTCAGATTTAGAAAATCCTTACGTGTGAACCCCGCTTAAGACATAGGCCATCATTTCTCATGCATGTGTACGGACAGTAAGTGGGTGTACGGTCTTTTCCATGCACAGATCAGCATTTATCAAGCTGAATCTGAAAGTGGGTGTAGGGTAGGGCTGAACAATATATCGTTATCGTATCGATATCGAGATATGAACATTAAAGATATTGCTATCGAAAAGCAACGATATAAACAATATAGATTTCCCCCGCGCTAAAACTGCACTTTCCACATTCTTTTGTATTATGATGTTTTTATTTTTCTGAAAAATGCTTGGTTTTCACGGAACCCATAGTTGTATCGTATCGTATCGATATCGAGATATCTGGCATGAATATCGAGATATGAAATTTTTTCAATATCGTTCAGCCCTAGTGTAGGGTATGCTCACATCTCATGTTAAGTCTGAGCTCATGTATGCAAATTGGCATTCAGTGTAGTCTCACGCTACAACAATTAACATCTGTCTGTTAAAAAGAATCTTTAAATATTCACTGTGCACTTATAAACTAGCAGGCCCACAGATATAAAGCTGAATAGGGATTTAAGATAGATCACTGAAAATGTTTATCATATTAAACTTTACCTCAAATAAAATACACAATTTTCAATAACGGCAGGCAGCACTACTTCATATTCAAACAGGTATGCATCCATATACATCTTGACAAATAGCAGGAACATTTAAACCCTGATGCCTCATTAAATGTCTCTAAAGTTCAACACATTTTAATTTTGGTGTTGATTAAATGGCAAGTTGTTCTAACATTAAATACATACACAAGAGTGTTTCTGTACTTTTTATATTCTTCAGCACTGATTAAGGTGAAGGATGCAAGCATCATGTTTAAGTGGCTGCTGAAGCATTGCAGCAAATTTTTGATACCCACCCCTACAAAATAGATTGGCTGCTGGGGTGTGACCATTTGATTCGATTTCTGCGTCAATAAGAAGTTAAACAGATAACCCTAATAAAATGATCGGTGAGAACAGGCCTAGGGTAACAACATGTCTTTTTCATTTAACTGCCAACAGCCAAGTGTTTATGAGCAAAGCACTTAGCCCTCAGATCACCTGGAGAGCCACTCAGATAGTGGACGAGCAGCTGCTATCTGTAGCACCAACACAGGCAACAAGTGTAATGAATACTAAGCAGGCATGTTTATTCATCCAAACCCATTCCCTGTGTGGAACTATCATGCAAATGTACAGCAGGCTGAAGGCAATGACAGAATAATTACCTAAGCAGTGACAGTAATATGCTTGTGTCTTGTGCTGATCTAGTCTGGAGAAAGTGAATCCCAAAGAACAAAAGATAGAAACATCTCCTGATGCTAAACCTCTGCCACTTTTCCTGTACTTCGGCTTGACTATAGCTTTTTAACTCAGAAGCTTCACAGTAAAAAAAATTACACGCATTTAAAAATAGTACAGAGGGGATGTCAGTCTAATTTCTGTTGTGCTCCTCCAAACTCAAAAGAGCCTGATCTGTATATAACAGTCTGAAGTGGTGTCTTCTTGATGTTGATATGGTATTTTGAGATCTTAATCCCAGTAGACACATTGTGGGACAAAGGGAAGTGTAGTTTTACAGCTACATGATTAAGTTATTGCAGATGCATCAGACTGCTTATATTACCTTAGGCCCTCTCTTTAAAATTAATTCAACAGAGAGTCTGGATTCCCACCGCTGAGCTAAAACAAGTCTGACCGGTTCGATTAGTGCTGATGACTCTGCAGTATTGTATAACACTAAACTCTGATACATGAAGATTTACCCATGCTCATCTTTTCCCATATGTTATCCCACTGGACAGCAATTAATGAGCCTTAAAGAGCCTTTTCTCTGGCCTGTTGAATAGATGAACAGCCATGCGTCTCAGCCAAACAAATTAACCTGCACTTTTTCAGAAACAGCACGTCTTATAGATTCAAAAATATTTTAGGAGTTAGATCAGCAGTGAATTCAAGGTTAGCAAGAACCATCTGTTTTCTTCTGTTGCTTTGATATGGACAGGGCTGGCTTGAAATCAGTGACAGATTGCCAGAGCTACACAAGAAGATGCAAAACATGCAGCATACAGGTGTTCAAATGCAAAGTGAGCTCATGAATAGTTTGAGATTAATGGAAAAACAAATACTTATTAAATAATGCTAAATGGCTGTGAGGAACACAGAATGCAAAGTAAAGTATTAGATCCAGGCATTCTTGAATCCTGAGATATAAATATACATTTAACAAATACATGGTAAGGTACAACTTAATTTATATTGATAGTTTACTTTGCATTAAAATAGGTTAACTCTGTTCTGTCAACTCAATCTGGCCATCAATGAGTGCAATGTTAATTAAACCGATTTAAAGCAAGAACGCTTGAGGTGACTTTTCAAAGTTTGAGTAAAAAGATTAGTCACATTAAGGCCCACCACCAGTATTATGTTTACTGAAAAGACTATCATTTGGAATTTTCAGGTAAGTATCAGAATGATCATTTAATTTTATTTTAATTCATTCCAGGTCATTTTTATGACCACCGGAGTATTGTTGCTGACCATGTCCATACTTTTATGGCCACAGTGTGCCCATCTTCTGTTGGCTTCTCCCAGCAGGATAATGCTAACCTTGCTAGCCAACTAAACCATTTATCAAAGCTTTGCAAGATGGATCTGCCTGAGGACAAACAAGACATCTGGCAAATCCAGCAGCTTTGAAAGGCTTCTCGAGCCTGACTCCCTTGTAGCATTTACTCATCTTTTCAAATGAATATCCTCTTGAACACATTGATTGCTAAAAGTCAAGGTCAGAATACATGCACTTTTCATCTGTCACAATGGCAACTCTGTCAGGATTAGGCAACCAAAGAGTAAAAAAAACTGTGGTTTGACTCGGCCCACAAGCCCAACAGAAGACACATTAGTACCTGACCGCACGTCATGATAGGGCTAAACAATATCTTGTTTGAACATTGCAACTGTAACACAATAGCGACATCCCAGGATGATCAATAATAGGGCTGAACAATTTTAGGAAAAGATCTAATTGAGATTTTTATGGCAGATATTGCAATTTCAATTGGATTCACGATTTTCTTCAAATCAAGCTTCAGTGCAATATTCACTATTTTTACAGTACAGACAACAGTCAGGAAATCAATGATCAAAAGCACATAACACATTATTCATCATCTAATATTGATGATAAATAATCTGTTTTCATTATTAAAGGGATACTCCAACTACTACTCCTGAACAGAGGCTTTGTATTGTTGACCTGCTTACCAGCACTTCTGTAAATGCAAATTGACTGCAAACTTGTAAAACAGTATGTGTAAAATAGTTGACACAACAGATCTCGGGTCAGTCACGAGCACTGCAAAAAATTGCAGCTTTGGCGAAAATGATAAATCTTTCAGTCCTAATCAATAATAAAAATGTTGGTTATGTGACATAAAGCAGGTCAGGCTGCATTTAAGTGTTGTTTGATAGGAACAAAAACTATGTAGCCTTAAGAAAACCACTAATCAGTAAGGCTAATTGGAAAAAAAGGCTTCAGTTTCCTAGGGAGCATAAAGATTGGACTCTGGAGGACTGGAAGAAGGTCATATGGTGTGATGAGTCCAGATTTACCCTGTTCCAGAGTGATGGGCTCATCAGGGTAAGAAGAGAGGCAGGTGAAGTGATGCACCCATCATGCCTAGTGCCTACTGTACAAGCCTGTGGGGGCAGTGCTATGATCTGGGGTGGCTGCAGTTGGTCAGGTCTAGGTTCAGCAACATGACGTGCCCACAGAATGAGGTCAGCTGACTACCTGAATATACTGAATGACCAGGTTATTCCATCAATGGATTTTTTCTTCCCTAATGGCATGGTCATATTCCAAGATGACAATGCCAGGATTCATCGGGCTCAAATTGTGAAAGAGTGGTTCAGGGAGCATGACACATCATTTTCACACATGGATTGGCCACCACAGAGTCCAGACCTTAACCCCATTGAGCATCTTTGGGATGTGCTGGAGAAGGCTTTGCGCAGTGGTCAGACTCTCCCATCACCAATACAAGATCTTGGTGAAAAATTAATGCAACACTGGATGGAAATAAATCTTCAGACACTGCAGAAGCTTATCAAAAAAAATGCCACAGCGAATGCATGCTGTAATCAAAGCTAAAGGCAGTCCAACAAAATATTAGAGAGTGTGACCTTTTTTTTTGCTGGCGACTTTTTTTTTGGCCGGGCAGTGTATTAACCAAGAGTGATGAATTAACTCTTTGTGCTGTTATGGTTTTACAAAAGGTTGGAAACACTATTGTTAATCTATCTCAATTAATTAGCCTTTCACTGATGTATCATTGTGTAGCACGCCCATATTATGTAAAAAGAAAAAAAAAAACACTTTCCACACCCATCCAGTCTGTTCGCTTTTGTATTGTATTCAGAACATATTCCTTCTGTTTTTATCTATTATTTTTGCTTTGTCTTTATTTTATATTTTCAGTGAACCATTGATTGAGAGCAGCGTTAGAGAATCAAACAGAATAACACACTTCATAAAATAATAAAAATGTTCAAGGCTTCAACAAGAAAAACTGAAATTGGATTTGGCAGTTGTGAGCTTTCAGTCTGTTGTGAACTGTTCCCCAGATTTACTGAAGCAAAACTCACTTCAATAAAGTCTCAGCTTTAATGAATACATCTATCTTTCCTATTACCCCATCATCTACAACGACCCACAAGATCACATAAACCTATTCTGAAAGAAGATATTTTACTGAAACGATGAGCAATTCTGCAAATTAACTTTATGTTTAATTAAGTAATGTTTTAGTAGATACTTTGAAATGTAGTTAATGGTCTGAGTGGTCTAACATCAAATGGTAAGATACTCAGCAGATTAGATTACATTCCCTCCCAACATCAAGACAAAAATATCACTCAGTGTAAACATCAACATCCTTCGATTACAGGAAAAACAAGCTGATACAGAAAACAGAATTTTCTGTCAAATGTCCTCATATAAGCTCTTTATTTTTACTAAAGTAAAATCAAATGGTAAAACACTGTGTAAAGGGATTTACTGAGTGTGGGCTGTGGTGATAAGTATAAAGCAAGGTCCCAGATGAGTGATGTAGAGTCACTTTAAACAGAGCAGTTTAGAATGTGCAGGTGGAACTTTCAGAAAATTTTTGTTACTTTCTCTTTCATCATTTGGAAGAGAGGGGAATTGCTTTATAAACTAATAATGAGCGCATGGGAACTAAGTTCAAATATACAAGGCTTACACAGAAAATTTAAGGTTATATTTAATGCTTTATGGATCTGTTCAAGAATATTTTTATATATCCAAAGATCCCTTGTATCATCAAGTTTCTAGCCATTTGCGAGACACATTTTGAACTGATTCTGAGGAGCACAAAATCCAACTTTGTATTAACTTCTTGTCACTGATAAAGATTCTTGAATGGAAACAGGAACTGATCCAAACAAGGTTTGGTTTGGAAACATTTATATATATAAATCTTCATAATTCATCCAACCAGTAAGAAAAACCACAAAAAGACTTCAGCCTAAAATATCAATTTTCCCCTAGTTTAAATTAAACATAAAAACTACATCTAGTCAAAAAGCTGGCTCATTACTCCTTTTAATGAATAAACAGAAATTTAAATCTAGCTTTTAAATCAAATAACTGTAATTTTGCATTCAGCACTGTCACACTTCTTGAAAGTGTTAAACTTTGCTAAATTATTTTTTATGACTTTGCTGAAACCCTGCCATATCACAGATGCTTAACATATTGAAATATTACGGAGTATTAATGATCACAAAGTGGGATTGTGGTTTACTCTCAGTGTTTATATGTAGGATCCAAAATTAACATCCAGAGCACAACATGTGGGTCCATTTTAGTTTGGTGGGTAAGAGACGGAGGGTTAATACATCATGGCAGAAAATATCTACAAGTATGTTTAAACACATTCTGAGCAAATACATTTTTAAAACGCTTATGTATTTCCATGTCCATGAAATAATCCAACCTGTGAAATGTAATACTGACTCCATTAGAGTTAAATTAAAAGCTTGACATATCTGTCTCTAAAGTCCAAAATACATTTCACAATAGTTAGTTTCATTAGGAATATTGTTATTTTGTAAGTATTTTTAGATTCTGGTCTTACTGTGACTAATCAGAATTATAATAATAACTGTGTTTTGTAGCCTGTCTTAAGTTTAGCATTAGTTTCTGTGGACACAATAACAGAATAATCAAAATACTCAAAAAGTCATAAATTACACAAATAGATACTTTGGGATGAATTGACATTTGTTTTGATAATCAGCTCATTGTTTTTATGCTGATATATAAACTTTGGTGTCATTTCTAGAACAGTTAAGTTAAATAATGAAAATCATCTGTAAATTTTTATTTGACTGCTTTATTATAAAAGCAAGTCCATGCAAGAGCCATGTCCATAAAGGATACATGACATCTATTTTTTCTTTCTGCAAAGAAAGTACAAAATCAAAGTCAGCTGAAAGGGTAATCCCCATGATCTTAATGCCAAATGTTACAAAGGCATCTTTATTACCAGCAAGTATGTCAATGGCATAAAGTGGGGTCAGGATCTCAAAGTGGGTGTGTGCAAAAATCCGAAATAATCAGCCTGAATACGAAGAGTGAAGAATTCTTTGATTACCTTGGTTATATTTAGCATTTCAACTTAGCCTTAAAGTACATGATATATGCATGACGTTTACTTATCATGTGCTTTGAATCATTCTGTACATTGCCAAATGGTACTTTTGACTATACTGTGAAATATCAGATGCTTTTGGAGGTTGGGGGTGTAAAAGTTTGGGAAAACCTGAAATAAACTAACAACTTTTGACAAAAACACAAGTATACTAAAAAGGCACTTGAGTGAAACTGAATAAGTCAAGTAATGATTCAGCATTTTTTGGCTAATATACTGGGTTATCTAGTGGACAAAAAGCTTATTACTATTAATGGTTCTCACAGCGTTTGTTCATTTTAATATAGATTAATAAGCCTGGCATCCTTCTTTACCTCTAATCAACATCAATTGATTCAATATATACAATATTATATTCACTTATTTTTGATTTGAAAACATATAAATTGGTTGTAAACCCTTACATACTGCCCTGTCCTGCCCTTGTCCAAAAGTCAGCAATAAAAAAGCAATCACTCTTTCTCAGAGGCCTGTCAGAATATCTATTTATTTAGGTAGAACCACCATCTTCATTTCTAATTAACATAAACAATATTCCTGTACAATACGTCTTAGACTTTGGTAGCTTTGCGGTGACACACGGTAACATTTTAATGATAAAGCCACGGAAGTAGAATGACTTACAAAGATGTTTACCTGATACACAAACACTTACCTGGCGAGCTAAATGTCACCCGGCTAGCATTAAAGCTACCGACAGTGACTGTCAACGGTCTTTCAAACAAATAGTGTGAAAGGTGCTCAATCCACAATACATGTATTCTGTTCCAGTTCATGATTGTCGACAAAATCCGAATTAACATGTGTTTATATCACTTCTTGAGCTCAGTGTGTCATGCTAGCATGGTTGCTAACGGCTAACCGACCGCAAGGCTTCGCTTAGCCGTTGAAGCAGGCCTCCGTTCATTAAAACCTCTCCAATGATTCAGATCACTCGGCTGAGCAGTCAAATTAACCGGAAGACAAGAAAACACTGTGAAAATGTTCGATTTGGAATGAATTAAACATGTAAGTGTTTATATTTACCTTGTGTATGTTTCTAGCAGATAGCCTCTCTCGATTGTTCAGTTCCGCTGTCAGCTCACGTACGACAACAAAGCAACGTACTCCGTGATTGGACAGTACAGTAAAATGGGCGGGATTAAGGTAGCTGTCTATCATATTCTTCATGAGCGGACCAGAGAGAAAAGCGCCATCCAGCGGTGGTGAGATTATCACCACTGGGAGTAAACGGGTCAAACTGTGTGAACCAGCAGAGGTTAACTGGAGGTGAGGTCGAAGTTTAGCCTCATTAGAGGGAAGGCAGTTGTTCTTGATTTTTAGTGATTTGACTAATGAGGAATAGAGAAATGCAGACATATGCTAATGATCTTAAGAAACGAGTGGTTTTGTTCAGGCACAAGGAAGTGAAGATGTAGAGCAAAATGTTGACAGGGCATATCAGAATTTGAGGACATTGTCTATTCCATCCATAAAGTTTCAAACAAGAAATGCAAAAAGTCATAAGAGATACAGTTATTGCTCAAATTGTAGGTGTTTGAGGCAGAAATTACAGATTTTTGTAGACTGATTGTTCTACCAGAAGAAATTTATGGTCTTACTGTCCACTTTCCTTTTTACCATTCCATTTAATCAAAATTAAAATATACATATCTATTAGAAACTATGTAATCCATTGTTTGACCATTTTTTGTCATGACCCACAATTTTAATGAATGTATCCCATTACCCTTGTCACCATGCACAACCCTTTTACTGTAGTTTCAACTCTGTTACAGTAATATCTTACAACAAAATAATCTTTAATCATTTTCTTAACCAACAATGCTTTCAGCTATTGCCTTTTAAATACTTGATATGCAAAATGTTTTCAGTATTTTTAAAGTAATATTAATGTAAGAAAAAAGAAAAGATAAATCTCCAAAGTGTCTAAAATTGATAAATGTCAGGTCTTCTGAAAAGTGAATTACAGTTCATTACAAAAGAGACTTCCTTTACCTAAAAGTCAAATCATATTTTTAAATACATTTGTTTCAGGTACCTGAAGCAAGCAACACCAACAACAAATAAAACTTTGAAAAATTGTATCTTTGATGCCTGAGCTGGATAATTCACATAAATTGATGGTTCATTGCGCAGTTTTTGTGAACATATAACAGAAAAAGGCAAAAGAAGCAATACAAAATCATATAGTCTTTTCATTTATTGTCTGGACCACTTATCCCCTATGGGGTTACAGGGGCTGGAGCCCATCCCAGCCAACAGGTAGGCACACTCCAGAGTAGTTGCCAGCCAGAATTGGAGCACTCAAAGAAAACTCATGCAACCATGGGAACATCACAAACTCAACATACTAGAAGGGTCAGTGCCATGACCTTCGTGTTGTAAGGTAAGGTACCAGCACTACCTGTTGCATGAGCATGCACCCTTGGTCATACTGCAGTTTTATTCAATCTGATGCATTGATGCAGATCATGCCGGGAATTTTATAAAGAAGTCAAAGGAAAATGTACTAAATCAACAGCAACAAAATATAGATCTATCTACATCGCAGAGCCAAATTTTATCCAAAAAAATGTTATATTAAGCCCGACTAAAACACTGACAGAGACTGTGTCACTGTAGAATAATTAGTCTTCTTGTTATAGTTTAAGAATAAATTTTGATTAAATGATAAATTTTTTATTAGTATTATATGTCGGTGGTATAAATGTAATTGTATATTATGAGTATACATAACTGTACATACACCAAAGTGTGGTGTGGAATGCAGAGCTGTAAATCATAATGAAGTATTCATTTAAGGTGAAGTTGCAACTTTGACTCAACTTTCTGAACAAGTCTTTCCCCTCTTTATGTTTAATACTATGATGAACAAAAGTGAAGAATTTGTAAAAAAAAAATGACATTACCATGGACATATTTTTGTTACCAAAAGTCTAGGGCAGCACAGGAGACAAATGGATTTATTTTTTTGAGGAAAACAACGCTATTTTTATTTTTCATTACTACTGTTTTGATTTTCCAGATTTTCCAGTTGCATTCCAAGTTTTATGAGATCAATGGCATTTCTCTTCTCAGAGTACCAAATCCTATCTCTTTGAATGGCACGATCCTTTCCATGTTTCCCTCCTGACGGCTGGTTATCTGCCTTTGAGCTCTGCTGATCCCAATATCAGTGACAGAGAGAGAGGGGAAAAGGCGGGGAGATAGTGTAAGCTATAAATAACAACTGTGGACTTTTCAGACAAATGTGAAAACAGGCTCTCATCGCCCATGCCCTTGGTTTATTGATGAAACCTCTGCAACCTGATTTGTCTTGGGCTTTGGTCCTGTGTGGACATTTTATTACCTCCTGAAAATAAATACGATATCTCTGTTGTTGTTGCACATAACTCTTGGAGTTTTGTCAAAACAGATTGCTGCTCTTGAGGACAATTTATTGATGAAATTAGCCAGCTGATGAAGGGTCCAGGAGACTCTACATGTGAGTAACGTATGGCCATGTCATGAACCAGACCAGAAAATAGGACCCAAATGCAGGACACGAGGCGTAAAGAGAGTTTCCAAAAATCTTGCTTTAATGGCAGAAAAAGGTCGGTACACAGAAAGGCAAACAAGACAGGCAGAGGTATCCAAAACGCTAAGCTAATGGCAGAGTCAAAAAGGCAAACCAGGATCAAAAAAACAGACGAGGACTAGACTATGGAAAAAGGCTGGAACATGACACAAGGTACAAACGAACTGGCAACAAGACAAGGGAAGACACGGGGTTTAAATACATGAGGTAATGAGGGTAGATGGGAAACAGCCTGGGAAGCACAATCAGGGATCAGGTGTGACAAAGCCACACAGGAAGCAAAACCTACGGAGACAAGGAAAGACAGGTGAATTTTCAAAGTAAAACAGGAAGCACAAGACAAGACACAAAACACGAACACAATACAGATAACTTAACTAAAAAGAGAAACAGGATCATGACAGGCTATCAATGCAGGGGTGTATCCAGATGGTTACAAACCTCTGTCACATTCCCCGATTAAGGTCCCCTTTTGTCTTTCCTCGTGTGCCATTCCTGTTTTATTTTGAAAGAACTCACCCTTGTCTCTCATTTCAAGTTTTCTTTCCTTCCCTCCCCTCTTTGTGTCTCCCTGATTGTTGATTCCCTTTACCTGTGTTCCCTCCTGCGTCACCTGTGTCTGATAAACTTGTGTGTGTTTTTAAACCCTGCTTCCCCTGAGATCTTGGACTTCATCTTGTTGTGCATTTGGGTCCTTCTCTGTTCAGTATTGTGACAGCCTCGGGTTAGTGGGCCTTGCTTACACTAATTGACCACTATTCCAACCACCCCAGAATCCTACACTGTGATTGGTTATTTGCTTAGTAAAATGTGAAAGCTATGTTAAGAGAGGAATTTCAGACTGTGTTGAAATAATTGTGGGCTACATCGTGATAAAGCAGGAAGTGATGCTGCCTCACACCAAGAAGGAGGCTAGATCTTCTCACCTCAGGGCCTTTCTCTGCATGGTCTCCCAGTTCACGCATGGTACAACAGTTTCCTCTTACAGACGAAAACATGCTCGTTTGGTTAATTTGAGTGTGCAAATGGTTGACTGTGTCATGATCGACACTGTGATTGGCTGGCAAACAGTCCAGGGTGTGCCCAAACACTTGCTCAATAACAGGTGGGATTGACTCCATGAAGCCACCCTGAGAGGACAAAGAGGAATAGATCATGGATCGATGGATGTAATTGTGGTCACGTATTGCACAGAACCTCTAGATCTACAGGCATAGGAGTGTTTTTTGTTAATGGGTGCTAATTTACCACAGAACAGGTTGCAGGTACCCTTCTTTGCATTTTAATGGGGAAAGTATGCTTCTTTTAGTTTTGTTACTTAGGGACTAAAAAAGCAAACTGCAACCTGGTATTGAAAAATAGAGCCAACATTGTAGTAATAATACATTTTATTTGCGGGCACCTTTCAAGTCACCCAAGGTCACCTTACAGGAGTAAAAGCATAAAAGCATCAGCCATTGCAAACATTTTAAAAACAAAACATCAACATAAAAGCAAGTGGGGTGAACAATGTCCAGTTAGAGGGAATATGCCAGTTTGAACAGGTGAGTTTTGAGTTGGGATCTGAATGAGGTGATGGAGTCTGACTGTCTTGTGTGGGGGGAGGGAGTTCCAGAGTCTGGGTGCTGAGCAGCTGAAGGCTCGGGCACCCATGGTACTGAGGCGTGATGTGGGGGTGAATAACAGTCCAGCAGAGGTTGAGCGGAGGGTGTGGGAGGGAGTGTATTCATGAAGGAGGTTGCAGAGGTAAGTGGGGGCTAGGTTGTGGAGAGCTTTGTAGGTGAGGAGAAGGTTTTTGTAGTGGATGTGGTATTGTACAGGGAGCCAGTGAAGTTGGATGAGAACAGGGGGTGTTGTGGTCAGATGATTTGGTGCGGGTGATGATCCAGGCAGCCGAGTTCTGAATGAGTTGCAGTCTGTTGATGAGTTTGGTAGGGAGTCCGGTGAGGAGGGCGTTGCAGTAGTTGATGCGGGATGTGACAAATGAGTGGACCAGGATTTTGGTGCTGGATTGGGACAGTGATGGGCGGAGTCTGGAGATGTTGCGGAGGTGGAAGAATGCAGTCCGGGTGATGTTTTGAATATGAGGTGCAAATGAGAGGGTGCTGTCCAGAATGACGCAGAGGCTCTTGACTTGAGGGGAGAAGGGTACAGGGAATCCGTTATGGGTGGTGCTGGGATGTGTTGTGATTTGGTGAGAGTGGATTTGGAGCCGATGAGCAGGGCCTCGGTTTTATTGCCATTAAGCTTCAGGAAGTTCCTGCTCATCCAGCTCCGGATGTCTTCGAGGCAGGTGATGAGGGAGGTGGGAGGGATGGCAGCGGTGGGTTTGGAGGAGATGTAGACCTGTGTGTCATCGACGTAGCAGTGAAATTGGATCCCATGGTGACAGAAGAATGTGCCCAGGGGGAGGAGGTAAATGATGAAGAGAAGTGGACCCAAGACTGAGCCCTGGGGGACACCCAGTGAAACACCCGAACACCCAGACTTGTGGTTCCTTAGTTGCATGAATTGTTGGCGGTCAGTGAGGTATGATGTGAACCAGGAGAGTGCAGCACCAGTGATCCCAATGCCAGCCAGGCGATCCAGGAGCAGTGGGTGGGAGGTGGTGTCGAATGCTGCGCTGAGGTCAAGGAGGATGAGGAAGGTGAGTAGTCCAGAGTCAGCTGCACGGAGGAGGTCATTGGTCATTTTTACTAGGGCTGTTTCAGTGCTGTGTTTTGGGCGGAAACCGGATTGGAAGGGTTCATGGAGGTTGTTTGTGTCGAGGTCAGACTGCAGTTGTGCGGCAACCACCCTTTCAAGTGTTTTGGAGATGAAGGGGAGGCTGGAGATGGGTCGATAGAGATTAAGGTCAGCTGGGTCAGCACCGGGTTTTTTTCGGATGGGTGTGATAGCAGCCAGTTTGAGAGTGGGGGGTACAGTACCAGTGATGAGGGAGGAGTTAACAATGTTGGAGATCATGGGAGAGATGGATGGCAGACAGGCTTTGACAAGGGATCAAGCTGACTGGTGGTGGGTTTGGCTTTATGGATCAGTTCAGAGATGGTGTGTTCTGATACTGGGGTAAAGTCAGAGAGAAAGCTGATGATAGGTTGGCCAGTGGTGATCGTCCACGCCAGATCATTTGAGGAGGGGCAAGATGAGGCCAGTTCTTGGTGAATAGTCTTGATTTTAGCGGTGAAAAAGTCCAGGAAGGCAGTGCACTGATAGGTGGAGATGTTGGGAGGGAGGGTTTTAGGGGGCTGTAGTAGGTGGCTGACTGTTGAGAAGAGAACTCTGTTGTTACCTGTACCAACAGTAGTAGTGTAGAAACTGCAGTTCCTTGAATGTCCACTTATGGCTGAGAGCAAAGGCACCAGAGAATACATTCACACCCAAGTTTAAATGCCCATTTTTTATGGCAGAAATAAACATGTTTTCTTTTAGGTGTTGAATTTTTCTTTCAGTCTTCTGTTTTGATTTCATTAAAAACTTGAATCACACATATTTTTGAATACTTGAAAGAATCATATGTAGAGGATTTAAGCATTTCCACTCCTGCCCCATCTTTAAGCTGAAACATTAGACACATGAGTAAAAGTAATTCATAAGATTGATATGGTAAGTAGAGAAGAACTTCATAAACATCAATAGTTTATACATGTATTTGCACCAGGCAACAACCTCCATGGCCCATGCTAAAGTGCCAAAACCTGTAGTACCCCAAATGGGTCCACTTGAGGCTGGCTGCAGAAACCTGACATCCAAATAATTCTGTGCAGGAAAATACACAGCTTTACAGCTTTGATACACATCTTTACAGCCTGGTTAAAAAATATCTTAAGTCTAAATAAATTATACATCTATGTGATCTCACTGTGAGGGGGTGTATTTTTTATATCACACCCATTTTACTTTTATGTTGGGAGTGTTGGGAGTTGGGACCTGCCGGGGACTACAGATGGAAATTAGCCTGTGGCTATAATCTGGCACATTTACATGCCAATGTTCATTAATGTGCACTGTCCTCTATTTAAATAAATAAATAAATTAATTAATTAATTAATTAAGGAAAACTAGGGCTAGAATTACTTGGGACAGTTTCTTAAATTCAAGGGAATCTTTAGAAAAAATTAGATTAAATGAGTGTAAAATAATGGCCTCTGTATATTGTCCACTTGTCCCACACTGGCTATGGCCTCAGGTTGAGTCGAATCTGTCTAAAAAGAGGGCAACAGAGGAAGATAGGGTGGGAAATATTAAAAGATTTGTGGAGGGGCACCTTAGCAGTGAACAGAGCAATCGTATGCAAGTCTGTACTGATGGTTCTAGAAACTATCAGTATAGTTTTGGTGTTAAGTCCCCTACTTAGATTTCTGTAGTTGTATTCTATTACATTTTTTGGCAGAGCTGATAACATTATTATGGACTATTGTGGGTTCTTGTATGCTGGGATGGGATCAGTAATGATGATTTTTCAGTTAGAAAGGCAGGGGTGTAGTGCATGTTTCTAGTCGATTCCAGCACATGTTGGAATTGAAGGGAATGAGGTGTCAGATTAAATGGCAAAGGCAAATATAGTTCCTTTAGGTAGGTGGGAGTGTGACAGCACCATTAATGAAAAGCCCTTTTCACACATGCAACCCTGGTATTATCAGGATAATACAGCTTGCCCAAGTAATTCACTGACATGGTCGTTCGCACTTGCTCCTCTCAGCGGGGAGTAGTCACTGCTGGACGGGGGAGAGGTGGGTGGAGGGGGGCAGGGGGTCACCAACAGGCAGGACACGGAGTCAAATATACACGGCAAAAGTCAGTGTTCAAAATATAAGAGTGGAAAAATTCATATCTCAATTTATATCCTAACGTCAATGTTACACGTTAATAAGTGTTATCAACAGCATCAACTAGAAACTAAAATGTTGAGAGGAGAATTGTTCCACACTGAAGTGAATATGAAGCAGCACAAGGTGCATGATGATCACGGCAGAGAAAGAAAGCATTAGAGTTTCATCTCTGTATCCAACAGCAGCGCAAGACGGCCCTAGGGATGTGCAAAAGATCCTTAATTGTTTTGGAGCAGATGTTCTTCATAACTTTGATGATGATGATTTGTGTTTATCTCTTTACAGTCAGAAAAAATTCTTCCATTCTGTCAAGTCACCCATTTCCTGGTTCGCACTGGTCACACAGAATGATGATATATATATATATATATATATATATATATATATACATCCAACACCCAACATGAATCCAATAGCATAATAATGAATCCCTCCATCATGGGGGCAAGAAATCCTGAATATGGATCCCTCATGATGAACAGCCATTCACACTATGTTGTGTTGGATGTGTGGGCGAAGAAAGCGAGGTGGGCAGAGACAAGTGGAGTAAAGTAAGAACTAAAACTAGTAACAAATCCATGGGCCAATCATAGACCTGTCTTCGTCATATTTTTCTCTGCTGAATATAAATTTATTAGAAGTTAGCCCCTTGAGATGCAACATCTCATTTTCATTAGGGTTCTCATGTCTGTAAGATAGTAGTGATAGTTTTTTAAGAAGTATAATCAATAATAACGTCATCAGCCCTCCCAACTGGCCTGGGTGAGTTATCCTGATAATTTGCAGCAGCGTTCAGACACTGCTGCAAACTCTGCCTACTCTGACTTTACGCAGATAAAATACTAGGAGGGCATGATGAAATTACCTTGGTAAAATCCAAGTTAAAAACTGTTTGCGTTCACACATACAGCTCGCCTGGGTAATTTCAGGGTTTTTTGCAGGTGTGAATGGGGTTAAAGACAGACCCAGCAAAAGCAGCAGGTGTGTGATGCTTAAAGCAAAGGAAGAAAGTTGTACAGCATTATTCCAACAGTTGGTGCAGTGAGCCAGGTCATTATTCCACAAAGGGCTGGCATCAAGTTCACATGGTTGAGGCTTGAACACTGTGGGCTAGCCAGTGGCTTGGTGTTAGTGAGCAAACAAATGAGTTTGCTTATTGTGGGGTCTCGGTGTCTGTGCTCCATGTGGTGATGCAAAGACCACAGCAGGCAGAAGAAAGGTAATTATTTATTGAACTGTTAGATCAAGGCATTAAGACCCTCTCTCTAAAGTCATTACTTGGAGAAGCTGGAGCTAAACAGAAAGGAAAAGTAAAGGAATGATAGACTTCCTGAAAAACATTGTTCTGTATCCCAGGATATAGGTCAAATTGAAAAAGAGAGTGAGAAATGTCCCCCCTGGGAGGCAGCAATTCACATACTTTGTCAAAAACAAGATGAAGTATCCTTTTCAGGGTTGCAGGAGGCTGGAGCCAACCCCAGCTGACACACGGCGAGAGGCAATGTACACCCTGGACTGCTGACCAGCCGACCACAGGGCTGACATGCAGAGACAGAGACAACCAATCATACACACTAGCACCTATGGGCAATTCAGAGTCACCACTTAACCCAGTGAGCATTATTTTGGTCCACGGAGGGAAACTAGAGTTCCTGGAGAAAACTCACACATGCACCAAGAGAACATACAAATTCCACAAAGGAAAGCCCTGTCCAGCTTGAGGAGTCCAGAACAAGCAACTCTCCTTGCTGCAGAGTACGAGTACAAAGGCCTGATTTTTAAATGTGAAACAGTGAGAGACCCACACATGAAGCTTTTGTTTTGTCTGTTAAAGAGCCTTGAAAATGTCTGTTTCTAAAGGTGCTATATAAATTAAGTTATTATTATTATTATTAGTAGTAGTAGTAGTAGTAGTAGTAGTAGCATTATTAATACTGACATATCTGTTTTTTTTCTTGTAGTATGTGGTGTGCCACAAAGAGAACGACATAGCACACCACTTAGGAACCAATTCATTCACCAAAAACCAACCCTCACAGCTTGTAATCTCAATCAAATGCAACTTTAATGTAAACAATTGGCGAACAAAATCAGAAGGAGTTGCTAAACCAAATGTGGCAGGCGGTTAGCTTCCTATGACACCTTGGCAGAAGTGATTTCCATCCAGCTCCTCTCTTTATTAGTCTGTCATACATAATTAACAGGTTAATGCTGCTGAGACCGTCATGTTTTTGCCACATATCAACAGATTGGCCCTCCATTTCCGATGTCCATCTAACTTTATGCTTCAACTTTACTTCCTGCTTTTTCCCTGATTGGCTTTGTTCCGTCCCACGTGACCAAATACAGAAGGAATTCTTGGCTGTCCTCAGTGTGCTCCACACACATAAGGATATCTGATTGTAAATATTTAACATGTTTAAGATATATGATTTCAAGATGGAGAGGTCTGATCCTCTTCTGAGAGGATAAAATTACTCTGGTCACACACCACTGGATCTTGAAGTTCCTGTCATGGTCTGTCCCCAGCAAATCTGTAAGAATAGATTCTTCTACTCAATTTAGTGTGGAGGGAATTAGTGTAAAGGAGATTGTGGTTTATATGGGAGTGCCCTTTGATCAATCCACCTAAAAGATGGATGGCAATGTCTACCCTTGGCATCAGGGCATCAGGTTACCCTTCAAAGGATCTCAGGGTATCACAATAAACCAACACACGCTGATAGCATGAAGTGTTCTTCAGATACATGAAATAAAATATTTAGAGACAAGACTGGGAAAATTACCGGAGAGTTTATTGCTTATTTATTGAGCTTATTTAAGGAGTCAAATGTTTATCTCTCACTTATATCAGTTCAGATATGATTACAGGTTATGAATATGGGCAGTAAAGTCCTTGCATGGATAGCCTTAATTTCAGAACATCAGTATGTGTGTCCGTGTGTGGTGCATGGTTAGCCCCTGTGGCTCTATTTCCAACTCAGAGCCAGACATAAATCTCTATGCATATGGATACTATTTAAAGCTTGCTAAAGTATCAAAATATATAGAGGACTTATAATTCATACCGTCACACACATACACATTTTACACTATTCAGTGTCCCAATGTAGTCTGTACACACCTACACAGTCCTGAAAAATATTGGGAAATCAGCCTTGTAAGGGGACGATTTATGTGCTTCCAAAAATAAAACCCAGTAAGTGCAAAAAAAAAGAAAAAAAAAGTCTAGAACTTTGCAAGGATACCAATTTTGAGAGTTTTTTTTTTTCATTTAATTGATGACCTTGATACTCTTCCTATGGATCAACAAAGACTGATATCCATTTTGCTGATTCAGCCTCAGGATCCTGGTATCACACGCTGACATATTGTTGTCATACTGCCTGGGTTAACCTTGACATGTTAAATGCGCATTATCAGGCTTTCTTTTTAACATAATCATGGCAAGTCAAAATATTTGCAATACAAAGGCCTATTTGGGATTCATCTTAACTTCTTAACTTGAAATTTGCATTTGCTCAAGTAAAGCAAGGCAAAGGTGACCTTCCCTGTCAAAGATGTTTGTTTCCTATCTTAACCCACAAGCACACACAGACACACACTCGCACAACCTCATGTTTAAGGTTTTTTCCACTTGCAGACAGCACACAGTAACCAGCCCAATTAAGGGGAATGAGGAACACCTGTGCTGGTCAGCAGGGCTCCGCTTTAAAAAACATTCTCTCCTGTCCATGGTAGTGGATCATTTCAGCCACATACACACTCACCACTCTCTCTACACTCACATGCTTTTTCCACTGTGTACAGTATGATAACATGGATGCCAATCTCTGCACTACTTTTTTTTTTTTTGCTCTTCAGCCAGTCCAGCCAATCACTGGTGGAATAGAAATGGGTATACCCTCTGGGACATAATGTGCCAGACTCAACTGATAATGAGAAACAGGGAGATTAAATTTTGGAACTGAAGGTAAACAAAAGACAGCAGAAAACTAAAAATCCTCATACAGCACAACCCTTCTTGCACAACCCCATGGCATTTCTGTCATAATTAATCAAGTTATCAGCAAAAATGTGATAAACTGCCCTATTTAGCAATATTAAGTTAACATTTAAAAAAAATCCTGTATCAACATCCAGATTTGATCACCACCAAATCATATCACCTCTTCCTTGTGCCATGACCAACATTCCCTGAAAATTTCATCAAAATCATTTAATAACTTTTTTAATTAACTTGCTAACAGGCAGCCAGATCAACAAACACAGCAAAAGCAACCTCTGTGGTGGAGGTAATAAAGACTGGTCACATGTTTGATCTTCTACAACAGCTTTGAATAGTTCTCTCTGACAGAGGTGTTAACCAACTCTCCTGTGACATTAGCCCTGGAGACATGCACAAAAAAACAAAAATTAATGATTTTCTTTTAATGAGTTACTTGTTCAGTGTAAACAAGGGACTAAGGTAAGTTTCAGGGTCAGGATTAATCTTTTTTTTTTTTTTTTTTTCAGGAGACAATAGGTAAAACAGCTATAATCTGAAATTCAGGGTGGGGTGATAGTTAGGATACGTAGTTAATGTTTCACAAATATGGATTTTTGCAACAAACACTTTGGAATGAACAGAATTAATCAGAATAAAATTTTTTTTTTTATAGCAACAAGCCTTGTTTTCTTATTTACATCTTACTACTTGAAAAGAGTCTTGTATAGGTTTACACTTGAACTCTGATGCAGTAGGCTGAAGCTCAACCTTGGTATCAGATGACCCTAAGTAGAGGTCAAGTAAGAGTGAGAATGTTTTTGATGATGTTGGTTCAAGAAAAACATGTGAAACAAAGGCATGTAGTGGTGGCATTAATACACCAGATAGAGGATAAAGAGCAGACATAAAACTGAGTCATAGTCAAGTGCTACATTTCATTTTAATAGTGGCACTTGATGTTGTCATCACAGCCATAAAGTCATGTCACGTTTCATGTTTTTATTTGGAGCAGGCCTAGTCTGTAAAGTAGCTTACAGAGGAGCATGCCTACTTCCCCATATGGCTGTATTCTCAGGGTTTTTTTTCCATTTCACATTAAGGAGACTTTTAATGTTTGTTTTGTGAAGCCTTGTCATTTCAAATTGATTTATAAAATGATCAAGTTACCAAAAATGTCAGGGATGTAAATTATTCTTTCTGTGAGATGCATCCTAAACCAGTGATGCTCAAATGGTGTGGCAGGGCACAGGGTGTGCCTTGAGGCAAGACCAGATATGCCTTGAGTTTGTACTACTATGTGTTATTACTGTGGCTATATGACATCTAACAGATCATTTTTATTTACTCTTTCAGTATTTTGAATTCTTTTATATGAATGAAAATATAGCTGTTTAAAAAATCCATATTAAGAGAGTATTACAGTTGTAATATCAAACCTTGTTTTCCTTTTTTAACCCCAAAAGTTACACGTTTCAGGTTATTTATATTGCATGTTTTGAGGGCCTCACTTGCCCTATGACATAGCAACGTTTTTACAAATCATTAGTGCACAAATAGTCATCACTGTGCAGGAGAAGCACAAGCCCCAAGCACATCAGCACAGAGCACCACAATAAAACTGAAGGCCAAACCTTTTATCGGTCAGTTAAAAAAAACTTGTTTACTTCATGAGATCCCTTAGTCATAAAATAATTTATTGTTGACACGGGCCCCCAAGATGGCGGCAGAGGAGTAAACACGTTGTTGTACTATTCTCTGAATGTTTACAGAAATATCAAGCTTTGAATAAAGTAATGACACAGAGCTCTTCAGCCAAATGTAAGAGTGAAGGTTGTCCACTGGTTACTCCTACAAAATCACTCTACACCAAAAAAGATAAAATGGGTCAAGAAAGGTGGACAATGTTGTGGCTATACTTAAGTGAGCTATTGAGGAGCAAGGCTCATCCATAGGAAAATCCTTTGAAGGGCCCAAATCTTTTATAGACGTTCTCCCCACGACTCAAAAGACATAAAAAGCACTATAAGTCTGATGGTTGAAAGAGCTAAAAGAGCCGAAGAAAAGATTAAATCTCTTGAAAACCAAGTCCAGGAACTGGCCGCTGGAACCTATTCCTCTGTGGTCTGCCTGAGGAGGAAGGCGAGCATGTGAAAGAAGAGGTAACTGACAAAAGAAATTATTGAAAACAAAACAAATTCTTTTTTTGAGATGGCAGAGAACGAAAATAGTTATGGGAAGTTTTGGGAATTCTTAAAATAGGAATTGAAAACATAGGCAATGGCTGCTTAAGGTAAGAAAGATAAGAAAAAAGAAGAAAATACTTGGGGTGCTGCTTTGATGGAGTGGTAAGCAACCAGGCACGACCCATATTCATGTCTCTGCTGGTCCAGGTTCAAATCCAGCCTGTGACCAATTAACAGAATGTCTCCCCCTACCCTCCCTCAATAGCCTATCCACTGTCTCTCTCTCTCTCCTGTCAATTAACACCTAATTAAGGTCCAAAAATGATCTAAGAAAAAATGAAAATAGTTTATTTACTTACTTAATTGCCCTATCTTCTCTCTACTTCTACCTGATAATCTGTCTGAAAACCAAAAAAACGCATCTATAACACTACAGCTTAAACTAGATCAGCTTTATATTAACAAAACTAAAGGGACATTTGTATGTTCCAGAGTTAAGTGGATTGAAGAAGGGTGCAGAACTCCGGTTATTTTTTTAAACTAGAAAAACAAGGACAAGTACAAATAGCATAACAAGACTTTCCCAAAATTAAGCGGTTATAGACAATCCAGAAGATATTAATATTTTTTAAAAACTTCTACCAAACTTTGGTAAACAGTGTTTGATTTAGAAAATCTTATTTGGTTAGAACTTTTGATTGTGACTCTGGACTGACATATTTTCTTTAGGAGTTGCAACTTTATTGCTATGATCTTTTTTAAGGATAAGATAGGATAGGAAAGGTGTCAGAATATAGATTATAACCCATGCATGGACACATAAAGGGCAAATAAATTCTGGTGTTAGTTACAAAAATATTAATGCCTAAGGTGACGCTCATCAGTGAGCTCCATGGTTCTAGTGTGCTAGCATGTTAGCAATTAAAAATAGCTGTAAACTTTCATTGGTAAAAGAAATGTAGGTTTCCAGACATATACATGTTTCATTTATAACAGCTGAGTTGATGCGAGTATTATATCAGTCCAGTGAAGTAATACTACATATTTTGCAGTTAAACATTTACTCTAAACAAAATGTCATTGTTATCTCTCTATGAAATAAGAAAGCAATTCTGGGCTCCAAATGACCGAAGGCAAAAGAGTACAACAACTCAAAACATGGAATATCTAAACATTCGCGTCGGTGGCGCAGCTGGATAGTGCGCTTGGTCAGTAATCGGGAGGTTGCAGGTTCAAGCCCAGCTCCGGGCGACACATGGCGATGTGTCCCTGGGCAAGACACTTAACCCCAAGTTGCTCCCACTGCTGCGTCAGTGGCGTGTAAATGGGCATGAAAGGGCGTGAAAGTGTTAGCAGATACTGATGGATAACTAACATAGAAACTCTGAACCATCAGTGAGTGAATGTGAGAGTGAATGGGTGTGAATGTGTAAGTGTGACCTGCGGTGTAAAGCAGCTTTGAGTAGTCAAAGTGTAGAAAGGCGCTATATAAGCTCAAGTCCATTTACCAATTAAATAAAACATGATGGTAACTCACGCAGTTTATGCTGATAGTAGATTGTACATTTAATTGATGTAATATTTATACTGTTGTGTTTTCTCTTCCACTAATAACTGCTAACTTCCCCCACTGTAAACATATGATGATCCTCTTAGTCTGTGAATCTCAGAGATTCTTTATCGCTGCTGTGGCTGGAATAATTGAGTTTATATGAGCACCCTTGTGGCTGAACAAAATTATCATTCATAATAATCATCCCCCTGCTTTCATTGCCAGATAATTCCCCACATCTCTGTTTCCTCTGTTCATGCAGACAACCCACATTTACTTATAAATACTCTGAGAAATTCATTTGAAGAGGAGTAACTGATGTAATATGAGCCGTAAATTGATAACATGTGGTCATCATTGAAAGGAATCTCAAGATTAACATGAATCATAGCAAGCCAACCTTCTTTCTGTCATCATGTTAATTTTTTCACAAACAATGTGCAGAAATATTTGCTGAAGTCGGAGAATTTGCTCAGAAGATGTTGAAAGTTTTTACAAATGACAAACATTTTTTCCAGGAAGGTCTGCCTGAGTAAAAAAAAAAAACAGCTGCAGCTGCATTAGTGAGGTCACAAGTGGTTAATTCAGAGATCTTACAAAAACCACAGTGATTTCTGGTAGTACTCTTCAATCACACCTGTTTTTGAGGAAAAAAAAAACAACCTAAAAACAAGAGACAGCTGTAGAATCAGATCTTTATGGGTGCCCAACCCTAAAAGAGATTTTACCATGAAGAGTTGTTGCAAGTTTTCTTTTTTTCTGACCAAACCACTTATTTAACTGATTACTAAGAAATGCATTTTGTACATGAGACTTTTATTGGCAATGAGTAAAAAGTAGCATACATGTTTTAAACCTATTTTGAAAGAAAATGAAAGTTGCAATATTGCTAAAGTATGCATTTAATTAAATGTAAATTTATATTTCACAAACCATTGAAGTGATAAATGTTTGTTTAAATGGTTTCATGAGGCACATGTCATTTGTAAAACCCAACCAAATTGCAACCATTCTTTTAAAGATACAATAATGCCTTAAAATTTAAACATGGCATAATTTCAGATGAATCTAATGATGTAGAAAAGACGCTTGAATCTTGTTTGCATGGGTTTACCGCAGTTTTTATCTCAGGAATTAATGTGAAAAACATGTTCTTGTTTTTGATATAGCTAAATAGTACTTATGCATCCCTTCATGTATACTTACCCTTGGTATTAAAGAGCCCATATATGTTTTTTCAGTTTTATATGCCCTTTGTCTCCTCTGGTTTATATGCGTGGGACTTCTCCTACTACCCCTGTGTACAGCGCTAGTGGCTGCATAAAACTGCAGCTCTTCCCCCAAAAAAGGCCCAGCAGGGTGTCGGCCTTTTGTCAACAGTTTAAGCCCTTTGGCTCAGATTGGCAAAACCAGTGCAGAGCAAAGGCAGTAAAATAATATCAGAGTTATTGACAACATGGCACCAAGCAGCACTGAACTGACTCATTATGGCAGAGTAGGCATATCGACAAATCAGAGTGGACTGGGCCAAGGAGGCCTTAAAGGGGCAGCAGCTCTAACAAAGTGTCTCAGACAGCTGGATCAAGCACACTCAATATGTGACAGTTTTTGAATATTAGTGATTGCAATCAAAAATGAATACATAAACCAAAGTTTGGGCAAAATATGGGCTCTTAATGAAGGGGGGCTGAGATGAAAGGAGCTTCAGTGACCCTTTGTGGTCTAAAATCACTCCAGTTTAAAACTAAATAATATTTCTGGTTTGGTTATCTATGCAGCTTATGTACCATTGCAGTGCAGTAAAGAGCAGCAAACTAAAGAGAAATTATTAACTGTATACCTGACCCAAAATAGCAATACCTGACAGCAAGAAGTGTTAGCGGGTTTGTCTCTATAAGAAGAAGAACATAATGTGTAAGGAAATATTCATAAAGTAGAATTAAGGGTGTTACAATGTGCCACAGATCGAATTGTCATAAAAAGAAGGTGTTAGATGCTTTGTCTTTTGTATTTCCTTCTTCTGCTGGAGGAAATTAATCATCTTCAGATACTAATTTTGTGCTCAATAGTTTGTCTGTGTGAGTGGGGTAATGAATGAAGACCGTACAGCCCCCATGGTGTTTGCTCGAAATGAGAGAGTGTCCTCACAAGCACATTATCGGGGGGCTGAGCTGCCAGAGCCTGCTGGCCCTCCAGGACAAATATTTCACAATTATAGACTTTTGTGCTTTTTCTATTGCATGACCCTCACTGGACTGGAGAGAGCGCTTAATCTTTTTTATTGCCAATTACAGATGTCAGAAAGCACACTGAGCTGAAATAAAGAGAGAATAATCTGCCAGAGTGAAGGAGTGGAGAGAAACAGACAAACAGGAGGATGTACAGTACAAATGAGAGGACAGGAAGACACTGTTTACACTCTGAGTGCTGTGAGTGCCATATTGGCTCAGATGGGGGCCAAAAAGCCAATAACCATCAGGAGAGTAGTCTGACTCCTCAAACACTGGACGCCCTGCCTCTGTCCCTGGGAGCCTGATTAGACACAAAACAGTCCGCAGCATGGACGCTGTCAGTTCAACATTTTTAATCCTCTGGCGTAGCAGACAGCTCAGACTTTAAGTAAAAGGAGATAGCACAGCAGAACCAATTGACCAGAATTTAGCTTTCTAACATTTACTATTCCCAAAAGATGAAACTCAGTCTGCTGAAAAGTGAGGTTAAGTGGATTCTCTGTTCTGTTGTCATGTTTGCAGTTATTTGCCCACAAACACATTAATGAACAATCAGCCAGAAGTACTCAAATACTTAAGGCAAGTAATCCTACACTTTAAAAACTACTCCATTAAAAGAAGTCCTGCATTCAAGCTAGTATTTAAACCTGCAGTGAGGAGTTTACCCCCAGGCTTTGTAAAACATGAACATGATTTGGATGACATCATCCAGCGGTCTTGAAGGGACATTTTAAGGACCAATGATTAACCAGGTTAAAAGTGGCTACTCTAAGGCAGGAGATATACTTGCTGTTTGGTCTTGTGTTCAGGTTTACATCAATTGGCTTCACAAGCACTTTTTAAATACTTGCCACTATGGCACAAGTGTTTTTGGAGGATACCACTAGAGGGTGCACAAGGACCTCAGACTATATGTATCTACCTGTTTTGTTCAAAGTAAACTGCAAACCTGGGTTAAGGTAACAAAATTAACACCAATGATCATTATCATCATCAAATATTTGTTGACTTCTAAAGACATGGTTACACTCCAGCATTAGAATCGTCTGCATTAATTTCTACAGTACTTTCCTTCGTAAGCTGCCAGTCGTGACTGTCATGGTGATTTTGTGTCAGGAGTAACTGCCATGGTTTGACCGCCATAAATGAAGCTTGGACCTGTGGCTGTAAGAGCAGGACTTCGGGGAGGCACTGAAAAAGAAGAGGAGAAGCACGGTTAGTTACCAGAATGACACGAGGTACAGAAACCATCAAAAAAACACAAGCACTACATCACCAGAGATAGAAACAAACTCGAGATTGGCCAACATTACCACTTGGGATGTGGGAATAATCTGGCACTGTGACGAGTCTTCAGGAGGCTTATGTAGGAGATAGCGATGAGTAGATGAGAACCAGGTGTGCAGCAGCAGAGACCTGCAGCAGCCAGGGGACACACCCCCTCACTCCAGTGAGAGAGCTGCAGCAGGGAGGGGAGAGGAGCAGAAACAGTCCAAAACTAGGTCACTCACTAAAGACTCATCACAGTAACCATGTTAATTGATGACTTTTGGGCAACTTTGCTGATAGATGTAATTAATGCTCCAACAAAAATGTTTGCTACATTGTTATTTTCAGAACCTGTTATAACTGCAATTAGTTAAATGTCAGAAAAAGCAATTTGCAGCCACAAAGCAGTACAGTGCCTATGTTTCCTTTCTTTCCTTTGGTGAAAAACAATGATGAGTTATATGTTTGACTTTTCTTAAAATAAAGTGAAGAGAAGATTTTTTTTTTTTTAGCAGACAAAATCTTTTTGTGACTGTGCAAGACAGAAGAGCAAAGAGATAAAACAATCTTCTTTGCCCACAGAGATTGCTTAATTGGCAAAAAAAAAAAAGTAGTTCACAGGAGTTTAAGATATTTTTTAGAGAAAGTAGAGTTATAAAACCACCAATACATGCAATAACTTAGATCAAAGCAGTCAATTGACTGGGATGTTGCACTTTTTGGCATTTACTTCTTTGTACTGCCATTGTGAAGACTTAATCAAATGTATAAGGCAGATGTCTAATGTCTTTTAGGGTTTGGTATTAGTAACAACATAAACAAAAATAACTATAATAACTTTTTAACTTTTTTGGAGGGGAGGGGAGGCGGGAGGCTGCATGATAGTTCACCAGAAGCACTGTTGCCCCATAGCAAGAATGTGAGAAGTACTCTAGCTTACTCCCACGAATCAAGAGCATGACTAATGTTTCCAGCATAACTTTCATCTGCGTATTTAAGTCTTCTAATTGGGTTTTTAGTCCTCGCTGTGCATGTTTCATGCCCATGACTGCTTCAACCTTGTCACCCTACCATAACTACAACATTAAAAAGCAAGGATGAATTTAAAACCACAACAAGAAAACACACAAAAAATAAAATGCTTCACATCAAATAAAAAAGACATAATATGGAAAACACAGCAACAACTAAAAGAGACCATATTTTGCCTTAATACAGGAACTTATATTCAACTTCGATGACTGGTAGAGTCAGTAATGTTCACTAAAAACCTTCTAGCTTTCAAATACAGAGTACTCCTGATCCAGCTGTATTCTCAGTCTGTCTGACATGCTCTGTCAGAGCTCCTGTCACTTCAAGGTCCCCCAACCTCACATTGGCTCGGTCTCTTATGATTGGTTGACTGATCTACAATGTTGCAATTGGCCAGTTCAGCACCATGTTTTCAATGACTCTGAATTCTTTCTACAGTCCATGCTCTGCACGGGGCTTGCCACTCCAAGCCAATGAGCTTAAACTACTGATGACAGAATGGTAGAACATCACAGTGGTAGACACACACTTCAGGGCATATTGAATTCAAAAAATAATCTACCCCTTTAAGAAAACAGGAAAACACGATTACAGATCAGAAAACTTGGCATCAAACAAGAAAATTCAACCATAAAAAGCAAAACACAGATATTTTAATACTAAAAATAAGAAAACACTTTGTATTTTTGACATTTTTGGTGGGTTAATTAATGTGTTGTTGTGCTTTTTGAATTTGCTTAAGGTTTTTTCATTGTTGTTGTGTTTTTTTCAATGTTTGATATTTTAAATTACTGTTGTTGTTTTTTTATTTGATGGTCTATTAATATTATTGTGAGTTTTGATATGTTGATGTGTCTTTTTGTGGGTAGTTGTGTTTGGTATTTGTTGTTTTCCAAATTGATGATTTGGTGTTGTGCTTTAATTTATGGTCAGTTTTTATTATTTATTGCGTGTTTCCAGATGTTTTGTGTTTTTAAGAATTCATTGTTGAGCTTCTTAATTTGTTGTGTTTTAGATTTTGTATTATTTATATTAATGTGTTGTGTTTTTCATTTTGTTGTTGTGTGTTTTAAGTCTTTTGTTTTCCAATTTTTCTCTGTGTTTCTTTATTCTGATCTATTGTCTTTTTTTGTGTTTTGTCCTCCAGGGCCACTGTAGAATAAGCAGTTGTGTGAGACTGGTGTCAAACAGCAGAACTTTAGTAAATGACACATTATTTATCTTTTTGACTTTGTAACACACTGACAACTTAAACAGCTGAGTGTTTCTAGAGAGTAGGCTCAGTTCCCCTGAAGTATCCCCTCCTCCGTCATCCCTGCAGGCTGCTGAGTTTTGTCCTCCTCCATGGCTCTGATGTCCTTGTTCAGACACTCTTTCTCAGTTTTTCCACTCTCTACACTCTGCCTCCTTCCTTGGTCCCTGAAGGCTTCAGTATCGCCTCTCCCAAGCAGCAATATTTCACCTTGAAATTAAATTTGTTCCTGCTGGTTGATTTATTGAGGCTTGTCTGCCTGCCTACAACACTGCTGCAGCTCTCTAACTAATGTGCTCAGAGAAATACTGTGTAGTTAAAACATCCTGAGAGCATCAACTTAGGGTTTTATCTTCTTGTTGAGGGATCTCCAGAGAAGAGGACACTGTCCAAACTGGAAGCCATTTTACTGGTTTTGTTACCACTGCTTGGTATTTCTTCTTGTTACTTTGATTTTTGTTGTTTCAACTTGCTCTTGTGAAGCAAAATCCTTGCAGTTTCCTCATTATTGTGATCTTTCCGTTGAGAAACACAATATGACGGATGTCTTATAGATGACACAGCACGTTGTGTAGGCGTATGACTCATAACAGAGAGATGAGCTTTTTAAAAAATAGGTGGAAAAAAAAACAATTACCTTTTAGTTTCTGGATTAATTAAAGACACTAAAATTAAAAATTCAGGGAGGATGTGCTGGAAACAGTTTAGAGCTGTGTGTGTTGTTTATGAAAGAGGCTCATAATAAGATTGAAAGCACAAATTCAGATGATGATAATTGGTAATGATATACAACCACAGACAAAAACAACACTTCATAACACTCTACTTTAATTACTTTGGTTTGGAAAACAAAAACCTCTCAAATAAAGGAAGCTGACAGGCTGTGGGGAAATGTTGAAGAGAGAAACATTATAAATGTGCAAAGAAGAAAGAAAAAAGGTGACAGTCTGTTGGAGTAACAGGGCACCTGGTGTGTGGGTGAAGGGGTGTAAAGGGGCTACTTTTGCAGCTGCTGTTCAAAGAAAGAATACAAACAACTCTTAAAGATACAGTCAGCACTGCGCCATAGTTTGGGGCATGACAACAGCTTGGGGTAAACAATCCTTTGCCGGCCTGCAATACTGGGAAACTGATTTTTCCATCACAAACATAACATAGCATTGATTTAAACTTAAATATTCAAGTTATTACTATAGTATTGAATAAGACAGATTTATTAGTAGACAAAAAAATGATCAGATTGTTATCTTCACATCATACAGGATCAAATGTTCAGTTCCTCTCTAAGGCCAAAGTGTTTTCCCAGATACCATTTTCATCCATTTAAGTCACGTGTTAAGATAAGACAAATTAAACTTTACATTTTGCCATTAATTGAATTGTAATGGTGGCCTTTAAACCATTTAACAGTATTAAAGTATGGAAATGTTGCATGATGTTACTCGAATGGATTGTAATTTGGTTTTTTTTAGTATACATATTCTATATTAGAAGGCACAGTGGTGCTGTAGGTTGTGCATGTGACTCATGATATGGAAGATGCTGGTTCAATCCCCTGTTGGTCAGGGTCTTTCTGTGTTGCATATTCTCCTTAGCATTCGTTGGCCCTCTCCAGGCACCTTAGGTTCCTCCCACAGACCAAACCACGTGCTTGTTAGATTAACTGGTGACTCTTAGTTGCCTTTGGGTGTGGGCGATTGTGTGAATGGTTGTCTGTCTCTCTATGTGGCCCTGCGATTGGCTGGCTACCTGTCCAGGTTATACCCTGACTCTTGTCCAATGTGAGCTGGAATAGCTGGCTGTTCATCAGCTGATCAAAAGTTTAAGACCATAGCTAAAAAAAAATGAAACCCTCTAAAAACAAAAATAAAAGTGTTAAAAATGACTCAGTAATGAGAAGCTCCACTGTTCTTGTTGATCACTTCAAAAATTCATTTAGGCATGCTTGATGCAAGTGTTTCCAGGAGGCTTGTGGGAATGCTGCTCCAGGTGGTGAAGATGGCTTCACTAAGGGCATCCACTGTCTGGAACTGATGTCCATTTTTGTAAACTTCCCTTGCCATTCACCTCCAAATGTTTTTAATTGGATATAGGTAAGGAGAACATGCAAGATGGTCCAAAAAAGTGACATTATCCCCCTGGAAGAAATCCTTTGTCAGGCAGGCATTACGAACTTCAGGGTTGTCTTGTTGAAAAACCCAGTCATTATCACACAGACGAGGGCCCTCAAGCATTACTACACAGACGAGGGCCCTCAGTCATGAGGGATGCACGCTACAACATCTCCACATAGCCAGCTGCTGTTTGACGCTCCTGCACAACCTGAAGGTCTGTTGTTCCACCATTGAAGGAAAAAAGCACCCCAGATCATGATGGCGCCCCCTTCACTGTGCCATGTAGAAAACATCTCAAGTGGGATCTCTTTGTCATGCCAGTAACATTGAAACATTAAAAGCCACCAAAGTCACCTCTGACCAGTCAGAAAGCCAACAACAGGTCAATTTACTCACTTTGGGGAACATACAGTCCAGCCTTCCTCTGTCCTCAAACTGCCCTAGAACACGAATGTAGAATTAAAGCTAAAGTTTGCAATGATTAACTTGCAAACAATCATGTTGAATCCCATCAAAAAGAAGCTCAAGACTTTCCCATACATTGCCCCAAGTGTTGTCTGTCTAAGTTGGTTGTTTGTATGCACTCCAAGTTAAATCTTCATACTTTTACTGTTCGTCCCCTCAGGCAACCTGAGAATCAGAGGCTCCATCCTTTGTGCTTTCATTGGCCAGCATGTTTCTGAAGCATCATCTTAGGCTGCAGGCGCTCCAGAGGGAGATGAGACCCTTCAAAGATCAGACTAGATCTTAGGATGAAAAGCCACAGACAACTTTGTTACCAGTAAGACCTGCCAACAGGCTGCTCTGATCCTGGTACAAAACTCTCCTCTTGCAACAGATGGGTTATAATCTTTTATCTGATTATACAGTCAGTATACCATAATCCTACATGTGTTCTGCATTTTTCTGTAAACTGGCTCTAATCTTTTTCTCAGTTTACCAGGCTTTGTGCTCTCCAGAAATCTTTTCTAGCCAGACTGGAAGGCAGAACTGTAATCATAGATGCAGGGATATATGCAGCTATATTTCCATTTTGAATAATAGAGAGACATTTAAGGGTTTCTTTGGATTGTCCTTTCTTTAATGTCTGCTTTTGGGTATATTACATAACCAGTTAAAAAGGACACTGATTATGTAAGAAACTCATTTTAATGAAACCTTTGAGAAACATGCAGAGTTTTAGGGAAAATCACAGAAATTATGGATGCCAACTGATCAACAGTAATACAGAAAGTTAGCTAACATAACAACACTTCAGACAAAGAAACATTTAGATATTTTGTTGCAGACACAAATTAGTTTGTTTACTGCAGAGAAATGGGCTAAAAAATGGGAAACTATTTTTTTTTGTACAGTGAAATTAGCTAAATTTCATTGTACAAATTCCTCCATTTACCCTTACAGTGCAGCTGGATCCCCCTGAGTCATTTTCTGTAATCAGGCAGATCCAACTTGAAAAGCCCTAAACTGGAATAATTGAGCTCGGTCTGCAGAGACACTGACCAATCAGTGTCCTTTGAGGGGAAAGAGGCAGGAGCTAGAAACATGATGACAGCGTAAGTCGACTGTACATCTGTCAGCAATGGCAGATGCTTCAAATCGAGCATCCAAATGGAAAAAAAAGGTAATTTGAGTGATTTTGAATGTGGCTTGGTTGTTGGGGTCTGACAAGCTAGTTTGAGTATTTTAGAAACTACTGATCTACTGGTGTTTTTATGCACAACCACCTCCAGGTTTAGAAAAATTGGAAATTGGAAAAATATCGCCTGGTCTTATGAGTCCCATCCAGATGGTAGGGTCAGAAATTGGGGTAAACAACATAAAAACATGGATCTGTCCTGCCTTGTGTTAACACTTCTGTTCGGGCTGGTGGTGGTGGTGTATTTGTGTATGGGATATTTCCTTGGCACAATTTTAGCCCCTTAGTACCAACTGAGCATTGTCCAAAAACACCACAACCAACATGAATATTGTTGCTGACCATGTCCATCCCTCTGTAACCTCAGTGCACCCATCCTCTGATGGCTACTTTCAACAGGATAACTGGTTTCTTGAACATGACAGTGTACTCAGGTGGCCTTCACAGTCACCAGATCTTAATCCAACAGAGTGCCTGTGGGATGTGGTGGATCAAGAGATTGGCATCATGAATGTGCAGCCAACAAATCTACTGCTGCGTGATGCCATAAGAATAAAAAAAGGCAGTTCTGAGGGCAAAGGGGGTCTGACCATATACCAGCAAGGTGTACCTCATAAAATAGCCAGTAAGAGTGTTCCTTAAAATTCCACAAACTTAATGCCTCATCCCAAAGACCCTTTTTATAGATTTTACCAATGTGCTTTTAGTTGGAGATTTTTTCCATGGGCAAATCAGTCTTCCAGACACACTGTGCTGACCAACAAGTCACATTGGCTTGTTTTCCAAAGATGTTGAAGATGATATGGGTCTCCCTCTACATTAAGGTCACATATTCTCTTGGACTGAGAGTGTTAACTAAAGCAAAAAAAAAAAAAAATGAACCGATGAACAGGAGCAGACTGGCTGAACCTCATCTTTGAGACATTTCTGTTCAATCTAGTTTGACTTCATTTGCGTGCATTAACACAGATTAACATCTGTTTTGAGAATTCAGACACTGCTCAAATAGCATACTCATTATACTTTACCAATACATCCTCAGTGATGACTTGTGGTTTCTTTACATCCATGCAGCCTCCACCAGTTGAATATCCCTGTCCGATGTGCAGAATCGTATAATGACTGGGGGCAAGTAATCTATGAACTAAGAGGCTAGCAATACTCTCCAGCAGCTTTACTCCTTCATGTTGTCAAAAAACATGCTATATATTGACAATGCCATCTTCAAATGGTCCCTTTAAAATCCACACAAGTGTCAAAGCAAATTGGCTTTTGTTGCAAGTACTTCTGTTATGTTGACTGTATGCTGTTCACTGTTGTCGTTGTCTGTGAGGTACAATGTTGTTCCTTTGTAATGTACAGTCAGTGGAGATGAATTCCCCCCCGGGGATCAATAAATCTAAATCTAAAAAATCTAAAAAATCTAAATCTACTTAAAAATTTGATATCCATCAACTGTGATGTTACAACATTCTCAATTTTAATTGATAAAAATATAATTACCTGATTAGCTGCTGTAAGACCCGCCCAGCCAATTGTTGAAGGATTTAAAGACAATCATTCATTTGCTTTCTTTCTAGTTATATTGCTGATATATCTTCATATATGCCAGTCAAAGGAGGACTACATTTTACAAAGTCAGGTTCACTGACTTTGCTGAGAGCTTAAAGGTTTTCAGTGAAGGTTGACATTTGTTGAATAGATGTAGACTGAAAGGTAAGGTCTGGTGGGTTCAATATTTTCAGTGTGCATGTGACTCATACAGAAATCATCATCAATACAAAAGTAAGCATGTGTAATCACAACAGGGTCTCATTCATGAATAGACTCCAGACATATAGTCTTTATTTAAAATTTTATCGACCACAGTTTTTCACAGTTAGTTGAAAGCAACAGAATAATCTGAACAGTGGGAGCTGTATTTATTTAAGTTGGAGGAATGTTTATTCTTTTTTACAAGTTTAATGTTTTCTCATAAAAGGACCTTTAAATATTTATAAAGAATTCAACCAAGCCTGCCTTAAGTTGCAGTCTTATGAAGAGAGCATCGATAAAAACATACATTGCATAAAATAAAAGCAATATAATTCAACAGAGTAAAACATAAAAAACAATAGACAGCTTTCTGTTACTAACAATAAAGTTTAAAATATTCAACAGTCTCACAGAGTAATACAGTGAACAAAAAATCCTCAAAACAACTGAGCAAATGTTACATTGTGTATATTAGAACCATCCTGATATCTACAACTATAAAATACGTTTCTCATCTGACATTTCAACAATAACTGAAATCTCAGCCTCTCATCTAACACACCTTACAGAGGGTCACCGTTTAGTGGATCTGACAGAAAAATCCATCGAAATCTGGGCAGAAAACCAATTGGCTGCGATGTTCTCTTGGAAATGTCTTTGTGGGAGATTTATGTTCGGTAGAATCCTTTGGGCTTTGGGCTGAAACAGAGAAATCAGAGGGTAAGTTTGAGTGCTAAAGTGGGGCAGAGCCACAAAAGGAAACATCTAACAGGCCAGAAGCACCAATCTCACAGTGACTTTTCTTAAACCTGTGCAAAGTATCCTCATTAAAATCTTTGCTGGATTTATGGCCTGTTTTAAATGCTTAATTATTTCTCCTTATGTTTATAAAATGAAACATGTCCTGTACTGGTACACAGGAAGCTAGTGCAGATTTTTCCTTATTATTATTATAGACACTACTTTTGCACTAATGTAAGAGAGCTAAACTGCAAGGCTGTGTAAAGTCCCACAGAATTGGAAAAAAAACAGGTAGAACATCATTTAGACTGACAAACAAGTAAGTGCTAAATGCCAAAATGGAAATAATGAAGTTGTTCCAAAATGGACACCTGGCTGCTCAAACAGATTTAAGACTGTGGGATTTGTTGACAAGATATTTAGTTATGTCAGAAGAGTGGATGTAAAGTGGTTAATATACTGTATACTCTACAAAAGGAAAGGCAATGTATGTTAACCAGGCCATTCTTGTGAACACATCTCAAGAGGACATTTCACTTTGGGATCAATAGAGTATTTATGTATCTGTCTATCAAAAGAAAAATGGGGGACAATGATTTTGAAAATTGGTCCCAATACAGATGGCACTGTTTGATATATCAGTTTAGCCAACTGTTGCTAACAGTGTCTGTGTTTTCAATAACTACTTTTAGTGTAATACTTCCACAGTGCCATCATTTTTTCTTGCTTGACCATGAAAACTGATCACAGATAGCCAAAGAGGATATTTCTTCTCCCCAAAGAAGCCCCTTCCTTAATCAGCAGTGAGTTGTCCTCGGTGCCAACATTAAACTGATGAGACACAACAGATAAACATCTGCAGCTGACATCTGCTCATGTCACATTATATGCTTCTGGCTGATGTTTGAAAAGGGGCCAATATTGGCTGATACTGACATTAAGCCAATGTGTCCCCTAAAAGAACACCTCTGAAATACATCCAAAGGTTGTCCACATCTGGAGCGCTGGTTGCAGAGTGGTTTGTCAGTGAACGCCAGAACTCAGCTGCCAGCTTGAACCCTTTGCAGCATGTTTTCCCTCACCCTCTCACCTCCTTTAATCTATCCACATTTTTCAAGTTCTAACAAAAGCAGAAAAGCACAAAATAATTATACTTCAAAAATAGCCTACATCTGATTCTAGCAATCTTCATGCTGTTGCCAGGAAATAACACTCTCAAGATGAAGAAAAATGATGAAATAGTTAAATCTAAGAGGGGTAAATATCTGGAAACAAAAGAAACACTGTTGATGTCCAGTTTTCTAAACACATGAATATGTTTTCAGAAAACCTTCCTTTACTATAAAATTGGTTGTTCTCTATATTCAGATACTATTTTGGAAGTAAATCATACATTTAATTATTGAATTAGAGTTTAAGAGATTTTAGTCATGCATTTGGGCATCTAATCCAAAAATGAAAAGTGCTTTATTGATTAAAGAGCCAATATTCTGCTTTTTCGGGTTTTACATGCCCCCTAATCTGTTTACTTTGTCTCCCCTGTGTGATAGAGTACTTCTATGCACAAGACAAAAAGTCTGAAACATCAGAACTTTTCCCTATCCCCGTTTTCAGTGTTAGTGGCTGCCTGAAATGGCTTGTATAGACTTTTGAGTTAATGCTGAGTCACTGGCGACATGGTGCAGGACATCACTGAACAACCAATTATCCCATAGTGGACCAGTCAACCAATCATAGTGAACTGGGCCAACGTGGGGAAGGAGGTCTTTAAGAGGCAGGAGCTCTTACAAAGAGTATCAAGGCCTCCTCACAGTGCCTTTCCACATAAGCGCACAACAAAGCCCTGTCATCTTTACACCTCGAGACATTCACATTAAGTCTGTGAGGGCAAAATATCTGTCAGTTGCTGCTTCAATATGGCTTGGATACATGTGACATGGCACATGCCCCCCCCAAATACACAAAGACAAAGACACTCGAAGTGCCCTTGCCTTCTGCTCAGTCTACATTCCTCCCTCTGTCTTATATTATACCATTGAAACCACCTCTGGAGATGGAGCAAATGGTTGGTCAACTCAAATCCTCATTCCATTTCTGCAACAACGTTGATAGAGGTGAAGGGCCAAAGGGGCATAAATGTTAAAGCTCGAAATAGCAACATGAATGGGCTTCAGACAGAACAAAGCTCTGTTTAAGAGAACTAGTTTTCTAACATGGGTGATTTTGAACACCAGTAGTCATCAAAATTGGATATACACTGCCTGGCCAAAAAAAAAGTCACCACCTGGATTTAACTAAGCAAATAGGTACGAGCCTCCCGTTGGATAATTACTGCACGTGTGATTATCTTTCAGCTGGCAACAACTTATTTAACCCCAGCTGATGCAATGAGTAGCTTCTCATTTCTTAAACAACCATGTGGAAAGATACATCCTGTGGTCATGGAAAAGATGTTAGTCTGTTTAAGACGGGTCAAATCATTGGCATGCATCAAGCAGAAAAAAACATCTAAGGAGATTGCAGAAACTACTAAACTTGGGTTAAGAACTGTCCAACGCATTATTAAAAACTGGAAGAATAGTGGGGAAGCATCGTCTTCAAGAATGAAATGTGGTCAAAAAAACCCCTGCATGATCGTGATCGGTGATCACTTAAACATTTGACCAAATCAAATAGAAGAAAAACAACAGTAGAACTCAGGGGTATGTTTAATAGTGAAAGTAAGAGCATTTCCACACACACAATGTGAAGAAAATTCAAGGGATTGGGACTGAACAGCTGTGTAGCCTTAAGAAAACCACTAAACAGTAAGGCTTACTGGAAAAAAGGCTTCAGTTTGCTAGGGAGCATAAAGATTGGACTCTGGAGGACTGGAAGATTGTCATGTGGTCTGATGAGTCCAGATTTACCCTGTTCCAGAGTGATGGGAGCATCAGGGTAAGAAGAGAGGCAGGTGAAGTGATGCACTCATCATGCCTAGTGCCTACTGTACAAGCCTGTGGGGGCAGTGCTATGATCTGTGACAAATCTTGTGACATTGCAGAAGCTTATTGAAACAATGCCACAGCAAATTTGTGCTGTAATCAAAGCTAAAGGCAGTTCAATGAAATATTAGAGTGTGTGACCCTGTTTTTTGGTGGCGACTTTTTTTTTGGCTTGGCAGTGTATGAACAAGTGTCGAGACAGGATATGGGCTCTTTACTAAATGCCTTAAAATAAAATTGTAACATTTATAGTGAATTTCCTTTGTCATATTAGCATGTTAATGTGCATAAGAGTGCTTTCAAGTGTTGTTAGATTTTGGTCCTAGCCCAGTTTAAAAGTTTCAGACAATTTCTGATGTGTATGTTTGAGTTCAGGAAATGGTTGTTACATACTTTTTGCATTTACAGAGTCGATGCCTGAGGTGACTCTTCTTCCGCTGAAGTCAGCCACAGAGAGACAAAGACATAAAAACAAAGTAAGAGAGAGAGAACTCTAACCATCACTTATTATCCAGAGTGATTGAACAGAAAGAAGTAGGAATGGTTTATCTGTACGTGTCTGCGTCTGCAGAGGATGAACACGAGGAGGAGGATGAGGAGTACGATGACTGTGACACTGCATGTGATCACCAGCATCCACACACTAAACTTAGACTCTGCAGAAGAAACAGTCAGTCAGTCATCAAACACTTTACAGTGGAGAGCATTTATCATGTTATTTCAAACGTCTGTTGCAACAAATTTTGTGGCCACAAGGTCGTGCCTGTGTCACGTTTCCTGCCTCGCTCTCACTTCCTGCACTCACCGATCTTCAGAGTTATCTCAGCAGACGTCAGGCGCATATCACCCCACAACAGTTCACACCTCCACACTCCTTTATCTCCTGCACCCACTGCCAGGATGGTGATCTGGGCAGGGTGGTGGTCAGGTTTCTGCAGGGACGACTGTTCAGGTGGGATCCATTTTAGTGTGAGGTTAGGGGGCAACGGTTCACCAAGGCTGCATGTCAGATTAACCTGCTGACCAGAAATTAACTCTGCTCCTGGACTGGCAGTAACTGAGGAAAGGGTAGAGGAAGGGCAGAAAAAGGCACAAAGAAAATTAACAAGCAGGCATGATATGGGATTTTTTTTTTTTTTTTGCCAGAGTCCAACAGCAGATATTTCCGTACTTAATTCAGTATATTAAATAAATTAACTGCTTTGTAAAGTACACAAAGTCTCTCCTCTACAAAAGTTTAAACAGTACTTTTACTTTCAGTCTTACTTGTTTTTGAAATGGACACAAAACAATACAAACAAGATTTGATTTGACCATACATGATAGATTTTTTAGACATCCAGTAATGAAAAACTAAAAGTAGTTTATTTGGAGCACATCTACATTATAAGCACAAAATATCACCATAAGTAAGATAAAAACCGAGCTTCATTTGCTTTTTTGAGAGCCACAAACAGCACTATAACAAACTGCTGACAGACAGCGAGTGACATTGAACACTAAAGACAGACATGACCCTATTTCATGGAGCTCATGCTTGGAATAAAAAAAATATTTTTCTAAATAAACAAAAAGTTTACCATGTTGGTCCCTGAGACAATTCTAGACAAGGGCTTGAAATAACACAAAAACACATCCTTCTTTTGTACAAAAAGTTTAACTAGCTGTAGTACAGAATTGAAACTTTAGTCCTTAAATTCAACTCAAAAGTCAAAGAAACTGGAATGAGTAGTAAAGTAGTAAAACGCTGAGATGGGTCTGTTGGCTCTGCTTCAAAATGTACAAACTTAATATGACATCAATGTAACATTTTCTCACTGTCAGCCAGTATGTAATGCAAGTACATTGGCTTTAAATACATGCAGAAAGGTTCTTATCTGTCAGTACAGATGATGATTTCATTTTTAAGCTGTTTGATCCAAGGAATAACAATAACAGCATGTATTCCCATAAATTAAGAAATGAAATATCAGACAAGTATTCCATGAGGAGATACCCCAGTTTTGACAGACTGAGGCTGTTTTAAACTCATAAAAGCTTTCTCCTCAACATTTACGATCTAAATCCACCTCAGGCTTTGGCTTCTGTTGCAGCCGGGTGCCAGCACATCTTGCCAAATAAAAATATTGAAGTTGCTTACTCTCCAAATGAAAAAAAAAAACAGCACTAGTCACAAAACCCCACTGAAGGTAGCTTCACCCTGAAATAAAGACAAGAAAACTTTATCACTCTGGAATATACAAACATTGATGCCAGTGTCCAGTGTTTCCTCTTGCTGCAACCCACATGTAAATACTTGTCTGCTGAGATGTTTGTTCTTACAAACTAAATATATAGGGGGTGTTTGAGTCTCAGAGAAACAAGAATTAATATTTCTTATTATCTTCTAAAGCCTCAATATTTTTTTATTAAAGGACAAATACAGAAGCAGAATTGAGGTGTATCAAATTCTCTCATTTCTGCTTCTGTATTTGTCCAGTTTGGTCAAAAATATGTCAGTCAGTCAATCTTTTTTTGTACAGAGCCAGTTCATAACAAGTGTTATCTCAAGGCACTAAAATATATAAATACGTAACTAAATATATTTAAAGCTATATTTGCAGTGCAAGTACAGCAAAAAACATATTTAAGGAATCAAACCTACAGGCAAAAAGTCCTGCTTTGCCTGCAGTCCATTTTAACATCATTGGCACAAGAAAATTCACACGTGGAGTGTCTAGAATAAGAGGCTTTGGCTAAGAAGTCATTTCAAAACAAAATTCCAACTTGATGATAGTTTTTGTGACATTTACATTATTATAACATAATTTATATAATGACTGCAATTTACATAATGAATGCATATGTGTATGTGTATGTGTATGTGTGTGTATATATATATGTATATATATATTTATATGTATGTATATATATATATATATACATATATATATATATATATATATAAGTGTCTTAGAACATAACACAGGAATAGACGTATTCAATCAAAGAAATAAAAATAAGGAAAAGTCTGAAAGAAAAAAAAAACAAATTTATGAAAGACAAGAAAGATATGTGCTTCAAACTGACTAAAGCTTAATGATGTAATTAAAATAACAGAAATGCTTTACTAATGATTAGATTCTGTTTTGTTATGTTTTTTCGTTTGATTTTTTGAAATTGGGACTACAGTCTTCTATCGTGACTCTGTGATTTAAATTGTAAAGGAAACTATCATTGATTTCAATGCAATGAATTACAACATTAAAGATTGTCAATGAAATTAAGAAATGGAAATTTTAGTTTGAGTTTTTTCAAGGGATTATTGGTTGAAACTTCATGGTAATATGAGTGCCAGCCAATAATCAGTCTCAAACTGCAGTCTAAAACTTTGCTTCTCAGTACTATTTGCTCATCAGATTTATTTAGCCACTTGAGGACCATTAAACAAACCATTCTGGAGGTGCTTGCAACACAGTGATTGATAAATAGACAGTCTTTTGAATACACATGAAAGTCCTCTTTGTTTGATAGTATCTTCAGTCGGGAAACAGTGAGGAGGACCACATAAATCCCTGCAGGAGTCTGGTGGGATCTGCTAAAGCTGAGGGCTTTTCATTGAGTCACATGATGCACCTCTACCTTGTTTAAGTCCCTTATGTTGGTTTCTTTTCAGTGTTCCTGCTAAATAATAGTTCAGATTATAATAAAAATTCCCAGTTTTACACTTACAAATCCAGAGAACACAGAGTCCTATTAAAATTCATGGTGTTATCTCGTAGCAGGAGGGAAAGCTCGTTATTCTCTATTAAAACAAGTGGAGCTAGACAAGTGTATTAGCCACTGCATTAGACACACATCCCACCAGGGACACTTTCACATAATCTCTGCAGGAAGAAGATGAAAAACGAAGCATCGAGGTAGCAAAGAAACAACTGTCTCCAGCTTATTATGCATGACAATGAAGGGGGAGCAAGAAAGTGGACATCCAGAGGAAAAATGAAGACAGTTTGAAAAGAATAGGACACAAGAGGCTGCAGTAGATATGCTGATTATTTGGTGTGACTTAGGGCAAGGTAATACAGCCCAAAACTAATATTTTTGATATTTTCCTAGCTGAACAGCAAAACACAACATTTTTTTTCTTTCTAGTAAAGAAATGAAAAAATGTTTGTCACATTACCAGAATAATAGCTTTAGTATTATTCCAGAAAAATATGGAATGATAGGCCCCATAGGGTTCAGTCTGGTGCTACTGCAACAAAAATAGCTTATTGCACCAGCTATGTGCAAGCTCTTTCTTAATTTATGACATAAAATCCACACAAAACCCTATGTTTAAAGTAGGTGAGTTGTAATTTAAAGGGATATTTCAGTATTTTTGAAGTTGGGTGGCAAATGGCTGAAAGGGCTCCCAGTCGCCCTCTGAATCTCATTCTGAAGAATTTCTTCCTCTGTACACTCTGGTTCATAAAGGCAACCCCATGCATCCATTTTAAAAGGAACATCATTGTCATGAGTCAAAGTAATTCATATTAAGTTCAGTATTACTTGCCTCTGCTGTTATTGTGTCCTCCTGAAGCCATAAAGTGAAACAGCTGATCACACAATCAATGTGCATAAGGCGGAAGAACATATTTTCTTGCATTGTAAAATAGTGCCAAATACAGACTTTGTGGAGGAAAAATAAAAGCGCCCTGAAATTTTTCGCTCAATCATACATTTGACTCAAGCTTGGTTTAGTTTGACGGCTAGTTTTTTTTTTCACAAAAATCACACAATTTTGTGAATAACTGTACTCATTAACAGCAGTGTACTTTGCTGGTCATCTCAGCTCACTCTCTTTAAAGTAGAACGCTGCTGGGAGCCCTTCGAGACACCTCATACAACTTAACTTTAAAAATACTGAACGACCCCTGTAAGTTGTGTTTTTGTGTGGTTGCACCATGAAGATGTAAGGTTCATCTTAACTGAAAAGAGCACAGTGTCTGTCCCAATGCTTCCTAAAGTATGTGCTGTGAGAGGTCATTTACAAAAGACGAAAACTTTAAATCTAATTAAAACTACATTATAAATGATCAGGAAATTCTGGACTACATTTATAAATTCTCAAATGAAATATTTTAATTGACTGGCTTGTTACTCTGCTTGCTCCCTTATTTTTTGGTCTTGGAAAGAGTTTGTCGAGTCACAAAGTCTGTTCAGAAAGACAATATTTAAGATCCTATGTTATGCTTCTTTGTCTTTTGTATGCCTTTTCCTGTTTTTAACATGTCATCACACAATAGAGTACTTCTATGAACAAGACAAATAGTGTGTAGCATCAGGACTTCTCCTTCTCTCCTTATGGCAGCAGTAGCTGCTTAAAATGGCTCGTTCTCCATGATGTCCTAGCAATGTGATGTCCTGTCATTCTATCATTGTCAGTTTGAGCCATTGGCATGGGTAGTGAGCTCAGTGCAGAGCAGAGACAGTAGACTGTGGCAGAGTGGTTGATAATATGGCACAGAGCAGCACTGAACTGATCAGTTTCCACAGAGTAGATCTGTCAACCAACCAGGCAGTCATCAGAAAAGATTATCTTAACCTGAGTTCAGGCAAAAGATGGGCTCTTTAAGGAAAATATATCAGCAAAACAAAACATTAACTCTGAAATCTGTCCATGAAAATGAGATGGCAAATATTGAGTGTATGTGACCTTACTTAACTCAGCTCAAAATTTCCCGATAAAGCTGCAAAAGCTGGCTAAAACATCAGTGTGTGAGGGCTTCTAAAACAGTGAAGGAAACACTGTCTAAACTGCACAATTATGTTGGTTACAAATAAAAAATGTCTTAAATTAGCCAGGAGCTGAAAATTGTCATTGTTCATCCCACCTGTTTTTCTGAAGTTGCAAACATATTTGTGCAATTGTCACAGGGTGCAGGAATTCTACTGTAGTTTTTTTTGTTAGCAAAAACAATGACTAACTCCTATATATTGTGTTGCTGTGCTATCCAACAGGTGTCAGTGTCATTTGATTTTACCAGTAATGAAAGTGTTCCTAAAATAAAGATAAATAAGAGTTATATTAATTCTCTTGAAAAGATCATCTTGTGGTCAATAACTGTAATTCTAATGGTTTTTAATCAACAATCTTTTCACCAAGCTTTAGGCTTGACAGACTATTTTTGTGATTTAAGTTTATGCACTGCACTCACAAAGGGCGAAGTGAAGTCAGAAACCATGTAAATGTTATTTTACACAAAAGACATCAATATATCTTAAACTAGAAAGCACTCGGAGAGCACAAACCTCCACCAAGGTAGCTCACATATTGCTGTTGAATCTATAAGGAATAGTTCTGTGATAAATTTACCATCATAATATGATTCCTTGACCTTAAAAAATCCACACCTAGCACTCAGAATCATGTCTATATCATTATTAGTTAGGCAGTTATTGAGCAAAAACTGTTGTTCACTAATAGCGGTTATCTGGCTGACCACCAAAATCAAATCATTGTAAGTTGGGCCATTACAAACATCTCCTGAAAATGTCAGCAAAATCCGTCCAGTGGTTTTTGTGAAATCTTGCTAACAAACAAAAAGACAGACAAACAACCAAACATGGCAGAGGTAAAAATCCAACTTACTCTGCAGCACCCGTACATGTACTGTTGTTTTCAGGGTCTTGCCCTTTCTGGCAGTCATGGAGCAAACATAGTCCCCCCTGTCGTCATCCCACCCTCGACTTCTGGTCAGTGAAAAGGCATTCTTTTGGTGGTTGAACACTGCACTTAGTTTTCTGGCCCGGTCCTCCTTCCAGGTCATGGAGTCATTCGGAGAGAGGTAGAAAAGCCTCTGTGGATCTTTGGGAATGATATTTGATGCTGGTTTGGGATAGAAGGTCAAGTTAACTTCCTTGACACCCACAGATTTGATCTGATCCCAGGAGATGCCAGCAGGAATGGAAAATGGGATGGTCAGAGGGGAAGATTTTGAAGTATAGTACTTAGGAGGTGCAGGAGCTGGGGAGAAATCTTGATGAGAAGAAAGGGGAAAATATATGAAGTTATTTCCAGGATGAAGCTACAGTAGTATTAAAAAAAGTAAAAAAAAAAAAAAAAAAAAAAAAGTATCTTACCAACAACTGTGATGGGAATGTTGACTTTGCTTTCTCTTTTATTATTTGTCACAACACAAGCCCAGACGCCATTGTCTCCGGCTGTTGCTATTATTTGGAGCGTGCCCGGTTGAGATTTCACCCTCTGAGGATTCAGCCAGTGAATCTCTGGCCTCTGGTTTGGGGGACTTTCTGTGATGCAAGTCAGAGTCAAAGTTTCTCCTGGCACACAAACCGAGGTTGGAGCCACCGTAACTACAGCAGGAGGTAAAGTGGGATAAAGAAAGAATGTATCACGATGTACAGCTCTGATTTTCACAATCAGTACATTACTAAGTAAGATAAAATATTTGTCAAAATTGTAACATTAATTAAAAAAATATCTGATATTTCAAAGTACAACACAATAACAGCATTAAAGCTTCCCACCCTGAGTGTGACATCATAGGAACATGGCTGCCATGGGAATCTGGTTTATTCATTTAGACATTGGAGCCAGGAGCAACGTCACACCGTTCCAATTAAAAGATGGTAAATTTCGGGTAACTGAGGATTGATTCCTATTAAGATACTGGCTTGAGAAAGGAGTCCCAATGATGTGTCAAAATCGCAACTCAGATTTTCCCACCCCTCGAAAGGAACACACCATAATACCCTGGGCCACGTGTTTGATTACAGTGGGCATTTCAATGTGCTGCTCACTGTCTGCATTGCACAACTAGGATTTCCCAGCCAGTCTCATCCACTTGCCTAATTTTTAAAAGTATTTTACCAATGTCTTTTTATTTATTGGATTATGTTTTTCCCAATTACAGAGTTTTTTTTCTTAATTGTTTTTCTTTTCTTTAATGCCACTAACCTACATGCTGGTATGTTATTTAGATATTGTGCTCTTTGCTGATTGAAAATATTTCAGGAGATTCCTGAACATTGTCTAAATTGCACAAATTGATTAGAAACATTTGGAAGATTGAGACACACGCAGGCCTGCTTTTGGCCAAAGTGGGGTCCTACAAGGAATTCAAGAGTACAAAGAGTACAAGAAAATCAAGTAAACGTACATTTTCTGATTGAAAAATGTACTCGGGTACACAAAAAGCTACCAAGTCTTTTTTCACTCCTGCACATCATGTATTTAACTTTAAAGAGTTTAGTTTGCTCGAAGTAAAATACCAAAGACAAATATCATAATTAACTCTTCATAGTTTGCATATGTTTCACTCTTACCAATGAGCTTGAACAGTTTGAATATGGTTTTGTATCCATTTCTTTCATTCCCATCATTGATTATATAGACAAACGTCCCAAAGTTTTCTTGTTGGACATTTTTGATGATCAGTGAATTGTCAGAAGAAGATAACCTTCTGCTCCAGTGGTCGGCTGCGAAGCAAAAATAAAAATGATAATTTAAGTATAAATTTTGAGCAAGTAATATTTTAAGACAAAGACTTAACAGGTAATATAATTCAGACCTTCTTGGTTCTTTGAATTATAAAAGCCCTGTCCACCATGAGGATTGCGCCAGCAAAGCAGAGGGCCTCCTTCATTTCCAAAATGCCAGTACTGGTACTGGTTTGGTAAATTTATCCCTGCTGGAGGTGTGAGGGTAGCCGTGTCTCCCACCCTGACGTATACTACCTCCACTGTGCCTTCTGCTCCTGAGACAGTGAGGAGGACGGTACAGAGTTAGTGAGTTGGTGCTCAAAACCGAACTGTCCTGATGTAAATCATAATCAAGAAATTTAAAGAAAAGGCGGCAGCTTACTTGTGGCAAGCTTGAGCACTGCAGTGAGAATGAGGACGGACTGGAGAAAGATCTTTATCTCAGCCATAGATCTGTAAAAAAGAGTATAGTATGGAACAGTACAGAAAGTAAAGTATATTTAAGTATAATATAGTTATAGTTATGATATCATCAGCTGAGGTACCAAGTTACATGATGAAAAGTGTTTGAGCCTGGCAGGACACTGAAATAATGACAGGTGGAAAATATTTTCACAAGCATCTCAACACAGTATGATATAAAATACAAATCAAGAAAAAGTTAAATTAGAAATAAGTTAAAGTGTGGAGATTAACCTTGACTTAGAATTTTGAGAATTAAGCCCAAATATAAACTTAAAAAAATGTTTTAAAACTGTGTTCCAGACGTTGTCTTTTTGTCAGTATTTCATACTAATTTATGATATTGTATGCCAAATTCAGACTTCCAACATTAGAAATTGATTCATGTAAATCTAGTTAAACACTGTCTTGAACATCTGGACTTTATTCTCAACATTTTAAAACCATTCTGGTCATTTTTGCTTTTCTGTCCCTAAAATTCTTCCATGGCGAAGATGCTAATTCAGGACTGATGTTTTATTTCTTGTGTACCGTACTGTTTTGGCCTTTTTTTTTTTAAATAAAAACTTATGTTGTACCTGAACATTAATATGATGAGTGGGACAGTTCTGGAGCCCTGTGGAACACCATCTGCACTTTTCTTTGGTCAGTAAAATATTTTACAATGCAGGTACAGTTAATTTTTCCATGGCTTGAGGATATTAGTTATGCTTATTCAAATTAAGACTGGAGTTGATCAGTAGAGTGACAGAAAATCAGTACCAAGCTGTCTGGTCTGGTTCAAAGTTTGGCACAGAAAACCCTCATCCTGGCTGGCTCTCCATAACTAACCTTACATTTACTCTGACATCGGCAGTGTGTTTAGACCCACCCTCAGAGTCAAATAGGTACACTTAGTACCCCAACAGGAGAATACCAAATAGATGGGATGGTTTGGATTTGTTGTTTTTGCACATTTCACAAATGTTGACAGTGGATGCTCAAATAATTGCACACATTACTGAACTGAACCAGAGTGATATGTGGAAACGCACCATCAGCTATGTGTAGTTTCAACTACAGTGCATTGAATTACAGCCTGAATGTTGCAGGGTCTTTCAAATGAATCAAATAAATTATGCACTGATCATCCATACAGTTTAAAGTATGCATTAGCACAGAGTCATAGAGTCAACCTTAATAAAAAAAAAGTGATGAACTGTTTGATATCAATTTTTAAAATAAAGATGTTGCTCATGTTGGGGTCGTGCAGTCTGGCTGCAAAGAGAAATCTTTGAGCAGGAAGCAGCAAGGGGTTTGAGGTGGTCTTAGATTTGGAGAGATTTCAGGAGATAAAAGACAAAAACTTGAAAGAGCTGAGAGTAGGCGGCCTGTGGTGGGTTTTGAACGAGCAGTAACAGATAAATGTGTGAGGGAAGAGTCGCAAAGTGTATGCTGCGTTGTGGTGGGCCTTGATTTAGGAGCTAGGGTGTAGATTCTTATCCCAATCCTCCCCCTCTGCCTCTCACACCCCCTCTCTTCCTCCCCTGTTCCACGAAAGACGGATCTCTCCTCGCTTTAAGAGAGAGAGAAAAGAGACCACAGCGACGGCAGCACACCTGCGGTTTAAGGTGGATGTTTCTCTCTTCTCTCTCCCTCTTTCACTCCTTTATATCTCTCTTCTCCTTTAGTGTAAACATTCTGTCATGATGGTGTACAAAGAAATCTTCTCTTGATGCTTTCATTTTGATTTTTCTCTTCAGATTTAAGATGTAGATTTTCAGATATATTTTGAATCAGACGGTCATTACAAATTGAAAAAATGGTTAAGCACAATTTAAAATTTTAATGAAGCAGTAGTTTCTTTTGATGGAGATAAAATGACCGTTTCTTCTAACTTCAGGACACACCAGTGGCCAAAAACAAAGAAGAGATCACACTAAGAAAGTTTATTGTCAAGCTTAATTTGAATCCATACAATATATTATCCATTTTTTTTAAATCACATGTAACACTTTCATCAAACCCCCTTTTTTATAATGCATCATAAACAACATAATCATAAGTTATTATAATGTACTTTGATTCTGCATAGTCACAGCTAAGTGCGTTGTGTTTGTTTATAATGCTTTATATTAGAAGTCATATGTCATTATGATGCTACTGCATATAATGAGTGATAAACATGTTTGTAGAGAAATTATACATATTTACGATGCTTTATAACTATTAATCTCACAAATGTTAAGGTGAAATGATATTTTTTATACTGATATGTATAAGTAATTTTTACAGCAAGGTTAATTTCAGTGTTTCACTTTTGGTAGTTTTATTTAGCTTTAATAGTTTTTTAGAGAGTCAAATGTTTTACCTTTTGAGTTTTTCAGGTTACTGTTAAGAGTTTAGATAGTCTTGAATTTCATAGAAAAGTTTGAATTAAATGTAATAAAACTCAAGTTCACAGCATTTTGTTTGCTCCCTCGCATTTAGTAAATTTTTTTATTTCACTTTACTTATAGCACACAATAATCTCATTAATTTTTATTAAGAGGATTTAAGTTTTATTCTGAATTAAAGGGGAATTAAAGCTCTCATGTAAACGTAATCATTGACTTCTTTAAGTGACTTATAACCAACTGTGAAAAAAACATAAAACAGATTTGTTACTTTACTTTGAGTATCTGATGTCCATTTACAGCGATTCATAATCACATTGTAATAGATGATAACAGTGTTTATAATGGGTTATAATTTGTTTACTGTTACAAGAGTGAAAGCCTCAATAAACTAATCTTTTTTAGGGTTGGTAAAAATGTTTTTACAGGTCAGAGATCAATTAGAGTTTTATTATCAACCTATTCAATTTTTTCAGCTAATTAAACATTTAATTTATTTATTCCATCCAAACATTTACAACCATGCTTTGCAATACAACAGGTACATTGTGTGCTGTGCCAGTTTTTGAGTAATATTTTCTTATGCAAATTTTTTAAAAAGTCTGACCGAGGCATAGCCTTTGTGATGGTAATGTTAACCATGCAAACATAATGTCTGGATTGGGTCGGGTTGTGATCTGTGCTACATTATATTTCTTAAAACAGAAGCTCTTAACTGGCCGAGCCTCGGGATCTACTCTCACCTAATTGATGACAATCACAGACCCATACTTCTTAAAATACTACTGCTCAAATGTATTTAATAAGATTTAAACTATATATGAGAAGCAACAAAACATCAGAGTATCTAAAAATCACAAACCCAACAGAGTCATCTTTGATCAAAATGGCCATGTTTGAAAGGGGAAGTTCTTTGCCTCTCCAGTATTTTTTGGTTGGAAGCTCCTTAAAATAAGCTAAAATGTTCACCCCAACACTGTGGCCTCCTGTAACAGCACTAAAACACCTGATCTCTTAGGGCAGTTGCCGTTCACACTCCGTTTGTAATTCTTTGTGTTACAGAGTTCATTTTTCTCCTTAATCATCCATCTCATTAACTCGCCTGCGTTGTAAGGAAATGCGTCAATCAACTCCTGTAGCTACTTAGGTCACAGCTATGTAACTTTCACTGAGACTACCTCGTCAGCACTTACCTTTTTTGTGAAAATTGTGTTCAGTTTGTTAATAATTTGTCACACAGCTTTGGTTCCTCAGGCAAACATCTGCAGTCCAGTTTTAAGTCCTGACCCTCAGGGTGCTTGAAGTGAAAAAAGACCACTAAATTCTGACTCTAAATCTAATGAAAAAGGTGCCCTTTAAAACATTTTTAAGACATTTGTCTTTATGTTTTCTACTGCATACATGGAAGTACCAACAGCATGTTAAAGTAGAAGCGTTTAGGAATGCTCTCAATGGATTTTTATGAAATTTTGTAGGAAATGTTGCCCATGGCACAAGAAGGAAGTGATTTGATTTTGGTTGTGATTCACACACGGATCCAGATACAGGATTTTTGATAAGGATTTGTTAGTATTGTGAGACAGGGCTGCTTTCCCCATAACTCAGCAGAGAATATCAGAGATGTCTTCACAGAGGTTTGTGCTCTTTGAGCCATAGTTTGAAACCTGATAACACCTTGCAGTGTTAATAAATACTTTAAAATATTCCTGGGTCCAAATATCCACCAAAATTGTGTCACTTCTTGTGAGTGCTGTGATTGTTTCCTAAAAAATTCCATCCACATCTGTTAAAAACTTTTTGAGTTCCCTGCTCACATAGGGACAGGCAAACAAACAAACTCACTTACAAACACTGACATAATCATCAACCTTCCTGGTGGAGGAAAATGAGTCATTTAATCTCACAAGTTGCACAGTCAAATAAATATATGGTCTGATTAATTTCAAAATCTGTGAAGGGATTAAAAGATAAATTTAAAAGGACTGATTATATGTAACGAACCCTATGATGTGCTTAAACATGATTTGCTCATTTATATTTATCACAGTGTCAGTGTTGATATCGTAATTTGTTGCCAAATGCCTGTGATTCCTGCTATTTGTCACAATTTCCCCGCAGAGACAAAAATACAAACTAACTTACAACCTAAAACTCATCCCAGTATCAGCTACATTTAATCTATTATTTTCTCGTTAAGTTTAGCGACAGAATGTGATCACTACACCGCAAAATGCTGTTTTCACTCCTTTTGAAAATTTTGTTCTTTGACTCTCGCCAGGTGTAATCGTGGACTCTTTTTTGGAGTTAAATTCAAAACTTTGTAACACTGACAGTAGGATTTTTGATCAACACCTTTAAGTAGTGTTAGAAATGCACTCTCTTGGAGTATATTTATTTAACTTCTTAAATGTAAAATCTATATCAACGCTGCGAAGTTTAAACATTGCTATATTTATTTACTTTATATTAATGAGGAAAATTAACTGAAAGTAAGACAACATGTTCAGTTATAGCACACATATTAAAAACTTGCGCTGCGGTTTTCATGACATGGGCTTGTTGCATCTGTTGGACCATTTATGGGGCACGGGATGATTGACTCTACATGTGTCACTAACATTTTAAGAATCTGGAGTGAAATACTCGGAGTTAAAGATCCAACTGTGACACTTCTTGATTTGATTTACTGAAACATAATGGTTATCTAAATTTTTGACACTAATACTTTTTAAAGTGGAAGTGAATTTGCAGGGATTTGACTTCATCCATGCATGATTAACAATGCACTTGCTGAAATTTTACCAACACCAGCATTTTAATTTGCTGTGTACTTTTTCTTCACATAAGTAACAAGAGAGTGTTATGTTTAAGAACAAGTTTGGCCGAGTCCATACAGCTGTCCCTTTATGAATTTTTTACCATTATCGTTCGTTTTTTGTGTAATGGAAGTGTGGCTGTTGCATCTGTGCAGAGTTGGTTTGGGTGGGAGGAAGGGGGTAACAATTCTCAGTTGAGCCTCCACCCAACTCTTCGGTGGAGAACTACTGCCTTAAAAAAATGTTTCGTCAATCTGCATTTACACTAACAGATAAAGTACACAAACATTTAAATTTGGGGCCAATTGTTGTCAAGAAAAATCCAAACCAAGGAAAATGTCTGCATGTGTATTAACAGACGTTTATGTGACAGGTATTTAAAGTTTTCATCTGAGGTTTGTGTGGAAGTCAGTACCGTGGCATTTTATGACCGAGATCAGAGTTTGCAGTAAAAAAAAATAATTGTTTAAAAAGGGAAATCAAACGCAGAGGGAAATGGGTGTCAAACAGAAGACATTTAAAGTGAGCACACCTGTGAAGCCGTAACCCAGAAACCAGACGATGATATCTCAGTCAGGATGGAGCTTCAAAAACAAGCTCAGAGGGAGGGGAGGAGAGGAGGAGGGTGAGGGTCAGACACAGACCAGAGATGAAGGAAGAGAGCGAGCTGAAAAAGAAAACAGACAAGATGACGGTTAATATCTCCAACTGAGGGCCGACCCTTCTCATTACAATCATGACTTGTTCTGAATTTTGACTAAAATGAACACAGAAGTTGATGATAAATCTAAATGTGCAAGAAGACTCAGGACATGGTGGAGGGGGTTTTTGAGTGATAATGGTAGGTGCTTTGACTTTACAGGAGATCTCTACATGAAGAAATCAAGCATAACTTGACTGTTCTCATAAGTATTTTTCTCACATTGTCATATTGTATTCATGGGTGCAGCCAGGAATCGTAGGACCCTTTAAGGGATACCACATTGGTGTCCTTCCCAAACTGGCCCCTGTAAAATTGCTTGAACTGCACCCCCATCAAACAAAAAAAAAAATGTTATAGCTCTCTAGTATCTAGGGGCTGTCTGTAAGCATGTACGTTTTATAAATATTTGTGGGGGGTTTTCAAGGTCTTATCAGTCTCAATTCACTTTTCTTAACTCTATCGCAGTTTATAAAATCTTCAAAAAACATCAAATCTTTTTACTTTAAAACACTGAAAAACCTGATACTTAAATATGTCATTCAGAAATTTAGGCACACAGTGAAATATATTAACAGGTCTAAAATTTCTAAAGATGTTCTAATGGACATCTTATTCAATTTTTACATTATTCTTTTGGATTTTTGCAAAACAGAGGCTTCCCATATTAAACTTTAATACAATAAAAAAGAAAAGACACTTAAACTGGTATTTTTATAAGTGAGGAGTGAAGAAATTCATGTTTTATGATGACAAGTTCATATGTAAATATACTTGCATCAATATTTATTTTAGCACTCTCAGACGTCCTAACTTTTCTCCTCCATAAAGAAAAAGCTGCAGGTGGAAGATAAAGATGCTTATTCTCAAAGAAATATCAAAGTCTACATAAAGTTATCCTTCATAAAGTAAATGTGACCAAGTATTGAAGTATATGTATTCAAATATTTATAAAATATGGTAAACTCACAGTGATGCTGGGCGCCGGGTGTACAGCGATGAGGAGTTGGGTGTATATGCTGAACAGCGATCGAACAAACACTTCTTTAGAAAGCAGATGCACCTCCCTCGCTGATGATTGGTCTGTCATCAAACCCAGAGTCAGAATAATGACCACTGATTGGTTGATGCTGGGCAGGAGTTCTGTCAAATAAATAATAAGTAAATCATTAATAAATGCATAACTGATGGTTAGTTAAGTTTGTACAAATGCTGAACTAATGCTTAATAGTTGAAGTTGATAAAAGTGTCACCCGGTTATTATCAGAGAAGTAGAAACACTGACATCCTTTTTAGGACATTTGAATGTGTTTTTGTTCCTCGGCTCCTTTTTAATTTATAAGTCCATTCAACTGATTCACAATGAACATCTAATTTTTAATTGCCTTAAATTGTTAGTGGAGTTTCTGCCTGATAACAAGAGATCTTAAATTTGTGAGTGTGGTCTCTCCGGACTCGTTATCTATCTTTGGTCTGTTCTAAATAGCACGCAGGCGGCTCACGGCCTCATTTACTTTAATTGCCGGGTTGATTTTTTTTCCCCTGGTCCCATGATCACACTGATTTATTTATTATGCTGTTTTAGATTTTAAACCATGAACTAATGGACCAATCTTCATGAAAGCTGCAGTAAAATGCAAATTACAAACAGAACATTAACTAAAGAATCAGGTTAAAGTGGAGAAGCACGGGGGGATAGTGAAGGGTCACACTGAGACAGCTTTTTAGAGAGAGGGGATGTTTTTGTTTAGTATGATTAAATGAGTTTAGCATTAATGGTTACATTATTATATGTAACTGACATTGCATTTCTCCTTCTGCGCTAAATTATCACCATATCATAGCTCCAAAAGCAGCCTCTGTGTTTAATTTCACTCACCAGTTTATCTTCACTGTAGACTTTAATGTTCATAAAAACTGCATTAATTCAGTTAAGTTATTGACAGAAAGAAATGTTTTGAAAAATTCAGAGATGAGAGCAGATTTTGTGGTGAGAAGAACATTCAGAGATCACGTCAGTGTTCTTTATAGTCTGGAACGAACAATAAGATTAATGATTGGCTTTGTTCATTAAAGTGTACACAGCACTTCATCTTTTATTCTGACTAATAAAAGACTCTAAAGAGCAAAACACAAGCTCTTTAGTGAAACAATTAAAATTATTTTTTTGCTCTTGAACATTTAAAATTAATATCAACCAAAGAAACATGAAAGGCAACAAAAAGCTCTCCTTATATTCGTCTTTGTCTGATATTAACGTTACTTTTATTTCTAACTAACTGTTAGAAAACCGAGTAATCAGCCTGTAAACTGTAGCGTGTTGTGTTCATGACTGAGTGAACTGCTATCAGAACAAGAAATATGGTAAATTATTTCTTTTTTAACCTAATTGAACTTCAGTTACATCATTTATTATTTACTGAAAAGAACAGCATTGTAATCCGTGCTGGTAAATTAATTGACTGGCATTCATATGATGTTCAAACCAGGTTTTCCTCCGCACGAGTTCATCAGATGTTGCGCACAAGTGGAAGAGAGGAGAAATTTTTACTGATTCAGTTCTTCTTTTCTGTTCTCATTATGGTACTTTGATATTTGACTGTAATCTTAACAAAAACAGATTAAACAGACTAACTGTTTTTATTCATTAACTTTTAATTATATACATATTATTCTGGAAATTGAATGTTTATTGAATTAAGACTCTACAGTCAATTTTCTAAAACGTCGTACATCACAGGACTGGAAAGGTAGAATTTATAAAGACCCAAAACACTTCAGTAAAATGTTTTCTGATGACACATTTAGTCTGTTTTCCACTTAAAATGCTGCTCTTTAAGGACCGTAATCGCATTATTGTGAAAACAGAAACAAGTGAATTTTATTCAACGATTTACTAAATCTATTTTCCTTGTGTGACTTAAGTGTATTTGTTCTATTAAACTCCACAAGGATCAGATTAGAGTGAAGATGCAAAACTGAGAGCGTCCACGGGGTCGACGAGTCGATTGAATGATAATTTAGGCCTTTAAAAGTATTTTAAAAAGTCTAAATCCTAAACTTACAAGGTATTGCATTTTGCAGATTTTTTGCACTTGCTGTTCATTAAAATTGGGCAGTGGTTTTCAGACTAATTTGGCCCAAGACACAACTTGCCAAATCTCAAGGCACCAAATTCATGTCCATCAAAACAGCCCATAATGTGTGTTTTAGTATCTTATCAGTCAGTTCTACACATCTATGTCTATCTACAAATGCCAGCTTAAGTATGATAGACAACTTAAGGTATACATTTGTTTTTAGAGTAAGTTGAAAATTTTTTCATTAGTTGTTGATAAGTGTTTGACTTACAGATGTTTGTACATGCTCAAATGCTCAAAGCACACCTAGACTTCCTCAAAGCTCAACAGTATGCGTCTTCACATCATTTGAGAAACAGCGTATTGGCCACATGTCTTTACATCCTCCTTTGTTCAGCATTACTTCTATACTCCTCAGAAAGAGTTTGGAAATGTCTTTCAGTCAATTATTTCTCCCCTTTGATAGTAATAGTTGGTATTCTGTTTGATAATGTTGGAAAGCCTGATTAATCACCTTTACAATGAGGCACAGCTTGTAAGGATTGTGTATTTGTGGAAAGAGCAACACAGATGAACTTGTGGGAAGGGCCTTAAAAATCGAGCCAAAACCTCCTGCAACTGGACGCTAGTGGCGTGATTTGGTTTCAGCCCTGGTACCAAAGTTAGGACCAAGTTCTTCATTTTCATCCTTTATTTCATTCTATTAGTATACAAAACATTCAACACAAAGAAAAATAAAATTAAAAGGAGCAGAAAGAAGAAAAATCTTATAAAGTCTGCCCCTCTTTCACAAGATATTAATTAACTAAACACCTAATACAAATAAACAAGAGCTGCAGGTCAACATGCCTTTTTACATTTCATTACTTCTTATTTTCAAAAACAACCAACAAAATAACAAACAAACAAAAAAGACCAAAAGACCTGAAGATAAAATTTGATTGAGCTCCTTTGGTTTCTTTGTTCAGATTGTTCCATAAACTGATTCCTCTCACTGTAACACAGCGCTGTTCAGTGAGACTGATGAAGTCAAAGGCAGACCACAAAGGGGGCGTCCCAGGAGACGGCACACCAAGAAGACTTGTTCCTCACCCACTGCTTCACTGAGGAACTGTAGGCTTGATTCCAGATGCAGGGGACTTTTAGGGACACTACCCACACATTAGGCTGTGTTGCCCATTTTCACAAATGCATGATCCTTATGGGTTGTACCTTGTTATAAAGGTAAGTAATCAGGCTTTCCAGCTACGAAAGATCCATACCAATTGATATTATTTGTAGGGAGAAATAATCTACCAAAAACTTTTTATGAGGAGTATATATAATGCAGATAGTCATCATTTTAACTTTGGCCTGTGGCTCAGTGTGCAGAGTCAGTTGACTGTGGCAGATCGAGGGTCTGACGCCAGCTCCGACTGTCTCCTGTCATTGTGTCCTTGGATGAGACACTTAGACAGTATGACTGTATGTAGGTGTTAAAGAGTGATAAGTGAACATGTTAGCATTAACAGATAACTTACAAAGAAAACTTAAACCATCAGGGAGTGAGTGTGGGTTTGATTAGAAAGACGCTGTTGAAGTGCTCAGAAAAACTAGATAAGTGCTACACAAGATCAAGTCTATTTACTGTTCTACCATTTTAATTATAATTATAATTAATTGTATAATAATTTAAAAGTAATTCTCCATCTCTACATTATTTTAGATATGGTACCCTTTGCAGCTGTTTTGTTCACTGGTCAGATGCTGGTTTCTAAAGGATTTTTTTCTTCTAAGCAAACCTTGCATTGGGGATGGTGAACTCATGATTTTAAGGCTGCTCTCACCCTCATTCTGGATTACATCTCTGTGATCGGGAGTCATCACAAACTAAGACTCTAAAGCTGAAATATTGTGTTTTACAACTAAAACAAAACATACAGTAAACTTCTGTTACACAGTGTTGAGGAATGTAAAACTTCTAAATTAAAGATGCAGTTGGTGATTTTCATATATAAAGAGGGTCTTAAAAAGGTCTCATGAGTATGTGATTTATTGAATTTTAGAATAATTTGTTACTGTTGCAACAATAGTTACTTTCGCTAAAAGCATAGCAAAGTATAACAATTCCACAATGTTATGGCAACCTAACTTTGATATCCATTAAATCACTTCTTAAAACTCACTTTTTTAGACTTCTTTTAAATAATTTTGTATGTTATTTACTTGATTTCTCATTTACATAATATATGATATTTTGTAGTTCATCTTAGCTGCTCTTACTCTTCCTGTTCATTTTTTCCGCTCTTACCGTATTCATCTGTTTGGAATTTCTCAGCCTTGTTTTATCTTCACTGATGTGATGTTGTCTTCTTTAATATTTTGTCTCTTTTTATTTCTTTCATTCTTGATTGCATGCTTTTTCTTGGTCTTAGTTCTTATCGTATAATTGCTGTCCACATAGTATCTTGGCTGCCTCTGGAGATATGCCTGTAATCGCCTACATTCCCTTTGTTTGCATTATTCTTCATTCTTGTTGATTCACTGCGTTTCGTTTTGTTCTTGACCTTTGGTTTGAATTTTCTGGTCACTTTATTTTTGACCTGATTGTTAATGTTCATTTTGTTGTTCTCTGCCCTTAACTGTCAAAGCGCTTTATAAACACCTGTTTTAAAAAGTGCTCTATAAATAAAGTTCTTAAAGTTATGATCACCATTACACTGAACGTGTGGTGGTATGATATCTAATTCCTGGCATAAAGTATATCTGCTTTATTATAAATTATTATAATTACATTTACTTAACACTTAAATGTCAAAGGTGTGTCTGTGTGGGAGCCCAACATATGCTCGTGTTTATCTCCTCTCTTAACCTCACAAAGGATTTCCTCTGCGCTCAGCAAAACAATTTTATAACATTAGTATTTCTCTGCTTTTATTTGTTGTAGTTTGTTTCCTCCCGCTTATTGTGTTGCTATTTCTATACTCACATACACCACTAAACACCCTGTTGTTACTCAAACACTGCTTCAAAAACTGAGTAATGTTGTGAAAGTCATAGAGAAAAATGCTCCCATGAATATTTATGTTTTTGAGTCCATAGATTTAAGGTTCTGTACAATCACGAGTATTTACTAAAAAAGAAAACTGTACTTTCAGTTGTACTACTGGTCAGCACAACTGAGGTCTATGACTTATTATTTCTCAACAGCTGATTCTCCTCACTGGACTGAAATGGAATCTAACATTTACCTCTACTTATTCCTTTCTTTCTTTATTCAGACTCACCTAAAAAATTACAGAAACAAGTTAAAAACCCAATCATAAAACACATGATCAGGACATGGTTTGAAGTTAAAAGGTATTTGAAAGATCCACATTCACTGTCGTAGTTTAGTCCAATATGGGGCAATTATCACTTTCCACCAGGCAGAGCAGATGGTGCATTTCAATCATGGCATTTAAAAGGAATCCAGAAGATCCAAGATCTATACTTTCCAAATTCAAGCAACATAATGTCTTTTGAAGAATTGAGGATTAGATATAATCTTAATAAAAAGCATTTCTTTAAATATCTGCAGCTTAGAAATTGTATTCAATCAATGTTCTTACTCGACCAAATCATTCACCTTTGGAAAAGATTATGGTCATGGACAGTCTGAGAAAAGGTGTTATTTCAGAGTTTAATAATTTTTTGACACTGTCCTCAACCGAAGAAGATCTGCAACTCGAAATATCAAAAGAACAGTGAGAAAAAGCCGGTGAAGTAGTTCAAACTAAAACAATAAACTCCCGTCTTAAATTGATACATTATAAATGGTTAATGCGGATGTATCTTACACCAGTGGAACTAAACAGATGTGATAAAAACATACCAGATAAATACACAAAATGAATGGAAAGCAAAGGAACCATATTTCATTGTTTACAGCAATGCAGGGAAATTAGAGTGTTTTGGGAAGAGGTGAGAACAACAATTGAAAAAATAATTTCAGAACAAACTGCATTGAATCCTTAACTGTTTCTGATTGGCCTGTATCCAGAAAAACACAACCTCAGCAGAAGTGAAAGGATATTCATAGACCTCGGTTTGCTCAATGCCAAGAAATGCATTGCACTACTGTGGAAAAAGACTAAAAGAGCAGACCAGACCAGACCAGACTCAGTGGTTGAGACAGATGTTAATAAACCTTCCACATGAAATAGTAACTTTAATAATTTAATCGAAAAAACAAAAGTCTAAAAAACTATGGAAACTTTTCATTGATTATGTCAAAAACTTAAACATAACACTTGAAGAAGATGAAGGATTATTGCCGACCATTTAGTTACCATGTCTTTGTAATATTTGATTTTTTTTTTTTATTAATATGCACAATGTACCAATGATAGATTGCCTACTATTTGTTTTTTATAATGTAATGTAATCAAGATGCTATTTTTTTTTTGTTATTGCCTATGTACCTTATTTGTAAAACTTAAATAAAATATATTGTGAAAAAAAAAAAGAAAACTGTGCATTGAATGGAAATGCCTTCATCCCCTAGAAACACCAAAACAAGAAAAAGACTTGAGATGATAAGAAGTCAGAGGCTGACTCGAAAATGATGGCACTGTTATACTAAAGTATAGAGTATAAGAATATGTTAATAATGGCAATGACAATTCTTTCTAAATTGTAATTAAGTGTAAAAAAAAGAATAAAGTGTGGCTGAACACACAAACATTTAGATAAATCTTTTCAGGTGCTTCAGCTTTAACACAGATTTATGTTTGACACTTTCCAAACAAAAAAGGGAAGTGATGCAATACAAACTGTAAGAATGGACCTGTCAGCAACTGTTATGTTTTCCTCTTATCAAGTAGAACTGGATGACCAGATGAAAAGATGATTAAAATGAAAGGTTCAACCTTAAATTTGGCACGATTGAGTTTCCCTGTTGTATTCAGTGTTCATAAACACAAAGAAAAACTCTCAAAAATCCAAATATAGCTCAAAGGTTTAGAGACTCTGGGTTCATCCAAGTTTTATTTGTCTTGCACCCCGCTGAAGCATTAAAATTTAGGCAAAATTTCAAAATAGAAAATCCTTTCTCATACATTTTAAGTAGATTTGCTGGAGGCCAGTTCAACACTTGCTACTTAATGACAGCAACAGGGATCATCCGAGGGACCGGAGCTGTAGAAACACGAGCCGAGGTGGTTTAGAGACCTGAACCACAACAAGGACAAAACAAACATGTATCACACGTCTCATGTTTCTCTCTGAGGTTTGTCTTCTGCCTTCATGAAGGGCTCACACCTGCTACTGTTACCTCTGAGATGAAAATGAAACAACAATGAGGCCTTTTGTTTCCTCTGCTGCTGCTGATAGACAAAAAAACATTTACATCCACCACCCAGGGCACATTAATGTCTTCAATTAAAGACATGTAACTGTCACTAACTCGAGCTAACGTCTGGTGGCTTCATGCCTCCGTGAAGAATTCAAGTGCTGAACAGTGAAAGTGCAGTCTTGTGTCAAGATGAGGGGTTGGGGTGGATTTTGTGGTGGTATGACAGAATAAATCTTATAATCAAGGGATAAAAAGCGCTCAGCGTTCACACAGAGACACAAGAACAACTGAAAACGTAGCGTGCATGCCAGGCCTGGTGGGCCTGGTGATGTAGGTTTGTAGTGAAACAGCGGTGTTACAATACACACACGCTTCCGGTGAGGACAAACTTTTCAACAACAATGGCCAGTGGGCTCACGAAGATGCAAGGGTTTCTTGTCTGGACAACAAATGTGTCTGGATATTTTTGTCTGGATAACAAACTGAGCACAGTAAGCAGCACACGTTGCTCGGTAGACGACGGAAGCTGTTGTTGTTGTTCCTGGGATGCGTGCACAGCCTTTATCTGAAAGAGTACTGCACATGCGCCACGTGGCAGCGTTATTCCTGTTTACACGGATACAGAAAAAAAACGTTTTCAAAACTTTTCACTCTGGACCCTGGTTTCAAAGTTTGCAGATTCAGACGATCCGGGCACCGTTCTCTTGTAAACGGAAGCCGAAAATGCAACGAAAACTCTCTGTTTGAGCTGTTTTCGTTGTCATGTACAAGAGCCTGAGTGGAAATTGGTCCAAAGTTTAGATAAAATCTCTCAAAGCATCCTTTAAATATTATGTTCTTAAGCAAGGGATGATGGTGAGACACAGTGACCCAAGGTCACCTAAAGAAAGCGCTCGCATCAGGGTGGGCATTAGAGTAAAGAAACAAGGAGTCCTCAGAGCATCAATGAGATATTGCAGTTTTAAGCAAGAGATAACCAAGGAGCCAAAATACCTTACCCTTAACTTTCACCATTTGAGAAAATGTCAAAATGGATATTCACAAAGGTTTGAAGCAAATCTGCTCCAGAGGCTTTGCGATTTTGTTTTTACATGCAGGGAACAACCAAAAGTCCCAATGACCCTTGAACCCCAAAACCTTGACATTTGACCGTTTGATAAACCTCTTAGTTCTTGAACCTTCAAAGTTAATAATTTTTTCCTTAAATCAAGCGAACATTCATGAAAGCTGGACAGAAACCCCTTAAGGTGTTTTTAAGGTATTGTAGTCTCAAGCAAGAGCTGGACATGGAGTCCAAATGACTTGTTTTGACCAGTACGATTTGGAGCGGTTAACCCTGATCGTGTTTGCAATTCCACTGCCAACTTTAACTTCAACTTCACCTCCACTTCATTGTCCCCTAAGGGAAATTTGCTTTGCAGGCAGGTAAAAACATGAAACATAAAAACACAATCACACAATTCCAGCAATACAACACTGAGACGGATAAAACACAAGTACCATAAGGGACAGCTGAGCAGAACCGTCACTGCAATGTTTTTCTGAAGATTCAAAAGCAAGGCAACTGGACTGTGTAGAGTTTGTTGGGAAGACGTTTCACTTCTCATCCAAGAAGCTTCTTCAGTTCCTTGCCTTGCTTTTGAATCTTCAGAATGACCATGACCTGGATGAATGAGAATCTACACAGACTGCAATGTTTCATAATAGGATGACTCGTGACTGTAAATTAAGTTGTGCTTTTGATATAAATTAATTTTTCATTGGATTTGGCCTTTGGCAATCTGAATCTCCTGCCAGAGCTATACCTTACCTTTAGGGTGGAGATGTGAGTCAGGAGGAGAGGGTCGAGCCGGCTATGTAAATGCGTGCAGCCGTCTGCGGTAATGGAGGACTTCAGGCACTTCTTGTTTCATGCTGTTATTCTTTACAGTAACCGCAGTGGACAAATCGCTTTAATCCACGGCTTATTTGAACATCGCGATGTTTTCAGTTCCCCGTTGGTGCTGGGAATTGATGATATTTGTGACTAATCAACAGACTGCAGCGCTTTTAGCTCCACCTTTTAGGGTCGGTCTGATTCACTCAACAATACTTTAGAGAAGTGTCAAAAAGTGAGATGGCCCTGGTCGGCTACTTGGAACCTCTTCTCCTTATCCGACAGTGGAAACACCAGTAAATGTGTGCTGTACCCCAACAGAGCATCTCAGACAGACTGAGAGTGCAGCACTATCAGGGATCGTCTGTCCTCAAAATCTAGACGTTTTTTTTTTACTTTACTGATCGTGAAGATGCCCTAGTAGTCATCAAAACTGTATATATGATTCTGATTTAGGGCAAAGTATGACTTCTATAAGAAGCAGTGATTTAGTCAGAGAACACCTGAAAGTGAGGACACCCTCTTTAGTCACTCAGTCAGGTAGGGTGTCCAACCACACAGACTCATTCTCTGAAAGAGAAAACAGTAAAAGTGTGGGCCATGAGGGTGAACTCCGAGTGATTCACATGTTTTCTCAGCCTACATTGTCTCCTACAGAGGATTTCCCTCAACAATTTATGTAAAAGTACTTGTACAAAAAAGAAAAACACAAAAAAAATGTCAAAATGAAGAAAATAGTTAAAACAATGGAGTGGATTAATAAACAAAGTGTGAAGTAACCATGTAAGGAAGTAGAAGTAATGGGAAAAAGGTAATAATTTATAATATATAGAAAACAATCAAAATATGAGATATTAAGTCGCAATAATGTCATGACTTTGGAATAAAAAGTAAACTGATGATCTCAACAAAAAGCCTGAAAAAAAAAAAAAAAAAAAAAAAAACATCAAAGTTATGAGATACAGGTTTTGAGCCCGATTAAAAATATGCCAAAACTGTGCACAAAAAAAGCAAACAAGTTCTAAAACATGAAATAATAAGAAAAAATTACTGCAAAAATAAGACAAACACAGAGTCAGATAAAGTTGCAATTATGTGACAAAATATAATAAAAAAAAAAAGTAAGTCAAAATTATGTAATGAAATAGTCAACCGTATGAGGCAGAACTTTTATACATGGCATTAAATGTCAAACATATGAGTTAAAAATGTATTTCATATAAAAAAGTCCAAATTATAAGATAGAAAGTGATAATAATATGACATCAAAATAACAAAATTATTATCACTGTTTCACTGATAATAAATAAAGGTCAATTTATAAATTTGAATGTGGCAACTATGGGATAAAATGTTACAATTATGATAGTATGTCAGAATAAGGCAATATATAGGACAACTTTTAGATAAGACTTGTGAATATATAAGATTGGAAGTCAAAGTTATGAGATATTTGTTAATATAATGGAATAGACATTTAAACTTATATAAAGTGAATCACAATGATTCAATAACAGCAAAAACATAAACAGATCATTACATAAAACTTACAAATATCAAAATAAACAGTCAAAACTGGGAGAAAAGTTTTATGAATGAAACAAAATCTAACTTCTTACAAACTAAAACCACACACTGAATTTAAATTACATACATAATTACTTTATTTAACATTTTATTTTTTATTTTTTAACAGATAAATATGTGTAAATATGAGTGTTTCCTTTATAAATAGGATTCTTTTTATATATATCTCTTAGGTTATTATTTTCTACATATATTGGTTCTCAGGGGCGGGTGCCTTGAATTTGCCTGATATGATAGGAGTCTGTAAAGGTGACACGTTTGTACAGTACGTGTTGGTGTCTAAAACATGTTCTGATGTCTCAGAGGTAAACAAATGTCAGTGGAAAGAGGTGAGGACCACATACTGACATTCTGCTCAATGACTGAGAGCAGTTTCTGTGTGATGAGGGGAACATCATTCAAACTTCTTTGAAACCTCGAAGTTGTGAAACAGACACGACTCCCACTCAGCCTTCACCATCCTCACTTGTTCATACTATGTTGAAGTCAATTTGATGTGTTACTGTTAAGTTTCTAAGCTGCTGCATGATAACTTCAGCAGAATGGAAAAAATAAATATTACATCATGTTTTCCAGTCAGTGGTGTTTAGTGTCGTATATGAACGGGCCACACTAATGTCAGTGTGGAGCAAAATCTCTGCAGAATGTTTGCAGCACCTCGTCCCATCTACGCACTTAAGAATTAAGGTTACTCTGAAGGCACATGGGGATCCAACCCAGTACTAGCAAGGTGTACCTGATAAAGTGGTCATGAATGTCATTTTTCTCTCCTTGTCACCCATTTCTTCTGAATTCTCTTCATTTCACATCTGAAACACCTGGTTGATTATGTGTTTTGTTCTGCAGTATTGTATTTGTTTTAACCAATAAGAACAGAATACAATGAAAGACAAGATGTTTAATTTTCTTTTCTTTCTTTCTTTCTTTATTTTACAGACATCCACTCATTTTGAATTTGATGTTGGCAACAAAGGAAATATGGGTTTGCTTTTAACTGTTTATCTCAGTGGTAGTTGCAGGGGTCTTTTTTGTTTGTTTGTTGGTTTGTTTGTTTTAATCTTCTTTATGTCATTTTTTAATGTTTATTGTCATTCTTCAAAGATAAACTAGGTTTGCTGACATTATTGATGAAATTGGTTATTAATGGAAAAACTGCCCACACTCTGAGATACAGCCAATCATGGACATCACAATCTGCAGAGTCTGTATTTGAAGCAGCTACATTCATTTAAATGATCCTTTGACTGTCATTCACTCCATTGTTGAAAACAGTCGTTGAAAAAAAACAAAAACAGATTGAAAATAAAACGTTCTGACATCCATTCAGTACGTCTTCATGAAATATCTTCCCTGCAACACCCTCAAGTAAAAATCAATTTTCAATTTCACAGCATCCATAAATGTTTCTCCTGCTGATGAATGACAGAACAATCTGTCCAAGTATGTGTATGTTTAGTCTCTTACTATGCTTTATGTTCTGTGTTATGTTAAAGCAACTTTCACAAACAGAGCTATGAAGTCAAAGTTGTGGCATGCATTTTGATTTGTTTCGGTTGATGTTACAGACGTATAATTCCTAATTCGATTCAAGCTGAAGGCTTTTAAAAACATGCTATATTCAACTATTTTTCTTGTTGTCAAGTATGAAATAAAGGCAATAACACGCACAAATGTGCCTGTATAGAGTTGGGATTTTGTTGCTTTTTTGTAGCCCAAGTCAATGGGCTAACACCACCAAGAAGACAATGAAAGGATGTGGTATCGACTTACGTCTTGTGCTGTGCATAGAAGTGCTCTTTCACACAGAGAAGACAAGTAAAACATGCTCAAGGGCATATAAAACTCAAAAGAGCATAATATGTAATCTTTACGCAATTTAATGTTTGTAGTATGCGCTGTGTTTTCTTTAAAGTTTCTCTGTTGGGGTGGTGAGCCTCATTCCCAACTGAAAAGGGAAACAGTATCCTGTTGAAAGTCCTATACAATGAAAAATACATCTTTTGATAGCTTTTCATACAAAAATGTGTGCATGGTCTTTTAAAAACCCTCCAAGCATTCAGGAAAAAAAATCCTTCCTTTCCCTCTGCTGCTTGCGTCAACTTTCAGAACATGTTTGCTCAAATAGTAAATATGAACATTTCCTGAACACCTTGAATGGAGTACTTGATGTGATGATCCGGACATACAATGGGACAAAATTCAAGGCAATCTCAGCACTATACTGAGGCCTAAGAGACTCAGAAACTATCTCCACTTTGTACATCAGGGAGAAAGGGAGAAGGAACTGAATATTGACATTACACTGGAAGAATGGCACAACATGTGTGAAAACAGCAGACATCTACAAATTCAAGGACATGGAGAGAATTTACGTGGAAAAACTTGACTCGTTATTTCATCACACCTAAAGTGAAGAGTAAGCAGACTGGATTACAACAATCATGCTGGCGGCTGTGTGGAAACAGGAAGCGCATCATACACACATCTTCTGGGAATGTAATAAACTAAACAGATTCAGGGAAAATGTACAAAAAATGATTAAAAATATATTTGGATATATAATACCCAAAGAATGTAAAGTCATGTACAAAACCCAAAACCAGTGAAGTTGGCACATTGTGTAAATCGTAAATAAGAACAGAATACAATGATTTGCAAATACTTTTCAACTTATATTCAATTGAATACACTGCAAAGACAAGATATTTAATGTTTGAACTGAGAAAATTTATTTTCTTTTGCAAATAATCATCAACTTAGAATTTAATGGCAGCAACACATTGCAAAAAAGTTGGCACAGGGGCATTTTTACCACTGTGTTACATCGCCTTTCCTTTTAACAACACTCAGTAAACGTTTGGGAACTGAGGAGACCAATTTTGAAGCTTTTCGGGTGGAATTCTTTCCCATTCTTGCTTGATGTACAGCTTAAGTTGTTCAACAGTCCGGGGTCTCCGTTGTTGTATTTTACGCTTCATAATGCTCCACACATTTTCAACGGGGGACAGGTCTGGACTACAGGCAGGCCAGTCTAGTACCCGCACTCTTTTACTACGAAGCCACGCTGTTGTAACACGTGCAGAATGTGGCTTGGCATTGTCTTGCTGAAATAAGCAGGGGTGTCCATGAAAAAGACGTTGCTTGGATGGCAACATATGTTGCTCCAAAACCTGTATGTACCTTTCAGCATTAATGGTGCCTTCACAGATGTGTAAGTTACCCATGCCTTGGGCACTAATACACCCCCATACCATCACAGATGCTGGCTTTTGAACTTTGCGCCTATAACAGTCCGGCTGGTTCTTTTCCTCTTTGGTCCGGAGGACACGACAATCACACTTTCCAAAAACAATTTGAAATGTGGACTCGTCAGACCACAGAACACTTTTCCACTTTGCATCAGTCCATCTAAGATGAGCTCGGGCCCAGCGAAGCCGGCGGCATTTCTGGGTGTTGTTGATAAATGGCTTTCGCTTTGCATTGTAGAGTTTTAACTTGCACTTACAGATGTAGCGACGAACTGTAGTTACTGACAGTGGTTTTCTGAAGTGTTCCTGAGCCCATGTGGTGATATCCTTTACACAGTGATGCCGGTTTTTGCAGTACCGCCTGAGGGATCGAAGGTCAAGGGCATTCAATGTTGGTTTCGGCCTTGCCGCTTACGTGCAGTAATTTCTCCAGATTCTCTGAACCTTTTGATGATATTACGGACCGTAGATGATGAAATCCCTAAATTCCTTGCAATAGCTCGTTGAGAAATGTTGTTCTTAAACTGTTTGACAATTTGCTCACGCATTTGTTCACAAAGTGGTGACCCTCGCCCCATCCTTGTTTGTGAATGACTGACCATTTCAGGGAAGCTGCTTTTATACCCAATCATGGCACCTACCTGTTCTCAATTAGCCTGTTCACCTGTGGGATGTTGACCTCAACTTTCTCAGTCTTTTTTGCCACTTGTGCCAGCTTTTTTGAAACATGTTCCAGGCATCAAATTCAAAATGAGCTAATATTTGCAAAAAATAACACAGTTTACCAGTTCGAATGTTAAGTATCTTGTCTTTGCTGTGTATTCAATTGAATATAGGTTGAAAGGGATTTGCAAATCATTGTATTCTGTTTTTATTTACGATTTACAACTTCACTGGTTTTGGGTTTTGTACCTGGGAAACATAAATGATTGTGTCTTAGACAGAGATAGATACTGAACTAAAATATTATTGATCACATGCAAGAAGGCAATAACACGAAATTGGTGCAAGATTGAACCCCCTACTGTAAACCAGTGGCTTGAAATCATAAGAGAGATCTTTATTATGGAAAGAATGACCAATCAGTTTAGACTGAAGGGGGAAGTTTTCTTTGAAAAATTGGGAAAAATGGACAATTTACGACACAATGAAAGATATCCAAGGAATCACTATGTAAATTGCTTTGACTAATGATGACTAACCGTGATTGCTTTGTTTTTTGTTTTGTTATCTGTCTTTTGTTTTACACAGCTACTTCTATTGTGGAAAATGCATAACCCAAATGTAAACTGTCTTCAATATGATACCACATGAAACTTCAATAAAAATTAAAGTAATAAAAAATTTGAACATTTCCCCCAAATGATGTAGGCAGGGGATAAGACACATCCTCCAGATATGAGACACTCCCTGAGCCAGGAGATTGTTGAGCCCACAGCCAGTTTCAGGAAAAGGAACAAGACTTAACATGTCCAGTAAACATAAGAGCACAGCCCTGGAAAGCCAAAGCCACTATCACCTATTAAAAAGGGCTGTCGTCAGACATGGCTCAGGAGGATTTACACAAGGGCTGTCACAGTACAATTTATACACAATATACATAAAATATCTATATATATATATAAATGATAGTAATGATGTTGGGATAAAAAAAAGACATAAAGGGATCTGACCGGCTCATAACAGGGGGACAGCTCAATCCTCCTGCCATGGTGACTGGCAGACAACAGCAGCACAACAGAGGAATTTCTCTGACACAAACAGCGGAGGAAAGTGGAAGCACTCCAACATGAACAGAAAGAACAGCGCATGCAGAACTACTGCATGAACAGCATAGCAGGTTTACGTGTTTCCTCCTCTGTGAGTTTGACGTCCATAAATAAAGAAACATGAAATGTGTTTACTCTGTTGTCCGTCCATGGCACTGACACAGGCTATGTGCTGTAATCTATCGATATGAAACGACTTAGTGTCTCAGTTGTTTAAGTCAAAATTATCCAAAGAAGCAGATAAAAGTGCTGAAGCTCAACAAGCCTACTGACTGATTGTGATATGTGAGCTCCATCATGATAAACAAGATACTTTGGGAACATTTTCACCATAAATGCCATATTTTGTAATCACTGGGGAATGCTTTGATTGTGAAAGTATTTGAACTACCAAAACAGGAAAGGATTTGTTTTCAATAGCAACTTGACAAAACAAGATATATGTATATATATATATATATATATATATATATATATATATATATATACTTCTTAAAAAAGTTTGGAAATGTCATTTCAGTTGATTATTTCTCCACTTTAATAATAGTACTTGGTATTGCATATTATGTGGTTGGAAAGTCTAAATAGTAACCTTAACAAAAAGGTACAACTTCAAAAGACTGTGCATTCATGAAATGACTAACACATGATATGAGAGTAGTGCCCTGAAAAAACAGTGCCAAAGTCCCCTGCAACTGGCAGCTGGTGTTTCAGTGTGAAGAGTGGCAGCATTAATTGGTGTCAGCCGTGTGACTGCTGAAGTCAAGGACACACCCCAAGTGTGTCCCAGATAGACAACACATCACGAAGACTGGTTCCTCTCCTTGCTTCACTGAGGAACCATAGGCTTTCTTCCAGGGGAAGAGGAGATTATGACAATTTTCTGGGGGCACTACCCACACTTGTGCTGCTTGTTTCACAAAATTCCTGATTTTTACAAGTTCTATGTCATTGTAAAGACTTTCCAGTGATATAAAATACAAAACCAAGTTGTATTGTTAAAGGGGAGGAATAATCAGTTGAATTAATACTTCCAAACTTTTTTTGAGGAGCATATTTACTAAATCAGTTAAAGATACAACAGGCTTTAAATGAAATCAGTGATTTATAAAAACATCTTCCTGTGATTTTCACAAAGGCATTAATTGTTTGTGAGATTACCGGCTTGTTTTTAGGAGGTAGATGTAGCTCTTAAAAATGCATAGACAGTCTCTTATAATTAGTAATATTGTGATATAGTATCATAACTGCAGGTTGGGAAAGCAACATAAATTAATAACTGAATAACTGAAAAATACTGTGATATGACATGTAGGTGTTTTACATAAACAGTGTGATAATATCTTTATTGTGATATTTTTTGGCCATGATAATCTGATATCGAGACAGCCCTAATTTACACTCAAACATCTTGTTCTGTGCAGGGCTGAAACATAGGTGTTTATGAATGGGCCAAAATCCAGTGTCCGACTGTGTTGGAGCATCCACTTGAAATCTGTAGCTTCAACATTTATCAGTATCAGACACTCTGTTATTGTTTTCTCAAAAACGTGTTGTATATTAGTGTTGTATTCATGGTCTATAAAAACACAAACACAAAGCTTTATTTACAGAAACACAAAGAAGTGGATTGTCGCACAAACAATGTTGCACACAGGCAGAAACAGCTTTAGCTTTTAATCCTGTTTCATTTCCTGGTTGGGTGCACATTACCCTCAGCCCACTGGGAGCCATTTCCTTGTTTTAATTTTAACTTTAAAGCTGAAGAGCTACAACACACAATAACGGTGATCGGTTACAATGAAGCAGATACTTAAACACAGACTCTAAAGATCTGAATGTAACTACAGAAAACTGAAACCTGCGAGGAGCTGTGGCTCAGAGGGGAGTTTACAGGATGGGAAATCACCTTCTAGATGATTGTCATAATTTGAAGGACTGTGAATTTTTCACTGAGCAGTGTAAGTCTAGGCCAGTGTTTGGAAGCTCAGATAGATCTATCCTGTTGATTGTTACTTATTTAATGCAGCTGTGGAAAAAGCCCCTTATTATATTGGTACATAAAACATCTGCTCCAGATGGTGCTGTAAATTGATCAAATGCTACGAGTACTTCTAGATTCTTCTATATAGCAAAATGTTACTCCAAACTGACGGCATCAAAGCATAATGGAGAAACAAAAGGGGAGGCACAGACACCGTGTCAGAAATCTCAGTTTCTCTTTCGCATAACTGTTTATGGGTCTGCGTATTTTGGTTTGTGTGGGACAGACTGAGATGGAGGGACTGAGTAATAGCCATGAAAAAGGGAATCCTTTTGTCTCATAAGAAAACACCTTGAGCAGCCAAGGCTTTATGTTTTCATAACAGAGTCAGAAAAACACAGCCTGGAAATCGCCCACGGAAAAGACAGTGAATCCACACAGAGCCGTAGAATACGATTTTAGAGCTGTACCTCATTTCTCTGAGGGGGAGAGGAAAATATATTACTCTGATCCTTATATATGAATAAAACTGATGTCTCGTCTGTATGGTAACTTTAAAGCAAAAAGTTCAAGTATCTTGAATAAACAGCACAAAAGAAACAGTGGTAAAGACACAATAAAAATAAACACTGAGGCTACATTTGGAAAAAAAAGCTGAAAAAGAGAAATTGCTCAATATGATGAAAATATCTTGTTGCAGAGCAGAGCAGTTTAAGAAAAGAAATTTGGCTGAGAGAGCCACCAGGCCTCATCCTGCAGAACTAAGAGAGCTTTTTGGACCATATGAGGCAAAAAAAAATCATTAGTGTACTCTGCTGCTCAGCTCTGTAAAGCCTTGCTTTAGTCTGTCAAATTCTTAAATTATCCTTCAAGCTTAAAATTTCCTTCTAAAGTTAATCTGCAATTTGTTTTTGCAAAAAGACTTACAGAAAAATTCAGCTTGATCCGGTCTTTCACATCCCTGATGAACACATTAACTGTCCAATGTGAAGCTTGCTGTCCAGAATAATACAGTGTATTTATGCTGTTTTAATTCTGATTAGAGACTGATTGTGGTGGTTCTCTGTGATTTTTTAATGAACACATTTGTTTAATCAAATTTTGACTGAAGGACATTTTAAGACATCCACTGTCTTTCAGAAATTACACTGCTCTGTAGTCAGGCTGTGCACTTACGTGTATGGCTTTATGGACGGGATAATATGTGTGTGAAATGCAATGATATAACCTCCTGGGTAATGTACAAGGAGAGAAGCAAAGAAATCTCTTACTTACATCACACTTTTAAAACAGATATGCTTGACCAAAGTTCTTTACAAAGCGAGATGGTGGCTTTGTAAAGAAAAAAGCGAGACAGACAATCAAGTTTATCCATGTTGTAGGGGCCGTGCTTTATATAGATAACTAAGAAACTGTATTTATATGCATAAAATACTACAATGTGGGTTCAATAGCCTGCATGGTGGTGCAGATGGTATACAACTCGTGCTTCGTAGCAAATGGGTTGCTAGTTCAACTCCATGTCAGGGGGTTTTCTGTGAGGACTTTGCATGTTCTCTCAGTGCATAGTGTCTCTATGTATCCCAGTTTCCTCCCACAGATCAGAAACAAGCTCATTAGGTGAATTGGTGACTATAATTTGTCCTTAGTTTGAATGTTTATTTAAGTGCTTGACAGTCGTTAAGTGCTTGACTTCAAGTGCTGTGATTGACAGTCAACCAGTCCAGGGTGTACCTCGCCTCTTGCCCAGTGCTAGCTGAGATAGGCTTAAGACCCCTGGACCCTACAAGGGGCAAGAGGTATGGATAAAGAATGAAATAGAATATTGTGGATTATTAATACCATAGAAAATAAAAATTCTATTTAGATTATTAATTGCTGACTTGTTATCCTGTTTATTGCAATATATCATGAAACAATATCATACAGTCATCCCTGTATTTTGATACATGATAGTATCTTCATAAAATGATATTAAAGATCATCACAAAATTATCAAAAAGAGTTGTAAACACTGTTAGAGTAAAATATCTTTGAATAATAAAGCCAGTGCAAAAATCCAATTTAACTCCAGTGGAAGGTCAGAGATGTGTTTCCAGTGCTGATTTAAAGTGTTCGAGTTCGTGGGCAGATCATGTTCAGAGAATTAAACTGCTCCACAGCAGCTACTGCAAAGGTTTCTCACTCCCAGTTTTCAGCCTTGTTTTGTGCACATACTGCAGCAGCTGTTTGGAGGACCTCAGTGGTCTTGCTGGAGTGTGAATGTGGAGCAGTCTGCTTAGATAACCAGGTGTCGAGCCGTTAACTGCTTTGAAAGCTAACAACAACATTTTAAAACCCATCCAGACAAAGAGGAATCAAGCAGCAGAGCTCTGGACCAGCTGCAAGCGATGGATGGACAACTGGTCCAAGCCAATGTACAGAGAATTCAAGGCAGAACATGTATCATGCTCTTTGTTTTTTCTGAGGCAGATAGGCTTTAATTTTGGAAATTAGCCTTAACTGATAAAACATTTTAAAAGATCTGCTTGTCGAATTAAACCAGTCTCTGCTTGCACACTGGAGACAAGAGGGCCAAACATGCCTGCATCCCACAGCCCAGAATTACCAAACTCAATGACCTCTGTCATGTTTTCATTAAAATTCAGGAAACTTAGAGCCAAACAGTCATGTGGTGACAGCTGCAGTGAACTCTTACTTTTTAATCTGGAAGGCAAATGAATGTGCACATTGTCTACAAAACAATGAAATGATGTTATACTTACGAAAAACACAAGAGTAAAGATGCAAGATATATGTGCAAGAAGGAGGAAATAAATAACTGAGAAATAAAATGTATAGATATGGCGGGAAACACTTGAGTATTTATATTTGAATATACTTGATTACATTTAATTTCATGTTGGGATAACTGAGTTGAAAGCTGAGTTCAATAATTAACTTATTCTTATCCCGAAGTCCAAGAGCTATAGATGATTTGATGATTTATTTTAGATTATCTCACTCTGCACCTCAGCAGTTCATATAAAAGGCCAAGTTTGTTTGTGTAGCTTCATTAGTGATGGCTTGTTAAATGATTAAGAGCGCGGTCATTTGTGGTCTTATCTTAGTTGTATAAAGCAGTGTTATTGTCTGAGACTTTTTTTTTCTACAGTAAAATGATTTTTTAAAATTCACTATTTTTTATGTTTATCAGATTAGGAAAACTCAGCGTATGGAAAAGCCTAAAAAATAATCAAGTCATGAAGATCACAGCTGCGCATCAGTGATTTAGATGCAGAGGGTCTTATGATATACGTTTAATTAAAAACACACAATAAATAATAAATAGAATTTCTTTTTTATGTGGTTTGTCATGTATTTCCCTACTTGTTGCAAATACCCAACTAGGGACGGGCACTGCAAATTAGCTCAGGCTATAAATGCTGTAGTGTGCGGCAGCATTCCCTTGCTTCATATTGTCCCTATACAAATAAACATTAAATAAAATAACGTATACTTAAATTCTTTAGCTTTATAAACCATACATTCCTATAATGAAATAAAGCATAAACATTCAAATCAAACTCAAAACAGCCAGTGGACCCAACAGATCTCAAAATGTTCTCCTTGTTTGTAAATCAAATTTGACCTCTGCTTTAAGAAAAACAGAAGAAAATTCAAGTGTGCACATAAAACAAAATGACTGTCAGATTTTGTCTATGCTGATGCCAGAATATGAAATCTTGTAAACTGTCTTGCTTTATTGTGCATGTCTCAAGGGGCCATATGAGTCCACTTACAGTCCTACATTAAAAGGATTTCAAAATACAAATACAAAAAGCTTTAGTGGATATTTTTTAAGGAGAGTGGACAAGCTCTCAGTGGCCAACACATTATAAAAGCATGAGGCGGAAATGCTTAATATGCGCGTCTGTATTTATCCATCTTTAAACAACTTCAGCTGAATTTCTGCAGTTTTCTGGTCCTCATCGAGACTTCTGGAAACTTTACACTAGCAAGAAATTCAAATGATAGACCAACAGAATAATTCATATCTCTGCAAGCGTGTTAGTTCAGACATTTTATACCCATGAAACTGTTATGTTCTTCCTTTTCTAAATAGATGTGTACAAACATACTAGAACACAATCAAAAAGAAAAAAATGCGTCATTTATAAATGTTCTGTTTTTGTTCTTTTTTTTCTTAAAAGGTTCCAAAATGTTTCTAACCTTGCAGAGCAGATAAAGCTGCCTAAATCATTGTAAGAAAATCCTGCAGGACCTAGTGAAATATTTCCGAGGCGGATATATGGAACTGTCCGTCTGGCGTGTCAGGTTAAAATGTTTCAGGTTTAAGGAAATTTTTGGCCAACTAGGTGTGACGTTATGTAATACCACAAACACTAACATTTCAGTAAAAGATAAATATATGAATAAGAAATTACAGTGACTAAAAATCTGCTTGTGATATTAAAGAATTTAGGCAGTCAAATAGTAATGCTTGATTCAGCCAAACACTGAGCTTTGGTTCCCGCTCTATTTCTTCCACGTTCAGCCTGAAACTCCTAAGAAGTACTAACTTTTTTCAGGACTTGTGTACGTTGTTTAAATCTATATTTCTGTTAACACATTTATAACCTGCTTGTCACATAGATATGCTGAATACAACAATTGTATATACAAGGTAGTATACAAGGCATATTTCAGGTTTTATTATAAGCTTACTGAAGCTAGTCATCCCCTGCTTGATTCCTGCACAGATGACATATTGTAGATCTGCGTATGTTGTACATAAAACAGTTTAGAAATACTATTTTTGGCTTGAGGTACATAAGCGTGCCTCTAGCAAGATATTCTGTTATACAAAAAATGTTTGAAAAGTCACCGACTACTGTGTGCCACTGAATAAGTCAATTATTAAAATATCACAACTGCTGGCCCCCTATGAACCAGTTCACAGGCTTAGGTCCTCACGTGGGAACCCTTTGGTTGATCTAAAGTTGAGGCTCAAGGTGAAAGGTGACTGTTCATCCATGAGCTCCTGATTTGGAACAACCTGCCTGTGGATATAAGGCATGAGGCATCAGAAACATCTTTTAAATCGCTGCATAAATGAATTTTCTTTCCTGATCTTATTCTTTTCACCTGTTCCTTTTCTTTGGCCTGTTTTTATTGTTGTCTTTACCTTTTTTTTGTTTCACACTTAATTCACATAATTTTATTTCATATCCATCCCATATACATATTTTAACCTCATTTTGTTTTATCTCTGTTGATGTTATTCTGTCCTTATGTATTGGGCTTTATTGTTGAAATTTTCATATCATTTTAAATATGTATTTAGTTGTAATTAAGCTGATTTTTTACAGATTATTTTTGGGGCATGTTGTGCCTTTTATTGATAGGAGAGAGAGACAGTGGATAGGACTGTGAAGGGGGGTGAGAGATGGGGGAAGACACTCTGCAAACTGGCCACAGGCTGGACCCGAACCCGGGCCGGCAGAAGCTTGTATATGGATCATGCCTGGTTGCTTACCACTCCACCAAACCAGCACCCCGATTAAGCTGCCTTTTAGGATCTGCTTGTTAATTATGTTTATTCTTTATGTTACTTTATCCATGTTGACGGTCTGTGTTTACATTGAGCTCCTATCTTTTTGGTTCAACTCCTGTAGACTTCTCTCTGCATGGTCTGATTATTGAAGTTCAATTCATTTGAGTTTCTGCTTTTACTTTGTCTCTTAAGACACTTTAAAACATCTGTATTTCTATTAAGTTATAATCAATATTTTAGAAGAAATACCACTTATACATTAAGCATGATTCCTCTAAATACACGTATTGTGTCTGTATCAGTAATCCACATCTCCTGAAAACCAGTAAACTATGTTACAAGGTAAATTCTAATCTATGAAAAGGTTTTCATGATACATTGGATAAGCTTGCAGGCTGTGAAGCTTGAACACTTAAGCCACCAACTTACAACAGAAGTAAGAACTCTTAAACAAGAAGACATGTTCATTTCCAGTTGTGAAAAGCCTCAAACAGCTACAAAATCCTAAAAATATATTCTGAATTATTGCACAACTTTTTGTTTATTTAATCTTGAACCTCGAAGATCTGAATCAGAAAATTACATTCAAAGTATATCTGATGTCAGAATTTGAAATCCTCAGTGTCATCAGCATGTACCACAAAACACAAAGACTAAAATGCAAGTGATGCAGATCTAAAAAAAAACGAGACAGATATAGAATCATTGCTCATTTTCATTATCAGTTATTAGAGAGAAAAAATCACTTAGCATGGCTTAGCTTGGTGTATTTCCTCCATGCTTGTTTGAGCTAAATATCACTGAGCATTAAGCTGGAGAATTGAAGTTACTTGTTTCAGTTATTTTGGAGAAGTCTACGCTTCACACAGACAACACCAGACCAAGGCTAAATCAGATCAGTATGCTGAACAAGACAAAGACTTTTTTTTTAATTTGGCCTCAGACGAGACAAGAGTTGAGCAGCTCAGCCTTGCCCCTGGTGCCCCTTGGTGTCTGTCTCCGAGAGTGTACATCCAAACATTTGTCAGGAATTTTAGACACGGTTTGTGTTCTTAGAGAAAGATGTAAAACTATTCTGATGAATGCATCGTCCTTCGATAGGTTGCCCTTAAATCTACTTCTTACCAATACATAAAAACAATCTGTCTAGAAGTACTTACATGTGATGTTTTCAGGGCTGTGGAGAGAGCTTCTCTGACATTTGGTAGGCTGAACAAACTGCAGGTGTTTCTGTCATTGTCAGACGCACACACAGGAAGTCAGACTCTGCTATGATCCCATCCTTTCTCTCTGTGTGCTGAATGGATGATTAGATTAAAGAAACACACTCAAAGACACACTAATAAAAGAATTACAGAGTAGAGGTATTTTATTATAAAAAAAAAGGGCCAAATGTCAAACAGAGGCGTTCTCTCCTTAAGAAAATCAAAAATAACTGAAATACAAACATAAGAATAAATGCTGGGCAGAGACCTCATATCACAATCTTCATGACTTATATTTTCACAAATCAGTTCTTTTAGTCACCTTTCATAGTTGTGAGTTGGTTTTTCTAGCAAGTAAAAAACCAAAGACTCATTTCCAATAATCACAGTGCATTACTTATTTAACATTTATGGTGATTTTTTTAATTTAATGAAAAAAAGTACATTTAGAGATGCGAGGTTTCTCCCCAACAGCAAATATTTAACTTTCATCAGAATTTATGATTCCAACACTGGTATTTCAGGCTCAAAAGCAAAAAGTAAAGATTAATTTAATAAGCTAAATATTACATTAAATACAAATAAGGTTTTTTTTAATGCACTGAAATACTGCTCATTAAAACTCATTACTAAGGATTTTTTAAAATTTAGTGATTACAGTAAATCATATTAATAGATGTCATGTAAGAAAAAAAAACATTACCTGGTACTGTAAATAATATGGAAATGTTACTATTTTTCACTTTGTAATGTAATTTGCCTTTACACGTGGTATAGTAGAGAGAAGTCAGACTGAAACACATGGCAGATTGTCATCTTCATGTTTACAACTTTTGGAAATCTGAAAGAGGCTGGTGAGTCGCATCAGTGAGGAGGAGGTCCGCATGTGGGCTCAAGGCTGCCAGTTGCCCACCCCTGATAAAAACAAATTATTCACGGTTCAGTGCAGCAAAGTATGTGCACACATATACAAGCATGTGAGCATGTACGTGTGTCGGTTGAGATCTTATTTTATGGTGTTAACAGGTGTTTTTACACATGTAGCTCTGCACTGGTGTCACCAGGTGCATTGTCATGCACCAGTTGTGGGAAATTCAGAACTTCTGATGCAGGAGTTGTTTGAGGCATATCTCTGAAATGACAGAGTAATGTGTGATATAAGGAATCAGCTAAGTTGTTGATCTTAATATTTCTATAATTGAAATACTTTTGTTTTACTTTTTATTTAGGAACATTCTATTAAAATTATCTGTCAGTTTCATCCCTTAAGAAAAATACCTTTGAAAGCTCACACTGGATGAACTAACCATTGTGACTCCAAGACTAATGTGCATGCATAATTACCTCTATGTATGTAATCAAAAGGCAATTTTGCATGCATGATTACATCTGTGTATGCTAACCATGTGCAATACTGTACATAAACAGGTCTGCCTATGCACAGCCTGTGCAATACAACTGGTGTGGGCAAGTGTGCAATCATACATTAGCACTTTTATTATGATGTGCAATATATCAGTACTTTAGCACTTCAGCACTTTAACACTGCATTTTGCACATTAAACAGCTCACACACTTTAACCCTGAGGGTCTCTTTGTTATATTTTGTCTTGAGCATATCATTTGTGTTGCTGTATGTGTGTCATGTAATTCAATGTAAATTTTATGTTATGTGTATTTGTCATCTTGTTGCTGCCTGTTACTGTTGTTTTTTGTACTTTATGTATTCCAATATTGTACACACCTGTACAAATGCATAACATCAACCTGCCAGGGACTACAAATGGAAATTAGCCTGTGGCTATAACCTGGCACATTTACATGTCAGTGTTCATTAATGTGCACTGTCCTCTTTTAAATAAATAAATAAATAAACAAGGCATTTTTCGTTGTTTTTGGTGCGTGTTAATTCTCAACACTTTTAAGCATAATGGTGCCAAACTCTTTCTTAAACAACAACCTAGGCTATCAGGATGTTTATGCTGCAATGATGTCAAGTTATTATGTCTACAGATGTGTTACCGAAGAGAGAAAATAAAATTTTCAAAATCAAATTACTAAAATCTCACAGAACTAAATACAAATTACATTCATATCACCAATAGCCCTTTAAAGATCAGCAAAAGCTTCCAAACACAGTTGCCCTCATTACCACCGCCAAGGAGGCTATGTGTTTGCTGGCGTATTTTTGTCTGTTTTTTTGTTTGTTTGTTTGTCAGTAAAATTATGCAAATTCTACTGGACGGATTTTGATGAAATTTTCAGGAGATGCTGGTAATGGCCCAACTTAAAAATGATTACATTTTGGTGGTGATCCAGATAACTGCCATTAGTGAACAATTGTTTTTTCTCACTAATAACAATATCAATATGATTCCGAGTGCTAGGTGTGGGTTTTCAGAGAAGAGTTTCAGAGAAATAAGTCAATAATGTAGGTGTTGCCACTTGAGGGAGCCCTTGATCCTGGAGTATAAGGGTTAATTTACATTATGCTCAGGTGCTTTCTAACTAAAGCTGCAATATTAACTGAATATTTATCGTCATCTTGGTTTCTGCCTTCCAACAATCAAGGAACCATAAATGACATTTAAATGTCTGTCTCCATGTGGCTGTTTATTTAGAAAGCCTAGAAAATCAATTATCCTGTTATCCATTTGCGCTTCCAGTTCTGGTGCATGCTGCCTGCTTGCCACTCGCCAAAAACCACTTGTAAACTTACTTTTTCATCCTTTCTTTTCTTTGTAGATTGATCTATCACTGCCCTTTTTTTTAATCAGTCAAGAGATTTAAGCCGTTGGACTTTAACACTCAACTCCTCCATCTCCCTCCTCTGGGATTTTAATTTCCACATTGATGACCCGAACAACAAACTTTCCAATGAATTTCTGGACATACTGCCCTGTTTTAACTTCACACAACACATCAGCTTCCCCACCCACACCCACAGTAACACTCTTGACCTAGCCTGCTCAACCAGGATCACCATCCATCAGCCCACCTGCCACAACCTCCAAATTTCTGACCACCTGGCTATAACCATGGACACTGATATCCTCCAAAACAACACACTCTCCTTCCCTTTTTAGAAGACTATTTTTGACACACTGAAGCACTTGAAACAGTAGAGCTGCAGGACACCCATCAAGCTGTCATTATCTATAATGCTTACTAAGTTCAGGGTCACAGAGGGGCTGGAACCTTTGAGCCAGTTTATACAATGCATCCCACCAAAGACATCTGTTATGACTATTTGGATACTGAGCAGACTGTGTGAGTGCACACAATGCATGAACAATGCACATCAGTGGATGAACTGCAGTCAGAACTCCTTTGCGTGCCTCTTATGGACGTAACACTTTCCCCAGAGAGAAGAAGTTTTAAATGCTTGAATATTGTGTGAACAGGCTCCGTCCTACCTGTCTTGAGCACGGAGTGGGATACACTCTGGAACTGGTCAAGAGCTAATCCCAGGGCTGGCATATAGAGACAAACGACCAGAAACACTAGAGTTGTGTTGACACCAAATGCGACTTGGGTGACCTGGGCAACTACTCTCCATGTGAAGTCAATGTACAGCCATGATAGAGCAGGGCCAGCCCTCATGTGATGCAACAGACGTGATCTGGGCGACTTGGTTGCACTACCAGGTTGCTTTGGACACGAGACCAGGTCGCGTCCCTCAGTCTCCAAAGTTGAAATATTTGAACTTTTCAGGCGACATCGCGTGTGGCAGTGCCGCGACAGCCAATCAGCATTGTGTGAGTGTGTGACAACACCAACAACAACAGTTTTCATTCCGGATCACATTAGAATAGCTTTCCATGTCTGTGTGGAAACATTAGTAAGTGAGTACATTAGTTCCGCCTTATTCAACAGAAGTGGGGGTTCTCTGCGATCTTGTCCTTCCTCATCTTCATCAGCTGCAGTATTTTATGGTAGGCACATGAGTAAAAAGGATAGAGTTGGAATAATGTCAGCTAATACGTACAAATATATGATATATATGATATGATATGATTGCAGTGAAACTCAAGCGGGTGTGATGTCACTGAGCAACACGACGGTGAAAAAATTGGCTATTTTATGGACACGCGACGAGACTTGGATGGGCGACGCAATCTCGGTCACCAAGTCACATTCGTTGTGAAAGCACATTAAAGACAATTCAAAGTGACCAGCCAAACTAAGAAGCAAATTTTTTGGTCGGTGGGAGGAAGCTGGGGTTCCTGGAGAAAACCCTTACGTGCTTGGGAGAACATACAAACAAGACAGAAAGGCCCTGACCGAGATCTGAACCAGCAACCCCCTGCTGTGAGGCAACAGCTCTATTCACAGCATGAGCTTGTAGGCCAAGTTGCAGGTTAAGGGTTTCAGAATTTTAAAAAATGGATAAAAAAATTTCCCTAAATTTAGTAGATCATTGTGATTTACAATGATGATCTTGATACTGATCAGAAAAATTGTGTGATTAACAGTTTGGAATAAACTGTCCAGCCCAACTGTGATTTTTCTTCACATTGTGCTGGTGCTGGTTTATGCTCCTGCTCACCCGTTGCATTTTGTGGCTCATTAATCTGCTCTGTTAAAAGAAGTTTCAATTCTTCATTTTTTTTTGACATCCATAACATTTATGTGACGATTTACTCAGGGAGAGTATCATAACTTTTATTGTATCATTTGGTGACACTTTGGTAAAATGTCCATAAAATCTTAATATAATTAGTTTTTTTATTGGTCTTTGTACCAACTTAAAATAAATGCCCATCCAGATTCAAGGCTCTGTCTTTATGATCTGTATGTTGTTCTCACATTTTTTTGTAAGAAAAGTGGCTCTTAATCAGGGCTGACTATAAAAACCTGATAATAATGTGGTACCAACACATCCAATATCTACACAATCTAATTCAGAATTTGGTGCTCTGCTTAATTACCATTTACTTATATTCCAAATTTAAAGATGCTGAACCCTATCAAGCTTCTCTGCTTAATCAGCTGACTAATATTGCCCTTTAATCTTTAACACCTTTTTAAATAATAAATGGACTTGAGGTTACATAGGGCTTTATCTGGTCTTTCTGACCACTCAAAGCACTTTTTTACAGCGTAGGTCACATCTACCCATTTACACCTATTCACTCTCACATTCACTCACTGATGATTGAAGTTTCTATGTAAGTTGCTCATGAAATATTCATGCCCGTTACACCCATTTACACACCACTGATGCAGCAGAAACTTAGAGTTCAGTGTCTTGCCCTGAGACACATCGTCATGTGACAGCCAGGCTTACCTGCAAACTTCTGATTACTGCGAGAGCAAACTATCAGACTGAGCCACAAAATAAAGGCAAATCATTTTATAGATGTTATGTGTCAAGGTTGTTCTTCATTGGCCTTTGTGTTATTACAACCACCCAAACGCACCTGATATCCTAACCTTGCTGTGCAGTTGGATCCTAACCTGACACGCCAGACGGACAATTCCATATATCTGCCATGGAAATATTTCACTAGCAGGATTTCAGACAATGAATCGGACAGGTCCGTCTGCTCTGCAGGGCTACTTGGATCCACCTTATTTATTTTCTGTAATCAGTGAAATATACATTGTATAGTGTATTTTGAACTCTAATCTGGATTGTCAGGTTATATTATTCAGCAAAAAGTTGCATTTTCAGTATTTATTGCTGATTATAATACGCTGAAGACTGCACTGTGGTTCTGGTGTCTCGAAGCAATCAGGCTGCTGGTTTGCCTCTCTGTGTGGTGTTTGCCAGTGCATGTGTGGCTTTTTTCTGAGTACTCCAGCTTCCTACCACAGACCAAAAACACTAGTTAGGCTAGCTGATGACTCTTAATTGCCCATACTATTGATGTGAGTTTGTTTGAATGGCTGTCTGTCTTTTTATGTCAGCCCTGTGATTCCTCTGCCACTCACTCAATGTTAGCAAGCCTAAGAGATTTGTGGTATGGATAATGGATGGATGTATTACTCTGATGGAAGCCTCTCTTCCTTGTTGTCTGAATGTAAAAATAGTTATGCAACCTCTTAGTCCTGAACCTTTAGATATAATTTATCAAGGAATAAAATGTACAAGAGTTCAGTCAAGTGCACTGATCTTTTATTTACAATCTGCAAAACTCAAGGCAAAGTGTACATTAAAACCAAAACCAGAAAAATCAGCACAGAAATAAGTCATGTAGAAAAATAGCAAAATCCCTGAACAATAGGAGTTGACACAGCTGAATTAAGGGTAGAGGGGATATCTTTATATGCAGCATAAAAGGGAAAAAGAAATACAGACAGTTGCTGATCTCTCTGTCAGTTAAAGGGCTTATTTGCATTCAGCTCAGTGGTTATATTTGCTGAAAAAGCTCAAAGTACTCACATCATTACATTTGATTTTATTTTAATCAAGAACATTCAAAAGCCAATTTAAATTCATGCTGTATTCACATTGGGCTCCTCTTCCACTCCTTCTTTATCGCCATCTATTTCTCTCCATCTCACACTCTCTCTCTTTCCTTTTTGTCTATCCTTCCTTTCTTCGATCTGCTTTTCATGTCACTCAATTAGCAGGGGTTGCCGAGGGAGGGCCGTTGGCTTCTCTCTCCGGCGTCCTTGCTGGGGTTTGGCTGCAGCTGTCGGGCTGTGATAAAGAGAGGAAAGAGGAGAAGTTTTCACACTAATTACCACACAATAATGAAGGACTGGGTAAAAAGGCACAGTGAAAGATGAAGGTCAAATAGTCATTAATATAACGTCAAAAGAGTCCATTAGAAACCATCTGTAAAGTGAGCAGAGATTACTGAAGAGCAGATAAAGTCATTTTTCTTTGACTAGATTGAAGAAAGTTAAGAGCATTTACCGGTTACACTGGCAGAGCTGTCGGGACTCCAGTGGATGGTGGCCATTCTGCTTCCTCTGGCGTTCTCTCTGTAGAAGATTAAAAAAAAAAAAATCACACTATCATTTTATTCTCTGCTTCAAAATTCCTTCTCTTGTCATGTACTTATTTTTGATAGCACATGTTTAAAACCGTCACAATCTCTGTTAAAATTTCTCCCCACTGGTGGCAGCTGAGGCCAGAGGCATTATATTTATGGGTCGACTGTATCTGTCCATTTCATTTATCTCGAGAACATTTGAAGGCTAATCAAAATTTGCAAAACTATCCTCTCTGGCTCAAGGTTAAACTACTTTATTTTTATAGGTCATAGATCAAAAGGTATTTGGCCCCATGACGATCATTAATGTGAGATCTCAAAAAAGCATAAAGAGACTCCCGTCACAAATGTGTTCTCTGACTTAAAGATGAACTGATTATGTTTGGGAGGTCACATGCTAAAGGTCATTTTTTCTCATGATCATCCCTTTCTCGTTCTTATTATATTTAAAAATAAACAGAAACTTCTGTCAAGCTTTGCACAATTGTGTTATACAACTCAAAGGTGAACCTATATGTTTTCTGGGTCCTCTGCCAAAGGTTGTTTCGCATCTTGGTCATGTGAGGCTAAAAAGCACTAGGGCTGGGCATTTCCAGGTAACCCACGATATGATACATATCAAGATACAGAGGCCACAATATGATGCATATTGCAGTAGGCGTAAATTGTGGACACTGACTAGGCCTTTTACATAACTCCTAACAACTTCTCATCCTTTTGGGGGAAAAAAAACTAAAACAAAATTCAGGTCTTCAGAGATTTTTGGAGTGATTTAAAGTTTCGAAGTTTGACCTCTACTATCATCTTTTGAACTGCATTGTGTGTGATATTACTCAAGGCAAGTTTAACAACTGCTGTCCTGTGGTTCAGAAAGCCAAAAGGTTTAAAAGGGAGTAAGACCATAGTTTTCTCTAATGCTGACAGGATGGTATCTTTTTGATGACACCAGCATTCCTAGTTCTCTTATTGTTTGATTCCTAAACTCCTTAAAACTCTTCTAAACTGTTAGGCATTTGGGATAGATAGATAGATAGATCACTGACATGTCTGTTGTTGTTGTTGACAATGTTTGTGTATTTACTGTTAACTCAATTGCCCCTTTATGAAGTTGTCTAAATTTGGTCTGATACATTTGTTTAATTTGTTGAGCTTTGGGGCATTATGAGGCAGCTAAACATGATGTATTTAACAGAGAGAATTCCTTGATTTTTAACGGGGCCCATGCACCCTGCACTAGGACCCTTGTGATGGCCACAGCCACACATGGGTAATGTTCACCCTCAACTCACCATCAGTTGCTCACCTCATAAGTTTGACACATGTTTTGCAGTTAAAAGAACACATCTACACATTATTTTGATTTAATATTAGTTTATTAGTTGCTTTATGTCTTACACTGTTTAAATTTAGTGCGCACAATTTACTCATTGTAAGATTTAGATCAATTTTCTGTTATTAATTCTGGTCTCTTTTCCTTGAGTTACCTGGATGTTGGGGGAGGGGAACTTCCTGGTTCAGAGGCAAAAGGCGTGGCCAAGGGCTGAAAGGACTTTTATGCTGGAGCCAGCTCATTGGGATGGACCAAGTCTGCTGACATCATGGGGGGGATTTGGGTTAAGTTAGTTTTGATTTGTGTTTAGTTTAATGTGGCAGCCATTTTGTTTACCCCCTTTGTTTCCTGTGGTTTGGCCAAACCCCTATATATGTGCTCCCTTTGTCTCATTTTGTCAGGTCTGTTAGTTGAGTTGACACTTATTGTTTAGTTTATTTTATTTAGTGTTATATTAAGTTGACCTCTTTTATAGGCCTAACTCTTGACATTTTGGTTTGTAATTTTGACCAACTTTCTTTGGGAAAAATAAAAACCCATTTTTCTTTAAATTAATCCTGTGTCTTGAGCCTTTACTGCTTGGTCCATGACAACCCTAATTATTCAAAACTAAGTGCCTAGGACTGAGGATTTCTGTTTCAGTGCAGTGATTTCAAAGCATTCAATACTGTTAGATTTTTTTCTGGTATCATACCAGAGTTCAAAACCTTTGTACCAAGACACCCTTCATCTCTGCTTACCTTCCCTCGTGTGATCCTTCTGCACAATAAAATGAGAACAACAACCAGGATGATCAAAACCAGGCCGCAAACTCCAATCGCAACCCAAATCCACCACTTCATGTCCAGCAGCGACAGAATTTGCGTGGGTGGGGAATTAGAAGGACCTGTGTGAGCCGTGAAAACAATCCACAGTGGGAAAAAAAAGGATAATTTCATCAAAAGTGAATAAAAATGAGATATTAATTGTCATTACTGTTGAAGTCAGAGGAGCTTCACCAAGATTGTTAATGAAAATTAGCAAACTGACAAAAACAATAACATAAAAAGATTCCCATGAAAAAAAAAAAAAAAGAAAAGAAATGTCTTCCTAAAACATGAAACAAACTGATACAGTGCCATCCTTAACAAAGGGCAATAGAATAAAATTATGAGTAAAATCTCCTTACTTTTCATAGTGGACGCAAACAGACTGAGTTACACACAACCTGTCTGTACAACTTGGATGCATTCGATGACATTTGTCCCTAACCTGACACACCAGATGGACCGTTCAATATATTTCACTAGTCCGTCTGAGAAAGAGCTCATAGAAAGTGTTTGGGCAGGGCAGAACCTTTCAGAAGCATATCCGGCAGGTGATTGGACGATTGTTTTGTCAATCACATTTACTATGGGCTATTCAGATAATATAAGCAAGCACTGCTCTGCTAAAGGACATGAGTCACTTTGTAGAACAAATCTTGTCAAAACATGTTGAAAGTTTAGCGAAAACATCCTTTCTATTGAGAGGTTTGTATTTCTTTTGTTTGTTTTTCATTTAACAGAGACATGCGGTCCAGATCTGATGAAACTGCCGCTGAAGCAATTAGCATCAATGCTAATCTCTGTACAAGCAGTCTCTTCCTTTTGTTGTCTCACTTGTAGCTCCCTCTTCTTCCTGCTCTGAAGGATGTTAATTGGGCTTTGCCGCTTTGGGCTGCTCACAATTGTTGTAGATTGAAGTTTAGCAGATGGATCTGTCTGATTACAGACATTGAATCAGGCAGGTCCAGCTGCTGCTCAACTTAAAATGTCACCTCTCATTACCGAATTTCAGGGGATATTTATACAAAAATTGCTGAGATCAATGAACACAAACGAGAAAAAAGGAAAAAGAAAACTAACAATCAAATTAAAATAAAAAAAAACTGAGCATTTTTTAACAAACTTAAAATGAAAACAATCAAACATATCATCATTAAAATCTTGTTAAAAACAAAGTTAAAAAAAAGTCAATATGAAATAATAAGCTATGAAAATCCTGACCTATAATAACCTTAGTTTCACACAAATACAAACAGTACACACATTCGGTGCAGGGGGGGTTGTCAGCTCCCTCTGAATTCTGAGAAGGTAACGGTGCAGGTGTTTTAGGAGCAGACGCTGAAAGAAATAGAGAAACATGTCAGGCTTTCACCAGCAGCCGTGAGGATTTCTTAATACTGTGAAAACCACTTGCAAAAGCCTTGATAACAGTGTCTTACTTTTCGTTTTGACAACAAGGTTCATTATAGGTTGATTATAGGTTACACTGTCATGCGTGAACGAACACTCCCAGGTCCCTTCGTGCAAAACAGTTACAGGTTTGAGCTCAGCTGTCTCATTGCCTATTTGACTTCCATCTGGTCTTTTCCAGCGAGGCCCGGAGTCAGGGCTCAGACCTCTGACCTTGCACTGCAGCGTAGCATCAGAACCCGGCTCGAGAACACCTGAGGGGCGTTGAATGACTGACGCAGAGAGAGACAACAGATAAAGACATGATGAAGGGAAATTCACAGAGAGAAGAGAGATGTGACACACACTTGTGGTAAAATGAAACTAGTGTATGGTACTTATAACTAATGTGACAGATCAAGATAACATTTACATCGTGAGGATAGATTATATGTATAATACCTCATTGTGAACTGTATTATCATATACTACACAATGTGAAAATGTTGTATATATTATTGTCATATACATAATTTTCCAATCACAGAATGTCACTTTACCATTATGTTGGATTGTTGAGGCAAAAAAAGACTCCCAGAGACTCTCTTTGTACAATTAAAATGCCTTTATTTTAACGGCATGGTCATATAGACCTTAAAAATCAACACATTTTGGCCTCAAGCCATCAACAGGAAGTCATGAGACATGTTTGACTGGTATTTATAACCTAAAATGTTCTGTTTTTAAACTTCACTCCCTTATATAAGAGCTGTTTTAACTCATAGTCTTATTATTGTATGTTCATCTTTATCTATGTTATTTGATTTTTGATTCAATTCCCCAGCATGCTACTTTGTAAGACTGAAACACTTAATTCCCCTTTTAAGAATTAAGACAGAATTGTCTTAGCTAGAATTATAAGCTTGAGTAAATGTGCTCAAAATATGAGCAACAAAACTGAAGTATGCTTTAACTTTTACACCTGCTCTCTAGAATCCAAAAATCATAAGAAAACACAAAAAGGTGGAAGGATGGACCTTTAAGTGCCCTTTAGGACTTATTTTGTATTTTTTAAAAAGTGATTAATTCATTCCAGATTTAGTATAGTTAGTTGTTTTTGTACAGCACTTAACAATTAAACACCCTTGTCTCACAAAAAGCTGCCTGTATACTGCCTTTAAGACAAACTATGCTTTAAATGAGAAGTTCTCTAAGAGCTCAAACCTCTGCCAAGGCATCCTTATGCCAACACCAACACTGCTCTATCACCAACGTTAACGACTCATTCTAAAAACTCTTAGATTCCCATCGACTTGGATCACCATCAAAATTTGTTCACTTCTTTCTTGTGCTATGACCAACTTTTTCTTAAAAATGTCATCACTATTTCATCATTCATTGCCTTTGAGTTCTTTTGTTTACAATCTAACAAATGCAGTCAAAAAAATAACCTGCTTGGCAGAGGTAAGAATAAAACTAAACTTATCAAACAGTTTACAGAAAAACCAAGACCAAAACAAGATAAATTATAAACTTTTAAATGTAGGTTTGTTGTAGTCTTCGTCTTTGGTGTTCTATGAAAAGTAACTGTAAATGATTTGACTTTTGTCCTTTGCTTACCTGAGACAACAACAAGCGTATGAACTTGGTCTCTCCCATCTACTGCACATTTGAATGTTCCAGCGTCTTCTTCCTTCACTGAAGAGACTCTGAAAGTTCTTTCTTGCACTAAAAACCTTTTGTCAATGGTACCATCTAATGATAGAGAATAAAAGAACGTCATTGGCCAAAGTGACATACTCGTATTATAAAGTAAATGCTGCTCATCATTATTATTAATTCTTACGTTTGCGGTTCTGGCCAGTCTTCCCATCAAAAGTTACAAGTGCTTGACTTCCATGATGCCATACCAATTTTTTGTATGAGTTGACATTACATGTGAATGCAACAGTCTGCCCTGGGCTTTTCAGAAACACTTCTGCAGCAGAAAGACCTAGCGCTGAAGGAGAGGAGATCACATTTATTAAGATGCATCCTCGTGAATATAAAACTAACTCTTCAAGACAAGGACAAACTGATTACATGGAATATGTTCTCATTAGTTTGTATTGGAAACTCATGAAGTGAAAATGAAGCAAAGGGACATTTACCAAGTTCACTTTCAGGATTTTTTTTAACTTGGAGCAGCTCTGCACTCTCAAGTGTCAATAAGCATTGTCAGCACAAAGCAACACAAGTGGATGTAGGTCACTTGTAATTCACTTACATAAAGGAAAATTAACAGCATTTTGTAAATATATTTACTCACCGAGAGCAAAGAACAACACAGTCTTCATTTTGATCTGAGTGGGAAACATAAATCACAGAAGTTCATTTCAATGGAGAGAAAGGACATTATATGTAGAAAAAACAACACAAGCAGCTGTTCATGACGAGAAACAGACATTTCTGGCATGGCTATACCACACTGCGCTACTGTTTGACAGAGCAATGTGATCTTTAACCACCAAACTAGTTCTCTACTTCCTTCCTCTGTTTCGTACCCCTCATGTTAAAAATGTTAAAGTTGCTTCAAGGCTGGAAAAAATAACTGAAGCAAACATGATGGGGACATTTCAACATTTGGGTTTACACTTTCAGCTTTGTGATAGAGTCGTCCAATAATGTGTTCTTTCTGAAATTCAGATTTCTTCAGAGTTTGTGTGACTGAAAGAAAATTTAAAAATTAGGTTTCAGTAACTTAGTATCTGTCTTGGCAAATTGTCAATCCAAACATTTGATATTCTATATTCATTTGGTCAAATAAACATATATAAAATATATTAGCCTAGCTTGATATAAGCAGCACCTTTGATAACTTGCATGACTCCATTTGCTTGTCTGGCTCTGTCTTTACTTGGTTCTCATCTGACCCAGAAAATAGATTTAGTTTCTATTGGTAACTTTAGATCTGCAGGGGAAAAAAAACCCTTTGTCCGGTGTTCCACAAGGGTCAGTTCTTGGGCTAATACTGTTACTTTATACATGCTCCCTTTTTATACTATCCCTGGGAGAAATGACAGTAACACTTTATAATATGCATCGCATTCATATGCTTATAATGCAAAAAATGCATGATTCATGGTGATTTGATACATAAATTAATGTAGGATGCATAGCTACTTCCCATTACTCATCACTGAAGAAAAGTGGCATCAATATGAAATTATTCAGTGAGTTCACCTTAAATAAACCAGCAGTTCAGGGACATTAATTCACATTTATTTACACCATTATGGATAGTTTGTTCTTTCATCTTCTTTTATCCTTTGTATTACTGAAAAGTGTAACTGTGACTTTTTCAAAGTGACTTCATGTCTCATTTAATGATGCATGGATTACTTTCTCTAACAGTTTATTTTTTATATTGTTTGGAGCTGCACATTGTGTGTGAATGTTGAAATCGATTTTATTCCTCATCGTTGAAAATTATCTACAGTGGTGTAAAACATGAAAAATAAGTGGTCAGTTTAAATAAAGAGATAATATTTGTTTATTCATTCAGGGCATGGTCCAAAAATAAACCATTTTGCCTGCTAGTTAGTCAAACTCATGTGAATTAATGTCCCTTGACTAACAGGCTATCACAGGTGAAATTATTGTATAAATTTAGTGACTACACTTTGGTCTGTGATGAATAAGAAGTAACTGCATCCTACATTAATTTATTCATTAAATCATCGTAAAATAAAGTGTTACCAATCATGCTGGCTCAAAGAAATTGAAGACGGCAACTCGACCTTCATCTGGAGTAATTATCTTTAAATCACAGGAAACATGTCAGAAATACAGAAATCATATTAAATCCAGACCTCAGCTTTGAAATCAAACATACAGGATCACAAAAAAATCATTTTATCACCTGAAAAAAAAGCTAAACTCCGCTCATTTATAACCCAAACCTTCAGAAAATTGGTCCATGCATATTACTGTAATGCTCTGTAGGCTGGCCAACAAAAACAATCGTCTCTTAATAGTTCAGCTCCTGCGTACATCTCTGACATACTCATGTTTAAAACCCCACCTGACTCCTCGGGTCATTAGATCAAGCAGAATAGGATTATCATTAATGAATGAGGAATATAATTACTGCAATAAAAATGTCCTGGGACACTGTGTTTTATAACTTGTTTTTCAATCTGTTCTTCCCTGAAGGTTGTACTTCGAGTGCCATTTCGTTTCTATGTGTAGGTTATACTTTAAACCTGTCACTCTGTTTCCACATGTGTGCATCATTTCCTAAATACAGGTTGTGCTGATTTAGGGAGGACTTTGTGTGCTAAATATCTGCTGTATGACACTGAATGAATAAACAAGAGGATCGATTGCACAGAACCGTGTCACGAGTGTTCTATTCTCTCTTCCTCTATTGAGAAGAAATCTAGAATAATAGACAAGTGATTTAGGACTGAATATAGAGAAGTGGTCTAGGACTGCATATAGAGAAGTGGTCTAGGACTGCTAATAGAGAAGTGGTCTAGGACTGGACTAGATATCTAAAGCAAATTAATAAAGTACGAAGAATTGAAACAAAAACTGGAGAGGGGGCCTTTCAAACTACCTGCTGGCCTGAGGTTCATCACAATTGTGTCAACATTCAGGAAGCAGTTCAAATCTTAACTTTCTGTCAAAGCATTTCAATACTGGGATTTTATTTTATTCCATTTGTTGGTAGTATCACTTGTGTGTTTTTGATATATACAAATTTTAACAAATTTTTTGTGTCTGATGTAGAGTGCACATGCTGTTATCAGACACTTTTGACTCGGTCTGACTTCTTTGTTTCTCCTCTCTCTATGTAAGCACATTGAGGTCATCTGTAATGAAATGTGCTGTATAAATGAAATTTCTATTGCTAAAACTGCAACTTACTGAGTGTACAAACATATTTATTTTATTTATTTATTATTTATTTGATGTGGACATCACAGTTACATTGGACAAACCAGATGCATTGTTTGAGTGTTTAAGCACAGGTGTTAATTCGCAATACTTGTCCACAGGAGGCTTTTGAGATGATAAAATAAAAGTAATGAGAAGAAAGTGAAGAAAAAGTACAGTGTACAATAACATCCCAACAATAAAAAAGAAGCAGTTATATTAATTGATATAGTAGTTATATTAATTGATATCTTAAAAATCCTAACATAAGGACGTTGCTTTTGGTTATCTTTATGTCAAATGTTACGGCCTTTACTGCTTTATGGAAACAAAGGGCTGGTTGATTTCTCGCACTCCAGCTTTTATTTTTAGCTCGATACAGAAAAGTGTGATCAAGCTGCTCTATACTTGTGATTTCTAAATGAAGTACTTTTAACTTTAACTCAATTACATTCATGAAGTGTTTCTTTTGCTTGCGCTGGAGTAACATTTAATCAAAGTCTCAGTACTTTAGTTAATTACAATAAATGTGTACTATCTCTTTGTACAACAATGCTGACTTATCAAAGTAAAATCGTGGTTTTAACACAGCAATCCAGGGCGAAAAACGCTGACTTTTAAGTGCTTAATTTCAGGGGAAGTGACAGACATGCAAGTGCTCATACGCATACGCTCAGAAAATCATGTCACATTTTTCCCTTTTTTGAAAGCAATCCTAAAAATCAACCAAAACAGATTTTAGAAGTAGCTTTCATAAGATTTTTTTTCCACATTTGATCATTTACAACAGGCCTGATTATTCTAGTTAATCAAGAAATCGGCTGTGACCAGATTAAAAAGAAATATGAATCCATCTGAAAGACCAACAAAACAATGTAAACATATTTGCTTTAAAACTTTTTACAGGATGGATTTGAAGAGTTAAACAAGAAAATTAGATTTGCATTGACCACAAATCCAATCATATCAAATCAAAGAGTTAAACTTTTTAAAGAATAGAGTAAGATTTTACCTTGATCGTGCAGCTATTCAGCATCTTTTACACCGTTATCACAGGTCAAAAATAGTATTTGTCCTCTGTACTTTGCCTCCTCGAAAACAACAGCATGAGGAGCGTAAACCTGCAGTAGGCTGAAGACTTCTTAACAGAAAGCTGCACCTTGGGAAACAGCAGGCATATGTGGGTTTTGTAAGTCACGCCTGCAAACTGTTGCAAAGTAGACCCAGGATTTTTGAACACTGTAGCTTTGAGCCTGAAGCTCAGGGAAGTCCTGCAAAGTGACTTCAGGTCACAAGCACATACTGAAACAAATAAACCACAATATGCATCTGTTTTGACGTAGTTATTGATCACAATGATGAAATGATGAAAAAGAACCTTGAGAGGAAAGAGTGGGCTGTCAAACAGTAAGTGAGAGAGAAAAAGGCAGAGGGACAGAAAGACAATTCTTTATTCATCACAGCAGAAGTAACAAAGGATCTTTTTGCAAAATAAAAACAAAATAAAGCAAATTTTACCCAAATATCCACCCCACCAAACTTTTCAGAAAAAAACAAGTTGATTTGGTGTTTTACTATCTTTTATTACCTTTTCTTTTGCAACACATATTTGAGCTGTTTATTTTTTATTCGATTTGTTTATTTGTTTGATTGACTGACATGTCTTCTCGTTGGGGAAATTACAGTTTTACTTCCTCACAGAAACAGGCAGAGGAAAGAGGCGGTGCCGAGGTAAACAAACGACACCGAAGTGCAACCGTCCAATAAAAGGAGAGAGGGCAGGAAGCAACGTGTTGATGGAGAGAGGCAGTGACTACTGATGGCAGTGAAATCAATAGTCAGGACATGGATTAACGGTGCTAGTTAAGAACTTTTTAATAAAGAGTGAGTGGACTGAGCAGCCACAATCACTCTGATGTCTGTTCTCTGGAGCAAACTGTCTGAATTATCTGGATAAATCTACTGAAAACAACCAGAAAAAGAAGATTTATTCAGCCAGGTTGTCCAGATAAATCAATCAGCTTCTAGGAACAGGCCAGTGGACTGTAATCATTTGATCAAAAGGAAAATGCCCCCACTTGCCGAAACACCTTATCTGTACATCGGCACCCATTCATTTACCTGTGAACACAGTATATGCAATCTGAGAGATGTATTTACATTTTGTCAGTTGTGAAGCGTGCCAGGGCATTTGTAAGAGCTTGGTGGGGTGCGCCTGTGAGTGCTGTCGTATGTGTGTGTTTGTCTGTAAGCGTCCACATTTCTTCACCCTCTCTTGTGACACCCCTCTGTCTCATTCCTCCACTCTCCGGTAGAAGTAGAGGTACCCAAGATCTTTGGGAGGTTTCTCAGATGCACAAACCTTCTGATCATTGAAGATAACCCACCTGTTAAAAAAAAGAGGTCACTCAGATTAAAAAGAGACAGGAGCAGAATTTATCATGAAAAAATATAAAGCTATAAAATGATGTTTCAATAAATCTCAGACCAAAATAATGAAATCTGCCTTGTGTTGTGGATAGAGCTATGGAAACCCTGAGTGAACAAACACCAATATGACAGTTCATATGAGAAAATAACTCATCCAAAATTACTGTCAATTATTCAAAGAAAATCTGTTTTTTATCAAAGATGAACATAAATAACCATCTGAATGTGTTAGCTTGATGCTAACTGTTATGAAAATTGACATTTAAGGGCTGGTGGATTAGCACTGCTATGCACTAATTTTAATTCAAGAAACTGTTTCCCGGGACAAAACCTACTCGGTGAGGTTGTGAAACAGGTGACTTAAATGATCATGACCAGGAAAATAATTATTCATAAAAGAAGCTAAGTTTGTTTTTTGGCACCTCGAATGTCACTGGACATTAAAGCACCCTTCTTTTGATTTCTAACAGCATTTGGTGGACAGGCTTCTGATACACTACATACACTTCTGCCTGGAAGGAGCATTGCACAACCAGTCCCCAAAAAACAGCATAAATAGAATTTTATTTTGTGAAGAAATTGATCATGGCCTACCCTTGTCAGTACATCTTGGTTTACTTTATTTTCCCTTGATTATTGATTAATTTAGTTTTGTCTTAAGATCTCAGCATCAGCTTCATTTCATCTCATTACTCCAGGATTACTCTCAAGGAAAACAAAACTGATTTTCTTGTGCTGTTGTGTCAATGTCAGACATTTTCTCAAGATTTTTAAAAAGATATTCACTAGAACCTGAAAATCAGCTTTACTGTGCTACAGTGACTGAGAGATCTCAGGAGGACAATCCAATTTTACTTATCACCTGAAACATAGTTAAATAAAACCTGTTCCAGTGTTCACATAAGCAGCTTTGTGTGCTCAGACCAAACCTGGAGTATGGTGCCCCCTGCTGAGGTAACAAATTACCAGCTCCATTATGATGCTACTTCTCTAATGACATCTCATGAATATATTAACCACTGATCAGAAAGCATGAATTTAATCATTTCAGGTACTTTTTTCCCTTTGGAACATCATCATTATTTTTTCTTCAGGATGGAAGACTTGCATTGATAAGTTTGAACATTTTGTCTGATTTTAAATATGGCATAATAAAGCTTAAAAATGAAAAAAAAAACAACGTTAAAGCTTCAATAAACAAACAAACTCTTGAAAAAACACTTACTGCTGATCCTTCTTGATGTGACAGACGTAGTGGCCACACATTGTGCTCGTCCCCATGTGACTGATAAAGGCAAACAGCTCATACTCTAGATGCAAAAAAAGACTCTGATTAGTTAATAAAAAAATGAATGTATTTTATGAAACTGGAATCAAAGTAGTATGACTAAAGTACCGTTAGACCATCTAAATTAAAATAATAATGATGCTGCTCTTGGTAAATTTGTTGGGACAAGTTTTGTGAATCTCTTTAAAATGTGTCCTCCAGACTTACTGCCAGGTCCATCTCTGACACGGGGCCCGGGCGGGGGATCCCTGCCACCCTCACTCTCTGCTGCCGAGCGACCACCTTCGGACACATCCATGGACTCCAGATCGTCCAGGTGAGAGAAGATCCAGTCAACAGCCCGGTCCAGGACATTACTCTGTGAAACGTGCAAGTTTAAAGAGGAATTACCGAAGAAAGAAGGGAGACGTGGCTCTTTCGGTCACTACAGAAGAGGACAAGGGCCACATTTTTTTTTTTTTTTTTTAAGTCTGTGAAAAAAGTCAGAATTCTAAAATTAAAGGCAGAACTCATGTAATGGATTTTCAAGACTAAGATATAGTATATAGATACAGACTTAGATATAGAATGTTATCAATCAATAATATTCAGTTCTAGTTTTCACATGCAGAGTACCTCTGATCCAGCTACATCTCAGTAGTCTGAGATGCTCTGTCAGCACTCCTGCCACTCTAAGGCTTCCCTCCCAAGTGAGCCCAGTCTGCTCTGATTGGTTGACCAGTCTACTCTGTGGTGATCGGTTAGTTTAGCGCAGTTCTGCACTATGTAGTCAACAAATCTGCATTTACTCTGCAGTCCAGGGGCTGCACTTGGCATGCCAGTCAAAACAAATCGGCTAAAGTACCAGTGAAACAATGGTAGGAAGTCACACTGGCAGGTCTACGTGAAGGGCCAGGGAGGGGGCACAGGCCGATTTAGACAGCTGCTGGTGCTGAAAACAGGGGAAGGGGGAGAGGTCTGCCGACTCTTTGTTTTGTGTGTATCCCTGTAATCCCTGAGTTAGGGATTTATGGATCATCTCACAGTAGATGTTGTGTACAGCTCTTTACATGACTGCTTCATAGTTTAATTAACTCTTCAAAAATTTTAGATGAAAATCTTGTGCCTCACTCAAGCTTTAATGAAGTAAGGCAGCAAAAATGTTCTTGTTGGCTTTTCTGTAAAATGAAAACATTCTTAAATGTTAAGCTGGTTGTTGATGTTGTTCTCGTGAACATTTTGTCATTTGATTTGATTTCATTTACCATTTACACAAGACTGCAAAACTTTCTGTTGTATAAACAATGGCAACAATTATTTTGAAACCATGACAAGAATCTTAAAGCTATACTAATTAAAATTTAAGACGTATCCTTTGCAGAGTTTCTGAGACAGCTTGGCAATATAAAATTTTAAGTCACAATTTGCTCCTTATTTTCTTTGAGGCCTTGGGAAGACTCCAAGAATCTCAGAAACTTGGCAACGTGTGTGTCGGAAAAAAGGAGCAGCTGTGCCTGTTTTGGTCGAGTTCTACTTTCAGACAAATGGCGAGTGAAATTACTCATATCCTCATTTTCTACTGGACAGAGATTGATTCTCACCGTGGCTCGCAGGGCCTTGGTCGCCTGATCTCGGCTGAACCCCATGGAGACGATGGTTGCCAGGTGTTCCTCTGAGAGGCTCTCCGTGGGTGTGGTCCCAGCGCCAGAGCTACAGCCCGGCAGCACCAGGGGGGCCGAGAAGTCTGCAACCAGTCAGAAAGATAGAAGAACGTGAAGTGGCGGTAGAGCAGTCAGACTGATGGATGGTTTTGTTTTTTGGGCAATTCCCACAGCTCTGCACACCTGGGTCATCCATATGGCTCATGATCCAATTCATGGCAGCATCAATTCCAGTGTTCCCAGTGTAGTACACTGCCTTCCTGCAGGCCTCCAGAGGGAATCCCATCTCACATAGCTGGGACACCGTGGAGTCATCAAGGACTGGAGCTGAGACAATGTAAGGAAAAAGTTTAATGACTTTGGGGTACTTTCTGAAGTTTGCATTTTGCTTTCTAATCTCAAATTTTTACACAACTTTAGAACAAAGAAAAACATAAAAGGGCAAAATAATTAAAAAAAAATAATAACCCCCAGAACACAGTTAAATAATATACTCAAAATTATAATTGATTAAAAACACATCACAAAACCCAAAATTAAAAACAAAATGGCAACGGAAGGACGCAGGAAACAGAAAAGGCAGAAAAGCAGAAAAGGAGGAAAAATAGGGAAGGACAAAAAAGAGCGTCCCAGGGGAGGGAGGAAAAGAGCAGAAAGACAGACAGACTAACACAGCAGTGGGGAGTAGAGTGAGTCGTCCTCCTCGTTGCCATGGGAACCCAGGATACCTTTAACCTCCACATCTGGTGTCATGAGTGGGGGCGGAGCCACCTCTGGTAGAAGTTCCTCCCCTGGCTGCTGGCCGGTTGCACAAAGTCCGCTCAAGTCCAGAGTGTCGGGTACGTCAATGCTCACGTCTGCGAAGTAACAAATATCATTAGGCTGCATGTCTCAGTCGACTGAGCGGGACAGTGAAACGGAAAAGATGCTTATGTTTTGTTGAGATAAAACAAGTTCACACAAGTGCTGTGATTTCCATTAAAAAAAAAACTTTATGCCCCACTTTTGGAGAGCTTGTGGGTTGAATATGAATTGTGGGGAAACACTTCTGATAAATTTGGATTTACTAATTACTTGCTGATGTTCCTATTTTTTCTAAACATAATTTTATCAATTGATTAATTCTTTTAAATGAAAGACCAAGAAGTGTCCCTAGTAAGTTCAAATAAGCAAACTGTAATGTAGCAATTTCTACTACAAATAGTACACAAGAACATTTTCAAGCACTTTACCCAAAACTGAAGTGCTTTTCAAACCTTGAAAACACAGAATTAAAATTCAAGCATTTTAAAGGATTTCAGGAACCTGTTTAGACCCCGAACTTAATCATCAGATACTTGTATACAAGTGCTGATTAATCTCACATATCATCTAATCACCTCTTGGCTTAATTATGTAACCACTTAGTAGCTGCATGTAATTAGCATAGATCTTTAGTGCTAATACGCTCTTTAATGTTAATGACATACATGTTCTTGTTTTCTGATGATATACCTGGTCTGTAATGATAGCATGCAGCTCTCATCTGGTTGTGTTTTCTTGAGAAAGAATTACACATGTACATCCAAGATTGTTTTCTGAATTGCATGGTGACAAACTATGAAATGCAAAGTCTGGATCACTCAAAGAGGCCAAAATATCTAACCAAGGATATGCAACTCTGATAACCCAGAGGGCCACATTTAGCTTTTTTTCCACTGCAGAGGGGCTAGGGATGGGAATCGAAAACCAATTCCATTTGAGAATCGTTAACAGCTCCATCAAAGTATCGATATCATGAGTCTTTTTGCTAATCAATTCCCTTATCAATTCCTTCCACTGACAGGGTTCAGAAGCGGTCAGAATTGTGGATTAATTTTTTACAAAAGGCGCCCACTGCACAACCTTAAGTGAGTGAAAACACCAGCATTTTGCAGAAGCAGTTATCTATGCTGTGACATGTATGTCTGACATTGTTGCCACTGAAAATCTACAGGCCAACATTTGCCCACACGGAAAATATGCAGGAATCAATAAGGGAATTATTAATAGCATTGGTATCGATAAAATATCGTCAATTCCCATCCCTAAGAGGGACACATTTTAACAAACATCCTCCAAGGGAATAATAAATAAATAAAAAAATAGCAAATATATAGGTCTCATAAGAAAGGATTCTACCAGCATGGATATCTTTTAACTCAAATATGACTAATTATGCACAATTTAAAAACCATCACTTTCTGAGGTGCAAATATATTACCTGTACCATTTTCCCCAAAATATAGTATTTCCAATCACCTTGTACTATGATCTCACACTGCATTAAAAAAGATTTGAAGAACTATTAAAGAAACGTGAATTCTTCAATCACAGATCCTAGTTTTCTCAGTAGAATTCCATTCGGCATATTCTGTTTCTTTATGTTTCCAGTTTGTTGATTTTTGGAAATGACTCGTGTGCCACATTAAGAATATCCCTGTCCTCTGTGTTTGTTTACATGTGCATCTTTTTCTTTAATCTGATCAAAATCCTTCAGATAGGAAATAAAAATTCATTTTCCATGTGGATGCTTAAAGAAGAAAATCATTTCAAAAAAGGAAAAGGTCCATCTCTGTGGTCAGTTTGATTTCAAACACGCAAATGTTACAGCAGTGCACCACCTGAGTAACAGAGGCTTTTGAACATCCAGTTTTTCCCTGGAATGGCTTACAACAGGTTTGCTATTTTTCTATGAAGATTTTTGAGAGTGTAATATCAAGCTCAACTTTTACCTTGGTTTTACACATGCACTTCACTTCAAATGTGACAGGATTACTTTTATAGTAATTTGTTTATAGAGATTTTCAATTGCACTGTCCTTTAGGGTGTTAGCATAGATATATTTTGTACTTCCTTTTTCTCAGAACTATTTTATCCTTCTGTTTTGTTTTTTTTTTAACTTAATTATCTGTTGCGCTAAAAAAGAGGAGCTCTCCAATCTCATTGTACATTTTGTATAATGACAATCAAGGGAATTTTATTCTACTCTAAATTAGAAGGAAAAAATTGCAGGCACCTTTCTTTCCTGAAGTCCATTTTGTTTAAATTCAAATTTTCTGTTGCATAATTGTCCCCTGACATGCCATGACATTCCCCCCAATGGTGAATGTTTAGCTGTTAAAATTGTCTGAATATGTGTTGTGTAGCTTCTCCGGCTATATGATCTCCTCCTCCTTCCTGTTATTGGCTGGTAAATCTGAGGACCTGCAGCCAATTACAGTCCATCTGGAGCTGCACCTCTCAGTCTGTGGGCCACATCCTGCAGCTTTATCAAAGCTATAATGTGCATTGTGAGTTAATCTGTCAGATATTAGCCTATAGCTCTTTGCCATGCTGTTGTTGTGAAATGTGAGATTCTGTTGAGAGTTTTTCCTACTACGTCCTTTAATGGGGTGCCAGAGAGAAGCATGAAGAGACACTGGCTTTATTCTCTTCTCTGCTTTTCTGCATTGATAAGGGACTGATTTTCCAATTTACATTCCTTTTGGGGTATTTTATTTGGTATTGCACTTTTTCTACTCTGGGCTTGTTAGGATGTTATTGTTTGCTTCATTGCTTCATTCCACACTAGACCAACTTAATGTATCACAAATACAAAGGAAGCAGTCTGGAGACAATCACTACTGGTTTGCATAGAGGGGAAACTTCTCTCAAGTTTGAGCCTTAGCACTGAACTGGTACATACTGGTATTGATATATGGAAACACCTTTTCCATTTGTTTATCTATATTAAAGTTGCCCACTAACTTTGAACATAAAATAATGTACAGAAACCTTGAAAATAAGTGTTGTTGTGACCATCATATAAATACAACTGCATAATAATGAAAGTAAACCTCTAAAACCTACAAGGCTGTATGTATACCAACAGCTTAGAGTTCAACAAAGAATCCAAACCTTTCTTATAAGTAGTAAAGATGTTCATCTTTTCAAAGCCAAAATAATAATAATATCTTTGCTCACCCAGTTTCTTGGGTACCCAATCGAGGCCAAAGGTAAACTTCTTAATTTGGATGACCAGGTGGTCGGGGAAAGAGGCAAAGCGGGTGGTTCTGAGAAATGCGATGAAAAGCCGATATTAATAAAAAAAAAAAAGTAAGATGTTGCATTATACAGAACTATCAGAGTGTGTGGTTGTCTCTCTCCATACTTGGTAGCAGTAGTTTTAGCCTGCACAGCTGAGCTCCAGAAGTCTGTGAGGATCTCCGGTTCACTGAGGGCCGCCATGCAAGCTGTGAAGGGGATTTGTGCACGCACTGTGGGAGCTGATGAGTCCCCTTCCTCACGCCGGCGCTCTGCCTCCTGGAGCTCTTCTGTTGAAGAGATAGATGTATAGTTTGAAACTAAAAGCTTGTTCACCACTTCATTCAAAATCAATCAAAGATATACAATATGGTAAGGCCGTAAATATAACTCAAAATTACAGAAAATGCTTGTTTCTATGCTAAATCAACAAAAAAGTAGAACAGTATCTGCTAAGTCTTCTTGACTATGGTTTTCTTACGCAACTTAAATCACATATGTAACTCACAAGATTTTCTACCTCGAAATAAATTTGTTTTAAGATATCACAAATTTTTTTTGCTTCTCTGCATGTCATACAGCTGGCATTATGATACACTATCATAAGCCTTTAGATCCCGCCACCCCTTCACCTGTGTTTGTAGCCTGATCCATAGGCACAGGCAGCTGGACGATATAATCCACTCGCTGTGTGTACTTGGCTTTTTGTGATTGCTGACACACGATCCTCTCCTCCACCAGGAACCTGAAGGCTTCAGATGGGTTAGTCCCAGAGCGACAGTTTCTCTGTGGGTGAAAAGACTTCAGTGTAAAATTGGGTTGGAAAAATGGGATTAACAATTACTTGGCCTGCATGATACGAGACAAAGATGTGACGAGCAGTAACGCTGTTTAATACTGCAATGACGACAATTCTCACAATAAATTGACATTTGTGTGAAGTGCAAATTTTGGCTCCAAAGTTTGTATAACTTTATTCAAATTGGGCTAAAACAGAGCTCTGTCTTCTAACTGGTTTATCTGTGCCTTCAGATTAAAAAACTTTGTACACAGATTAGCAATCATTATGCAGGAAGTTTTACAAGTGAGTGAAATTTAAGCCTTTAATTCAGAAGTACATTGAGTCCAATCATGAGGAAAGTCAGACTCAGATTCACAAAATTATGTTGATTATTGTTTTTGCATCCATCACATCCTTTACTAAATAACAAATAATGACCTCTGTCACATTAAAGTAATGTATTTTATTTATTTATTTAAATAAGGAGTCATTCTCATAAAACACTGACAATGTTTTTGTTTGGCTTAAATTAATTTTTTAGTGTTTGTTGCTGTAGCACAATGAATATTGTTAACATGCCCCCCCTCCTAAGCAGTGACCATCACATCTGCTAGGCTGAGGTTTTCTTCTACTCATTATCAAATATATCACTCAGTAACTTTACCAGCAGCATTTTCCACACATGGACTTTATCTGGATGTTACACTCAGATATATTAACAGTCAGTATATTCATTAATTTACAGAGAAATGAAAGAGATGTGCAATCGGTTCATAAACACACACTGTACCTCACGATGCATCACCACACACACAAAGCCTCTAACAGCTCTTGTGCTTTCTAAACCCCTTTTGTTTTTATAAACAACTTAAGATAAACTCAAGATAAACAAAACCACCCGGGATCTAACTTCTCTGAAAACACTGCCATCCTTCATCTATCAGCTGCAGAAATGCTTGACTGACAGTTTGCCTAAGTTTTAAAAAAGATCCTCCCCTCTCCTCTGTTACAGCAGATGAGGTAAAAACTATAGGGATGCAGAAAAACATAGATTAAATCTGTAAAACAAATGTTTAAAAATGCAGAGCAAGGAAGGCTTACATTTTAGAATGGACGCAGCCGTGAAGCATGTCATCCTCTAATGAAAAGATGGAGCTTCAGGCTTAATCCTGAACTCTCTAAACTGTGCAACATGCTCTGTGATCAGGAAGGCTTCCTTAATCACAGAGGACCCCTCTCCCCCCTTTAAGATAATGCCATCAGACAGAAGTTACAAAGTCCTGGTGGCCTCCAAAAACATCTACAAAAAACCTTCATCACCTCTACAATAACTAGAGGTGGGCATCAAAAACCAATTCCAGTTGAAAATCAGGAGAAATTCTGTCACTGCTTGGAGCTGACTTTGATGCTTCAATGTTTTCAAAACCATGTTGTTTTTATAGAACAAATAAAATATCTGTTACTTTAATAATTAATGGTAACAAAAAGTACAACAGCCTAGAGAAACACCAGCACTTCAGTCATATTTTTAACCAAAATCTGTCAGTGAATTAAGAGAGCACCCTCTAGACCTGTAGTTCTCAAATGGTGTGCTGGGAAACACCGGTGTGCTTTCAAAGAAGTCCACGTGTGCCTTAGGAATTTGTGCAACTATGTATTATTAATACAACTAACAGCAGATGGTTTGATGGTTTGTTTTTTTAATAGCACATTTAGTACCTTATCTGCTTTAATGTCTGTATAAAAATAAAATTTGGTGACTTAAAAAAAAAAAGTTTTGCGTCTTTAAGAGTTTTTTGCATCATCATTGAGCATCAAATTAAACCAAAATGCCAAGGCTTTGACTGTTTGCTATAGAAAAATAATAGTAAGAATAATACAAATACAGAGGTGATAGATTTTTTAATTTAACAATATCATCATTTCAAACCTGGCTGAGGAAATATATTGAAATTAAATACATCTTCGTCAAGGTGTGTTTAAATACAAAATAACGTTTCTGGTGAGAAACCTATCTAATACAAAAAATTTCTTTAGTTAGTCATCTGTTTATTCTTCTGTTTTTTGTTAAGTAAACATGTACAAAATAATCACATAATACAATGGATATTTCACATAGATATTTATATGGTGTGCCTTAAGATTTTGTCAAGGTCTTTTGTGTGTCTGAAAAAGGCTTGAAAACCACTAGTCTAGACAAAAGAAATTGATTAGCAAGGTTTGGGTGTTTGAACTGTGAACAACAATGTCCCTGAAATTTTTGGTAATCATTAAAAGGAAATTACATAGTAACTGGGGCCAAAGACTTTTATTTTGGGTTCCATGCTCTCACAACAGGAACAATTTTTGTGTTTAATTTTTATTACTGTCACGTTGACTTTTAAAATTCTGTCAAACAGCATAAAACACAACAGTGAGAGTGTTACTTTACCTCCACCATATTTATGAAGTGCAATAAAAACTCCTGAGCATCCTGTTGTCGATTGGTGGAAAACTCGGGATGGCCCCGCCCAACAAGTGCTTTGAACATTCTTGGTGCAATGCCGATTTGGTCTCCCTACAAACAAAGCGGAAACACAAAGAGTCTGGTTTGTCAACAGTGGTCCTTTTATTAGGCAGACCACACTGTTTATTATCACTAGGTGCCAAGTTCACATTTGCCATGGATCTGTGTCAAACCCAATGTTTGGAAATCCTCTGCGAGTGTTTTCCTTACCCTGGGTTCAGATGCACCATTCTCATCTCCAGGGTCTGGTGCTGGTTTGGAATACTCTCCTGACAACAGACCGTAGCCCAGTTTGGCTCTGTGATCGACAAACAAAGCTGACATCACTGCACATCCAACAACAAACCAGAATCTCACACAGGCGGAGGATTTGAAAGTCGGCCTGAATTTATTTTGGCTTTCACATAATATGCTGCAAAATACCATTCAGTCACTGGAAAATAGAAAAAAATGTACTGAAACAAAAGAAGAAAATATTTAGATTGGAGCCAAAAGCAAATGAAATCTGTGAAAAAAAGATTTATGTAAATTTGTTATTACGACCAACGGCTGTCAAAATCTGTAAGGAATTTACAATGAAGAGCTTAACAGACTATGGTCTAATTTTCTTTTCTATATAAAGAGGGACTGTAAGCTTAGATAAGACACTGAGAACATTTTTCAAAAGTAGCACAGAACCTGAATGAAAGTCCCCGTTTACTGCAGACCCTGGTTGTCCCTAGAGCTCTTCTTTCATGCAGAATAACACAAATTAAGCCCAAAAATCATCTATAAAAATGGAGCAGTCATGACAGAAATGTCCTCTGCATCTGTGTTGTCACTAACAGCTGGCACACTGCGTATGCGTTTGTGTATTGATGTGGATGTTTATTTACTCAAATGTGGCTCATGCATCATGTCTGCTGATGAATGCATGCATGTGATTTCTTTTATTTCATCAAACATTGGACAACTGTCCTTGTTCCAGTGTACAAACAACAGCAGAATCATTTCACTGATGGCTGTCTCTGACTCTGCTTCGCTGGGTGGTGACTCTGTCAGTTGGTCAAAGAGTTTGCCAGGGATCAGCTGGTTTTATGCAAAACAGTGAAACATGGAAAAACTCTAAACTCTGTAATTATTGCACTAACCCTAAGGTTTACTTTTGGCACAAACCCTATGCATGCTATTCATCCTTGCTTGTGATGAAATACATGGGTACTGAAACCCTACACTGATGTGATACCAGGGTCAACGAGTGATACCTTTTTAACCAAATCATCTATTTCAGTGCTTTAAGTCCAATTCATCAAAAGTCAAAGCCAAAGATGCTGATTTTTTTGTGCATATTTTCAGTAAGCTGTCAAAGATTGCCCTCAAGTTCATGAAACAAACATCACAGGCCACAGTGAGCATTTTCACATAAGCCTTAACAAGAGCAAAAGCTATTGAGGCTCTTTTTTTCCTCTTAATGGTATCTGTTTACTAATCAGCACCATTTTGAAAGTATCAGTTTAGCACTGGTATTGAAAAATCCAAATACTTAACCCTTCTCAAATGCAAGTGCAACTGCTGTAATGCTTAACTTTTATGCTACTTGACTTCCAGGCTAAAGCATGCCCAATCCAGAAGCTGTTCGGGTCCTACGGAGGTGTTTACATGCAAGAATCTTCAACTGCGTTATCTAGGTGTGTTATTCGTACTTAAAAAAATCAATTCTGTTGCACTTAAGTGAAAGAATCTACTGATGTGTCCTTTAAGAGTCAAATTCTAGTCAAACTTGCACAATGAGACTTTTTCTTCCATCATGTGACTGTGCTGACTGACAGTCATAGACCAACCTAAACCTGTTTGAACCTGAGAAATACATACGAAGTATCACCTGACAGAGCAAGAAATGAAGTATACCCTAAATGTGAAGGAGGCCTCTCGTAAGTGCTGAAAGAAGCCCTGTTTAAAATATGAGGAGGTGCCTTAACAAAACTTCAAGACAGTTTGCCCAAGATGTTTTAACTGCAGAGTGAGATCACCCTTAACACTAATGTGTACCTGTAGAAGTCATTTTGTTCTAAAATGTGTGTGCTTTTTAAATCATTTGTACATTTTTTATTTCCAGATTGTCTCTTACTAAATGAAACCTAGTCACAAAACTTAGGGGTACAAATACTTTCCCTGAGACAATGAGGCTGGTCTAGGCTTCACACTAATATACAGTTTTGCATGTTTACAGGCCTCAAATGCTAATACAAGAGCTCATCATAGAAATTAAGCCTTCAGGAGAAGAGGTCACTCACACTTGGGTTTTGAAGTCCTGGGTGGGGTCACTTGGGGCTTCATAAATGATCTTGTCAATATTTGACACGTACCTGGAAGACATGAAGAGAGTGATTTAAATACGGTCTTGAAACTGAAGAACTTTTGGTCAAAAATGGACAGTGTACAATTCAAGTTTTCAGGGAATATCTGTTGAATCAGATGTTTCATCTGAAAGGCTTCTTTAATCTGGTGGCATTCAAAGCTTTTATTGCCGTGTCCAACAGGAATGGAGCTCTACTGTGACATGTCAGCTTTTTTAAGCAACTCTGGTTTAAAAAAAAATCCTGCTTTAACATTTCCTGAAATCAATACATCAATCTTTTTAATCATAAAACCAAGCGAACCAGCAACCTAAATATTTCAATGCATGAACTGATTTGGAACAAAACAGCCCGAGAAAACAGAGAGAAGAGCAGAAGTACAAAACCCTGTACGTTATTTTTTTTGTGGTGATGATAAACTTAGGATCCTGCAATTTACTGTAGTGTCCTTATTTCACAAAAAATGTAACATTTCAAAATTTCATGGAGTAATAAGCCTTTTCACTAATTTTTTGTATTGTTAATTGACGTAACATTGTGTAGTTTTGTGTGAATAGTGTTTGCTGTAGCCCAATTTTCCATGATAACAGCAAGGCTCCACCCAACGCGACCTTCACTGTGACACTAGCGATTGTGGGTAATGTCCTTTGGTCATGTTTTCTTTAGTGCTCAACAAGAGCATAAACAATCATTTCACACTCAGGGATCTTGTGTTAGGTTCACCTGGGAAAGTTATAACGTCATGGCTAATCATCAAATCCACTATGGAGAAAATAAAAAGGGGTTTCACATCTCAAACTACACAGATCAGCTCTATTAAAGTTTTGACACAAGATGCTGCATGTGTGGAGCAGGATTTGGAGGATTTCAGTAAAAAGGGGGAACTGACTTGCTCTGGAAGTCCGGAATGGTGAAGAGCACTTGCATGACGGAGTTGAGGTAGCAGCTGTTGCCCAGGTTCTTCATGCCAGTTAAGCCAGGGCCAAACAAGGGCCGCAGGGTGGTCCCAGATTCCTGGATCACCTCCCACTCCCCCACACGTTGATTGACAGCAATCTCCAGCTCTGTCATCGTCCGCTCAGTCTGAGAGTGGAGTAGCCAGAGAGATGAGAATAAAGAGCGTGGAGTATAGGCAAATTAGATTCCATGATGCAGCTGTTATATTTAAAGTTTTGAGAATAATAAGCAAAATTTACATTTTAGATTAAAAAATGACAGCAGGCAGTTGAGGACATGATTTTAAAAATATATCACAACATAAAGAGCAGCACTAAGGCTTCTGATGACTAAAGGGCAATTCCTACCACCCCCTGTCTGTGCAGAATCATTATGTGAGTGCAGCAATACATCAGCAGTGTGGAAAAACAACATGGCAGCACACAGCCAGAGGTACCAAGACTTTAAACAGTAACAACTGAGTAAGCCGCACTCTGCATTAGAGAAGAAGCAGGTGGCCAAGAAATTAATGTCATCAGGGAATCGTAGCAGATACAGGTGTGGAGGAAAATAATTTAAAAAAGGAGAGGAGGCAGATAATTATGCACTGAGAAAATAACAACCCACAAATAACAATCTGAGTCATTTTCTTGTTTATCCATAAAATACTAAGTAATATATTTGAAATGCTTAACATTAACATATGCTTTAAGTACACTGAGAAGTGTGTCAGAGAGGTAAATATAAAGACGAGAGAGAACCAGACAGAACAGTTTGCCAAATATTGAGTGATATAAAAATTCTGAGGTATCATGTCTTCAATACTGCAGGCTCTCTGACAGTGCAGCTGAATTTTAGACTCCTTAGAAATACTGAGTAATCAATGTCAGCTCCATAACAGTCTGGATGTCTGCCATCAGAACAAAATCCAATACTTTGGACAGAATTCATTACACTTCTTTTATAAAGCAGAGGGTTGAGCCGTATTTATGTCCCCAAAAAGTCTATAGAAAATGAAAACATTAAATCAATATGGATAACCAGAGGCAACTGATTTCTAAGAGTAAATCACAGAAATGAATTATAAAGACAGAATATGTTCACAGTGCACACAATACTGGAGCAGAATTTACCTTCTCCATTGTCATCATGTTGATGCCAAAGTGAGTTAAGTGCTCTGGTAACTTGGAATCCAGAACCATGTCATCTTCGTCATAGGAATACACATCTGGACATAAAAAAGGTGGTAACTGATCAAAACCAAGCACTGAGGCTCTGAAAGTACACACTGTATGCAAGATCCAACGTACTCAACACATTTTGCCCTCTAAGTCCTGCCTAAATCCCAAGAAGCTGTCAAATTTTATGAGCAATAAAAAAAAATAACTTTTTTTCCATACAATAAGAAAACCAGCTGATGAGGAATCATCAGAAATTCCTTTCAGTTCAGGGGGAATAGGACACTGGACTGCATGTTTTTTTTTACTGAAAATAGCCATCAAGGGAATGACAGACAAAGTCAAGGCTGGAGCCTATCCCAGCTGGCATTGGGCAAGAGGGGGGGTACACCCTAGACCAGTCGCCAGCCCATTACAGGACCACACAGAGAGACAGACAACAATTCGTGCTCACACCCACACCTAAAGGTGTATTCACACCGAATGCGACTTGGCCAACCTCTTTCCATGTAAAGTCAATGTACAGCCACAATAGGGCGGGGCCTACCCTCCTGTGACGCGACGGACGGGATCTGGGCGACCTGGTCACTCCGGACATGCGACCAGGTTGCGTTGCTAGGTTGCCAAAGTTGAAAAATTTGAACTCTTCAGGTGATGTTGCAGTGATCAGCGTTGTGTGGGTGCGTGACGACACCCGTGACAGACTGTTTTATTCTGGTTCACAGAGTGACAATGTCCGTGTCACCAACATCAGTTAGTGAGTACATTAGTTCCACCTAGACGGGACTGCAGAGAACTCACAGACGATGCTGCTGCAGGGCCATCAGCTGCAGTGTTGTGTGGTTAGTAGGTGAGTGAAAAGGATACAGTTGGAATAATGTCAGCTAATACATCCTGTTATATGACGTATGATATAATCGCGGTGAAACTCGAGCGGGCATGATGTAACTAAGTGACGCGACGGTGACCAAAATGAGGTATTTATTAACAGGCGACGCGACTTGGGCGGGCGACGCGATTTTGGTCACCAAGTTGCACTCGGTGTGAACACACCTTAAGGGCAATACAAAGTCTCCAATCAACATTTTCTGTGGGAGGAAGCTGGAGTGCCCGGAGAGATTCCATGCATGAACAGAAGAACATGCAAACTCCACACAGAAAGGTTCTGACTGACAGAGATTGAACCAGCAACTTTCTTGCTTTGAGGCACGTGCACTACCTGCTGCACCACCTTACTGCCCCAAAGGAAACATATTTGTAAGTAAGATTAAAGACAGACTTAAAAATAACAATTAAATGGATGTGACTTTTCTTCCTTTTATTTTTTTCCACAAGTTTGGGTCTCATGCTATAAAGAAGGTTCTATTTGTCTGGTAGTCAGTATCACAGTCTGGCTGTAATGAAACACAGCCAATACAGCTTTAGGAAGGTGAGAAAAATGACTGGTTTTCTAAAATCTAATAACTCTGTCAACACACACCGTAAAAATTGCACTTATTTTAATAAGCAGCATTTTAAAGAAAATTCTTTTCCCATTTTTTACCTGCTCCATCAGGAGTGATGGTACCCAGTTTGACTGCTAATGGATATCCTGTCTCCTGGAAGTGGAGAAGGGCGTGGTTGTTGCCCCCTGATCCATCAAAATACCTGCGACCACACAGGACTTTGCCATCTGTCAGGTTCATCCAAAGGTTCTCTTGAAGACCACAGACCTCACACCGCCAGCCACTTAGATGGAGAAAGACATGAAAAAAGTATGAAAAACCAACTCTTTTAAAAGTATTACATGACTCACACAACAGAGCAAAATGTACATAAAAGAATAAATATATAATATGGTAAAGCTTTATTTCCTAAAAACATTTTGCACTTCAATAATTAGAGATCTGAGGCATTTTTAAACTAAAAAGACAGTTATACACTTTGCAGTTCTGTCTACATTTTATCAATTCAGGTAAAAGCCCTGTAGAGGTAAGGTCATAAAGCTGCAAGTTTATTTATGGGGCAGCTGCGGTCAGATTTCTCACCTGGGAGGGATCTTGACTCCATTGTCAAGCTGTTTAAGGTCAGCAGCATGTCTAGATTCCTGTCGCACCTCTCCATCCCACTGCTGAACTTGTAAGGTGTGAGACACTGAATCGGCTGTCATGATACCAGCCATCGACAGGGACACCTTGATGAGCAGCAAAAGATTGACCAAAAATTATCAGACCAGAATAACAGCCTTTGACAAAATGTCTTAAGTACTGAATAACTACATGCTGCAAAGTGCCAGTGTACATCTGAGGGGGTGTGCCCTTGTGTTTTTGTGTTGAGGAAATTATTTAAGATATTTAACCTTCGCCAAGGAGGTACACCTTTCTGCTTGCAAATGTCCCTTTGTTGGTTTGTTTGTCTTTGAGCAAGATAACTCAAAAAATACTAGATGGTTTTGATTAAATTTTCAGAGAATATTGGTCATGGCACAAGAAAGAAACTCTTAGATTGAGGTGGTGATCTGAATATGGATGCCAACCCAGGAATTCTTCTAAGGGTTTGCTAAGTTTGTAAAAAAGGGCAGTTTCCACATTTTTACTTGTAACTAAAACATAGAAATGGATTTCAATACAACTTTCTGGGAATGTTGGTAATGGAACACGGAAAAAGACAATTGGTTTTGATATTGTTCCAAAGCTGGACCAGGGTACAGGAATGTTTTAAATATTTGTTTATACTGTGTGATGGGGCAGTTTCTCCTATTTTTACTGATAACTAAGCTAACAATGTCAGAAATGCCTTGGCAGAGGTATGTGCAATAGGAGCCTTCCAGTATTACGTCGCATGCAGAATAACTTACCTTGTAATAACTGCCATGGCCCTGTGCTGCTATACATTTACACATACAAGAAGCATATTTTGGTATATTCTGACAGTGTGATATTGGGCAATAATTTCATGCATAATACTGCAAAACCTCCCCAAGGTTTGCTATTTCAGAGTAGGGTATGGCCAAGGAACGTTCATGATAGAACCTTCACAAAAATTCTGACTGACAGGACAAAAAACATACAGATTTCTTACCCGCTCTTTCACCACATCAGGCATGGTGGCAAGGTCATCTGATGTCACTTCTTGTCTGTCAGGTAAAATGACCACTTTGACATCCTCCTCATACTGATCCTGCTCCACATCAAAACCTCCTTCAATTCCTGAAGAAAGCATTAAGGAAGGGGACGTGGTTCCTTAACAAGAGGATAGCTACTTAATCTGTATGTTAATATTTGCTCAAAAACATTACCTATAGCCAATCTGGTGGGCTTTTTCTTAGGTGGGTGTCCTGATCCAGAGTTGTTGTCATCTTCCTTCTATAAAAACGAAAGATAGCATCAAATAACAGTGAAGTTTATTCTTATGATATCTTCGGATGTTAGGCTGTTAGTTTTATGTACAAATGCATCAATGCAAAAACTGACTTTATTCATATTAATAGTAATAAGGTAATGAACCTTTGCCTTTCGGGTCCTGGTGATATGGAAGTAAGCTCTCTGGCCAGTCCTGGCATGATGTCTGTCCACATACTGACTCCCAAAGCCCAGGAAACTGTTCATACATACATAAAGGCCTCCTTCACTTTCCTGTGAGGAAAACGCAGGTCATTTTAAATATCAAAACAAGACATTATTTTCCCTTACACCATGGCACTACTCCTGAAAGCTGAAGCTGGAGGCAAATGAGGATGCTTCAAACATCATCTGTCATGTTTTAGCATGCTAGCACTCCAGTCAGGCGGCTAACGGCTGCATGTCAGCTCAACAGTGTTTTAATGTTCAGGATTTAAAGCACAAATAACGTATATGTAAGGGGCAGTGTGTGTTAATGTCTATGTCACAATAAGCATATTAACAGTGCTGACACGGAACCAAAGCTGTGAACACGAAACAAAGTCAGCTTCCTTAATATTTTGACAGCAACCCTGTCTAACTGCCATGGCTAGCTAACAAGCTAAAGAAGCTCCCATTACAGTGCATTATTAGCCTAGCTTAAAGCTAGCTTGCTAGTTAGTTGAAACGTTGGGAAAGCTTGTGCACTAAAGAAAGGCAGCTCAGAGAAAAGCGTTGTGTGAGGCAGGAGGGAGGAAATGTACAGTAACAAGACAGTTAACAATAATGCTTTTGTTTGACGTTTCATCTGTGAGGGAGGGATAGCTCACCGGCGAGGAAAATGACAAGGCGCATTCGTCTTTGTGGACTCGGTCCCCAGGTTTCGGAACCCGAATTGTGGACAAAACCGACATCAAAACCTCGCCAACATCTGCCATGACAAGCTACCTAGTTAGTTCTGCCTTTCAGTGGGACACTTGATCTTTTGTGACTAAAGCCCCAGCCTCTTCTTTCCCCTGCTCCTAGTGTGCTCGTTGTTTAGCCGTCGTCTGCTGTCTGTGTTTTGCTGAATGAATCATGAGATGCTGCCTTGTGTTGAGGGAAGGCCGAGCGAACTCAGCAGCCTGCACGCCGTAACCGTAATCACTGGTGTATCTGCGGCATAGTTATTTTGTGACTGGATATATTTAGATCTGAGTTATGCTAAATCATAGATTCACTTATTTCTGAGTGTGCATAATTGGTTTGTTGTAATAGGGAATTTGTAATTCGACGACACAATGAATCATACATATATCAAAAGGTTAAAAAGATATATAAAAGAAGGTTTTCATAAGGTACAGGAAAAAAGAGGTTGTCACTCGGTGTTTATTATTTGTCTACTGTTTCTATATAACTTTGTTTGTATTTTTTTACTGTATATCTTCTGTAAATAACAAGGTAATATGAAAGACAAGTTCTTTGTTATATCAATGTTAATATTTGAGGACTCTTAAAAATGTATATATAAATACTAATTATGTTATGTTTTACAGTGGATTAAACTATTGAATTTTTATCTAATTTTTGTATTATTATTTAGTTAAACATGTCCGTCAAAAACGCATGGTTTGACAACAATAATAAATCATTTATTATTTTAATGTAACACTGATGAATTGTTTAGGATTAATAAACGTATAGAATTTATAGTTTGACAGATAAATGTCAAGAGCAAAATGCAAAATGAGTTAAAGGGCTGAATAAACTGTTCAGAATATTTAAAGAAAAAATCCGACTTTATGAGATATGAAGCTACCTTTTATTTGAAATAACATGACTGTGGAGGCAGATAATCTTCATGACCAGAATAAATAAAAACGAAATAAAATTACATGAAATTTCGGGAGTTAAATAAATTTTACTTCTTCGCAATCCTTTTTGAGTATGAATTGTGTTTGTTATTATTATTATTTTGCACGTATATTGTATTTTTCTTTGTAAAGCTTGACCACATTTGTTTGAGGAATTTGTCCCTCTGTTTTTCTTTCATTTAAACGTTCAAAATAAAGTTTTAAGCTTTTATATTCGGAGGTTTACGGTAATGACGGTTAATTCAACAACTGCCTCCTCGCGCGGCGAAGTTTGGTACTGCACCGCGGTTTGATGGGAAATAGTCCACACTTTTACAAGCTAAAAAGGTAAATAAGTTGAATATTTACGGTTTTAAGACAACTCAATAACCCCTTGTTTGTGGGGAGCAGTTGGTAACTCATGAAATAAAAGTATATCTTTAGCTGCTGCCACTTTCCTCCAGCAGGAGTCAACTTTCCGGATTTCCGAACCTTCCTCCGCTCCCCGAGTATTTCCCTAGTCCCTCCTCTTCTCCAGACCTCGTCTCCTCCACGGGGCTTGTGTGTTGGACCATGGCGCTGAGCTCCAAGTACTTCACTGTATACGTGGCGTCTCATGTTGTATTAGCAGCATTTCTTAATTTCGCCTTTGCTGCCCCGGGCAGCGGCAGCCCCAACGTGTTGTCTCTCCTGCCGCCCTATGATTTTCTGTACTACAGCGGGGTTCGGTCCTACTTTGGAGGGCAGTGGGTGAGGGCTGCAGAGCTGCTGGAGAAATCCATCGTCACCAAAGAGGCATTATCCAGAGTCCGCAGACAGTGCCATGAAGACTGTGTGTCAGCAGGGAAAGATGCGCTCAACAAACTGGGTGAGTTGTGATCAGTCCTATAGTGATTCTGATTTAGAGCAGGGATGGGCAACTTTGGTAACCCAGAGGGCCACATTAAGGTTATCCTCAGTGTCAAAGGGCCAAATAGTTAGGATCTGAATGGTTGACTCTTAATTTTCAAAGAATTTAGTGGTAATTAAAATATATTTACTGACCATTTTACTTTTATATTATCAAAGGATTGTAGTTATGTCTAAACAGGAATTTTTCAGAAATAATCAGTCAACTGAGGCTCTACAGTCTTGCAAATCTTGCAGTTTTAGAGTTTTTGTAGTAAATTTTGGTCATGTTTCCCTCATTTATATGCACTATCTGGCATTTAATTTGCCTGGTGGGCCACATTGAGAGAGCTGGACAGCCACATGTGGCCCCCAAGCCACCAGTTGCTTCCTCCTGATTTAGAGCTAAAGCGTGGGGTCAGAGGTTTGTCTTTAATATCAGGGTCTTCTCCATCTGATTCTTCAATTAACATGTATAACCAGGGGGCAGTAAAGGGGGCAACGTTTGTAAGATTCTAAGGGCCCATGACTGTCCAAAAACTGCAACTTTTAGGCATCTTTTATGTCATTAACGCCCACAAAATGAGACCCCTTTGAACATTTTTAGAGAATATTAGTTTTATTTACGCTTTACTGTGCCAAATGGCATGGCAGGTTACAGGGCAAGACACATGTCTAATCTACATAAGTATTGAATATTTTACAGGGTCAAAACAACAGGGATTCATGAGGACTGACAATACGATAAATACATATTTCAAACGTTTATAATGGTCCAAAGCCAGAAAGTTCTGTAAAGAACATGTGTTTAATTCACCATTTATGCACTAATGTCAGCTGAAGAGTGTTTTCTCCACTGTTTGGAGCATATTTGTGTCTTATAAGTAATAATTATAAGTGATCCATCAAACAAAACATCATATTTAATATTAATTTGCTTTACAAATGCTTGGTTTGAGAAACAGTGCAGGCTTGATTTGGAGTAGGACCCAATCTAATATCTATTCATGGAGCCCAAAATTCCTGGCAGCGTCCCTGTGTACAATGAATGAGGTGCATATACAGTCCAAAAACAAAACTTCATAGCTGACCTGGTAGCTCATGCTATATGATGTTCCCCTTGTGTTTGCTTTGTGACCCATAAAATGGATCCGTGTTTACAATAAATCCTCCAGTTAATACCGTTAATAGGAGCAGCAAAAATCAGCATAGTCATTCAAAATGGGATTTGTATCTTTTTCTAATTGAGGTGAGAGATAAAACCACCAGTGTTTACCTTAAATGGGATAAAACTCTCATTTTTTACAAGAACAAATGACCTCATTAACCTCATGAACTCCCACATGGTTTAGTAGGGGATGTGCTCAGTTCCCTTACATTTTTAACTAGGCTGCTGACCCATGACACACACATTCATACAAGTAATGTTTGATTAATAAATTCACACTTTGTACTTTGAAATCTAAAGAAAAAGCTTTGTAAATTGTTTAAATTTTCTAAACTTTAGATCATAGATTTAACTGTTTATCTTCCATAGCAGTGAGCAGTATCCCAGAATCTCCTCTTCATATTCAAGATAATTACATGTTGGTTGAAATGCAGTCTATAGATCTGTGAAGTTAAAGGCAGCTTGTCTTATTCTTAAGTATTGGACTGAAATTACCGTGTCCTCACCAGGAAACCAGACATGTAAAGGATTTTTTTGTACATTTAAGTTTTAGTTTATCTTTGAGACCATTTATTATGGATGTAAAGAATTTAGTCTCCGAGTACATGCTTTATGTTTTGAGATGTTTTTTTTTTTTTTAAGTTCACAGATAATTTTTGACAGATTGTTTCATCACTGTAAAATTGTTTTATTTCCTGAAATGTCAGACTCAGAGACGGGGAGTCTGTGGGACCTCTTTACCTTGGACTGGGTGCAGCAGAGAGCTGAATGTTTGAGGTTCTGTATCGGACGCTCAGTCACACCAGCAGGACAGCTTCCTGTTTCCTCAGACATTGAGTATGAATTTGGGAGCCGCAACCCTTACAACTTTCTGCAGGTCACATACTACAAGGTAAGCTATTCTTTAAAGCTGGCCTTTTACCAGACTTGAGTATGATGTCGCCCAGTTTGAAGCCAAAAAAATCCTCTGTGGCACACCAAACTGTACAACTGTTAAATGAGACCTGAAGTATTCACTTCCATATACCTATTTTTAATGAAAGGGAATTTCAGTGTGAATGCTTAGTTTTTGCCTGTGTAGAATTAAAAACCCTTGATTTCCCATTGTAAACAATTAAAAAAAAACATACATATATATATATATATATATATATATATATATATATATACATATATATATATATACATATATATACACACATATATATACACATATATATATGTGTGTGTGTGTGTGTGCCTTTTTCCTCCTCAGTTTTTGTCTTTCAATACTTCCAGTGCTGCACAAGAGCAGATGAAACAACTGAAATTCTCTCATGGGGATTGATAAAGTATTTTTGGTCCTTATTCTTATTCTGAATCTCTTTGCATTTCAGTTAGAAAAGTTGCAGAAAGCGGCATCAGCAGCATATACTTACTTTGTTGCCAACCCCAGTCACTTGGAGATGAGGAACAACATTGAGAAGTACAGACGAATGGAAGGAGTGACCGAGGATGCCTTTCAGGACAGAGAGATTGAAAACGAGAAACACTGGGTGAGGAGAGGGAAGTGCAGTATGTACCCCTAAATAATGTCGTGCATCTAAGATAACTACACTACTCCTCCTGATCGTTCACCTTAAAAGACAGAGGAAAAGTATGTAAACAAAGAGAGTCCATTTCCCACAGACATACCAGAGCAGGGATGGGTAACTGTGGTGAGCATAAGGGCAACATTCATTCTTTGTTCACAAATCTGCTTTTTACTTCCTGGGGTTTATTTTGTCATAGCTATACAGCCTCCACCTACATGGGTGTTTCACTGCTTTGAAAGTTCCTTCCTAGGCCTGTAACCCCTACTTCTCACTTCTCCCTCCCATCAGACTTGTTTGTGCAGCCAATCAGTGCAGAGCTCATTACCATACCCCCCATGCCTTTCAGATCAGAGTGTTTCCAAAGGGGAAGGAAAAAGAGCTTCACCTGATCCTCCACAGAGATTTTTTTTTTTAGTTTTTAAATAACTTGAATGAAATCCTTGCTTAATAGACTTTGAAGTCATGATGTAAATGATCAAACAAATCAGGACATGTCAGGCAACATTATTTATTCAAAATTTTCAGTGATATTTGCATCTCATGAAAAAATGTGGGTTTGGAGAAGCAAGGTTTCAGCCCAACAGCAAATACATATAGCTTTCATCAGAATTTATGAGGCAAATATAAATATTTTAAGATCAAAAGCAAAAATTAAAGCTGAATTAAATTAACTTAAAATAAAGTTAAAGCCAATTAGAATATTTTTCAACACATTAATCTACTGGTTTTTTCGAACTCATTTGACAAAAACTTTTGAAAACATTTAAAGTAATTCTTCATTAAAGACATTCACTAAAACTATTACAAAAATCCTATCAACAAATGTCATGTAAAATAATCATAATCCAGGTACAAAAGATTATTATGAAAATGTTTGTTGTAATGCAGTTTGCCATTGTACAATGTGCTGTAGAGACAAATCAGACTGAAAAACATGACTGATTTTATCATGTTTACAACTTTTGAAAACTTGAAATTGATAGGCAGGCGGCATGTGGCCCCAGTTTCCAACCCCGTCCTAAAGGATCGCTACGGTTTAAGAAAGGAGTTTGCTAAGTTTTTGTAACTTATTTTTGTAAACAGCATAAAACTGTTTGATGTGACAGCTCAGAGAGTTTGGGACAGCCATGGCCTGAGGGATCAAATTCCTTTTGTTTGACTTCACTTTCTCAAGACCCACAACACAATCAAAGCTTGGCTTCTTTGTAAAAGACTTCTTCACAAGCTTTTTATTTTGCCAACTCCAAAAATCACTCTTCACAAAGGTAAGGCTTGTTGAAACATGACTGACACGGCCCATGAAATGACATACCCCCAAGCCAAAGAGAATCTTACAAACGTTACCTCTAATGTATTGACTTGTAGTAAAAGCCTGTTGCAAATTATGTTTCTTTGAAAATTTTCCTTTTCTCTCTTTTCTCATCCTTAAACCCAGACGCTGTATGATTCTGCACTTCAGTATGAGGCCTCCTCTAGCTGGGTGCAGGCTGCAGAGAAATGGAGAGCATGTGTGAACGAAACGCTGCGGCAGACAGAGGAGTGCAGGGTGCAGTGTGAGGTGGCCTCTCAGCGGCTGCCGGAGGACAGGGGAGTGGGGAGTGCTGACGGGGTGTATGAGAAAGCTGCAGGTAAGAAAAAAAACACTGAAGCGTGACTTTTTCTGCAGCAAAACGACAAAAAAAGTACCTAAGTTTTTCTTTCTCTCTCTCTCTGTGAAGCTCTCTCCCTCTCCCTGCTGTCATGCCGGCAGTCGTGTGTGACTCAGATAGCCACAAGACCCGGGAGGATTTCCTCACAGGAGGACTTTTTGCCTTCACAGCTGGAGCATCTACATATTGCACAGTTTAAAGGTTCAGACTTCAATGTTAAACCATACATTATTCAGGAATTTACAGTGAAAGCATACAATTTGTGTGAATGTATGTACTGTTGTTGTCAAGTTAACCAAGAAGCAGAAAATTACCATAAATCTTGTAAAAGTTGTTTGCTTGTGGCTTAGAGGTTAAGAAACATACGAGAGGAAATCGTATTATTTTTATTAGCACTGGGGACTTTTAAACAGTTTTTCGTTGGAACAAACAGCCTCTTACATTAGAAGTTTTCAAAGAAGAAGTCATTTGTCTTTGACATGAAGGCTAATCTGATGTTTGCCATGTTTTTACTTATTAATAGGGAACAGATGTGAGAAATATGTTAAATTTGTTATAAACTTCTTTTTTGCTTGTTTTCTTAAGCTTTTTATCAGTCCATTTCATTTTGAATTATTAAGTTAATCTTTTCCTTTTCTGTACCTCTTACATCACACAGCTGGTGATATTCGTGGAGCAGTTCAGACTCTTCGCGCTCTTCTTCTTTTCTACCCCTCTGACAAGGACTCATTAGAAAACCTGCAGCTCTACACTGAGACACTGGGGGGAGACACAGAGTCACAGGGCACACAGCCAGCTCAAGTACCTCCATACATTTACATTGGTTTTAATCTCAGTATTATTTTGTTTTCACATTTAAAATGAGTAATTACTCTTTTGTTCTTGCAGACTTCATGTTTCTATTTGTGTTTGTTCTACAGGAGTTTGTCACATACGTCAGTCGCTCCTTGCAGGAGAAAAAACTGCTGTATTTTGGTATGGAGAACCTTGACTTCAGTTTTGTTGACCCAGTAAGTACTTAGGCAGAAAAAAATATTAATTCACCTAATTACCACGAAATGGAATGTTTGAAAACCACACATTGAATGTTTACTCTCTGTTCAGGATCTTTGGACCCCAGAGGAAGTTGTGCCTGAATCACTTAAGGATACCTGGAGGTCAGAAAAAGAGAAGAAAACAATTCAGTGCCACTTTAGGTTGATGTTAAGTCATCTAAGCAGAGTTTGTATTTCTCTCTCAGAGCTGAAAAGGAGAAAATGAATGAGAAAGTGAAAGAGGGAGAGCAGCAGGAGGAAGTAGATGACAGTGGATTTTTTGCAGGTAAACTATGATAGTCCTGTTGTTAAAACGTCCCTGTGGTCTCTGTTATACTTTCCCTTTTTGTCCTCTCCCCAGGTGGTCCAGTCCCCCGGGTTGGAGTGACGATCACCATGGACGATGAGGTTCTGAACGGGACAAACCGCGTCGTCCTGGACGGAGTCATGACTGAAAAAGAGTGTGACAGGATACTGCAGTTGGCAGCAGTAAGAGCAGATTGTTCAGAGTCCAGCCTTCTGAGATCGATACTCGCAGCGATGCATCTGTTAATCTCTTTTCTTTAGACTGCAGGATCTCTTGGAGATGGTTACCGGGGACGACGGTCTCCACACACACCACATGAGACGTTTGAGGGTCTGACAATCCTCAGGGCTACAAAGGTGGGTGATAAGGAGAAAATGGAGGTACAAATAAATATCGTTACAGCTGCAACTAATTATCAATTTATTTTCCAGAAATAAGGTGTTTCATAACATTTTTAAACTTAGATTATGTCATATACAAAAATACTACAATTATTACCTTCAGCAGTGTTTTTGCCGGTGTTTGTTCGTCTGTTGGCACGATAATTCAAAAAGTTATGAATGGATTCTGATGTAGTTTCAGGAAATGTTGGATATAGCAAAAGGAAGAACTGATGATTTTGGCAGTGCCCAGAATGTGGATACTGATCCAGGATTTTTTAAAGGATTTGTTAGAATTGTGAGATATGATAGTTTTCCACATTTTTGCTCATAAGTCAAGTTCTTAATGGATTATGAGGACATTTTTAGGGAATGTTGGTCATGGCATAAGGCAAAATTGATTAAATTTTGGTGGTGATCCTAATCTGGATGTGGATCTAAGAATTTTTCAAGGATTTGTTAAGATTACAAGATAGGGCAGTTTTCCATAGAAATGCCTTGGTGGGGGTTTGTGCTCACCTCTAGTTGTATTAGAGCTTCTTTAATTTGAGCTATTATTCTTGCCTTTGTAATCAGTTTTGACTGCTATGCAGTACACAGAGAGAGGAAAACAAGTTTAAAATAAGGAAACAAGTACAAACGGATAAGGTAATGAATAGTATTTTTAATTACAGAAGTGCCAGTTATGGTAACATTATTAATCAAGCTTTTAAGAGAGAAACGTGTGCTGGTTAAAGCTAATGAATCAAGTTGTGGTTTTAAGTGGCACTTAAAGTTCTCTACAGTGAGGGAGAACCAGAAGGGGAAAAGAGTCACAAAGTTTTGGGACATGCAGTAGATGTAGAAGGCCCTGTCCCCGTAGCACTTGGCCATGGATCTCTGAATAGTCAGAAGTCACTGGTTGATTAATATTAATTCTCAGGAGAGAGTTGAGGTGGGGCATTTTGAAGACAAGAATAAATTGATCAGTGTTTTGGGTTAATTAGAAGCTGCAAAAAACTTTCTTTACTGCCTGATTATTTTATATGTCAAATTTTAACCCTGGATTTAACATGCCTTTTAAGATTTGTTGCATGTGGTTTAATGGAGCAGGCCATTTAACCAAGATAAGATGGGAAACTGTCAGTGTAACACTTGGTCAAAATAATAACCTTAGTTTTGTCCTCGTGTTGCTGGAGTAAATGTGTAGCTATCCAGTCTTTTGTGTCTTATTGTTAGTTTTTGAGGTCATACAGGTTGTTGTATTTGATGGTCCCAAGGTGAAGGGAAATTTGTGCATCATCCGTATAACAGTGAAAAAATGTGTTTTTAATAAAGTGACAGAGTGAAAGAAAACAGATTGAGAAGTGGACCGGACCAAGTATTGAACCCCACGAGACCGTTGGATTCTTGAGGACAACCTCTTTTGCTTTATGATGCAATTTTCACCATATTCTTATTTCTAATATTCCCAGCAACTACCTCAATAAAAGATAATAAACTTTAAAAAAGATATTTGCAGCCTGAAATGGTTCAGCCTGTATGATCTACATCCAAATTTGATAAACCAGTACACATTATAAGGGGAGCCGACACCATATCATCTTGCTTTGCACTGGTGATTTTGTGTTTTGATAATGTTATCATGTTGTTTTTTAGTGTGATGTGTTTAACATAACCCTTTTATTCCTTCTGCAGTTGGCTCAGGAAGGCTTAGTAAACCAATCAGATGCCAAACTATTTTATGAGCTTGGCGAGAGAGCAAGAACCCTTTTACACTCGTACTTCCGGAGCCCCTCAGGACTCTTCGTTTCTTTCACACACCTGGTCTGCCGCAGCGCTGTAGCAGGTAATGTAGCCTTTATTCAAATCTCTCTAGAGGGAGACCATCATTACTTGATGGAAGAAATGCAAAAGGGGAAACCACCAAGAAGATAACTGCAGGCTTTCATAGACTTTTACACAGTGAGTGTGTCCTGTTGTGAAGTCATGTTTATTTTGATTGTCTACGGCCTCAGGTGACCAGGAGGGCAGGCTGGACCTGTCCCACCCTGTTCATGTTGACAACTGTCTCCTCGAGCCAGAGACCAAGCAGTGCTGGAGGGAACCACCAGCATTCACGCACAGAGACCTCAGGTACACTGAAATAACCACTGTGGAGAGAAAACAGAAAACCACAGCACCTAAATATTGTTGAAAATAGGATTGGGGATGATTCATAACATTTGAAAAAAATGATAAAAAGTCTTAATAATGAAACACATAGAACGTAAAACTTGCTGTTAGAGGGTTCTTGACCCACGTTATAACAAAAGACAGTATGCAAGACGCGCTGTCAGCTTGCCCCTTTTCTGTGCCTCACTTATTGGTTTGAATTACAGACTCTTAAAAAACTGACACTGTAAAAGTTGTATGCACAAAACAGTAAACCGTGTAATTTGTTCAGTGGATGGATTTCACATAAAGAGGGACAAAAACTTTTAACTGGCCTCATTGTTTTGCACTAAAAGCTGACTGCACAGCTGCAAGTTACTTTTGCAGATATTGGCATCACTTACAGCACTTTGACAGCTTTGAACGTGAAAGGTCCATGGAGCAAATACAGTGGTTTAGTGATTGGTAAGTACAGCTTATGGAGTTAAGATTTTTCTTGAAAAAAGCCCTTAAATCAAAAGAAGAAGACAAACAAAAAATAACAATTGAGCATTGGAAGCTGCCAGAGCCAAGCGGTCCTTTGGGTCACGCTGTTTTGGGTCAGAAGAGGGTCGAAGAATGGGAGGATGGAGTTAGGTATTACAGGTAAAGCTTGGGCAACAGAGCGTCCAGATATTGGCAGAGAATAGCTGTTGTTCAAATAGGGTTGCAAAGTGGCAGAACATTTCTGCAAACTTTCCAGAAACTTTTCATGGGGTGTCAAGCTGGGAAATTTTGGAAATATTCCAATAGTGGAAACAATTCATGGGAATAATGGGAATTAACTGGAAATTGGGGCCAATTTAACGAAACTGTCTCATATCCAAACATAAATAAAACATTTTGTTTGGTCTTAGGCAGACATGCGTGCAAAATATTTTTGCAACCCTATGTCAAACACAAGTAAGCAGCAAAAGTCTTGAATGTGGTACAGAAAGCAATTCCTGTTCTTATTCTGCATGCATTGACATAACGTCCAGTGTTTCCACGGCAAAGATAAATATGTTGTGTCTTGTTATGGCAGCTTTGTTGCTGCACCTGACATGATTGCTCTGACATTTACAAATATAACAAATAAGGATTTTTCTGGCTTTTAAAACCATCTTGGAGATTTTAATTTGTATGAGTACTGAAAAACCACAAATATTACACAGAAGTATTGTTAAATCTTTCTAAGATAATTAGACAATTTTAATGTCAAATACTGGGCTGTGACTTGTTCATTTTACAGGAAAAAAGGTATAAATTAAAGTTTTCATCATTTGCTGTTTGTTTTTCCAAGAAAAATAAGAACTAGTTATTCATTTTTTGTTTGCTTGTTCCTACAGTGGCATTCTTTACCTGAATGACAATTTTGATGGTGGGGAGTTGTTCTTCACAAACAGGGACGCAAAGACAGTCACAGTAAGTTTTGTACAATCAGAGAGTTAAGTTTGATCTGAACTCCATTTATTTAAACTGTTGAAGAAATGTTATTGAAGGAATTTGTTTTGATGAAAGATTAGCCTTGAATCAAAAATAGGACAGTAGCTTATTAAAATATTTAAGTATAATATGAAAATGTGGGATTGATTATTTTCTGTATACTGCAACACTGTTGTGCGAAACTGCAAAACAAGAGCAATCTGTTAATGTACAAAAAAATCAAAGACTACACCCTTTTATGTCAGTTTGTCTTAGCAATTATTTGTAGTTTTGATTCTTTTATTCTCAGTAGTCTTTATCTTATCTCTTAAATTTATCATTCAATGGTAAATGAATGTTTAGGTATATTTTTTAGCCTAAATGTGAATTTAAAGTGATCAGATATATTCGTACAGGTATTAATCATCTTTTCACTGTTTGTAACAAAGTGTAAAACTTAAAAAAATGTGTCCAGATATTTAAAATTACAGATTTTTAATACACAAATAATAGTTACTGACTTGATGAAATATAAAAACTGAAAATAAAAGTAATTCTTTTTTGGTGGCTCTTCCTCGTGTCTCAAGGCTCGAGTGAAACCCAGCTGTGGACGACTTGTTGGCTTCTCCTCTGGTCCAGTGAACCCTCATGGTGTGACTGCAGTGACTAAAGGTCGGCGGTGCGCTCTGGCTCTCTGGTTTACAAGGGAGAAGCTGTACAGAGACATGGTGAGTGAAGTGATGAGACAGAGTTTAACCTTCTCCTCAGGCCTGACCTGTCACCTGCAGTCATGTGTGCTGATGCCGTGACACCAGCATTGTGAGTCCAGGCCAGCTGGAGTGTGATGCAAATCTGGTGGTTGTTGTGATGTTTTGACATTCAGTCCTCAGTGCGGGATGATAATGTCTATTCTTTATGTATGATCTATGTCTGCATGGAAGAAGGTACTGGGTTAGAATAGCAACATAAACTAGAATATTCAAGAATGATTTTTGTTTTCAGTAACAGTACATTGTTATATATGAATCGCATATTGGAGTTTATTATAAACTCTTTTGTAAAAGTAATTTAAAATATCTCCTATTAACAAATAACAGTTTATTGTTCAAAAAAGAACCATTGAATAAAATTACAGTTGGATAAATTTTGCACTATGCAGACTGTTTAATTCTGTCAAATTACCTTTTTGTGATCACTATTACAGAGTTCAAAGTTTAAGTCTGAATTAGATGCATACGGTCCAAGGCCTTTAAAAAAGATCAAATTTCACTTATAAGAGGTCTTAAATGTTTTTGCAGCTTGAGGTGTGAGAAACACTGTCGAGGCAGCTTTATACATTTTTTTTTTACATAAATCCTGCTGTAGCTTTGGTTGTTTGAATCATGTTCAAAATGAAATAGACATAATTTACATCATGGTGTTATGTAAAAATTCACTAAGTGTTAATGGAAGAGAACCAAAACGCAAGCTTAAAAAAATTGGTCTCAATAGAAGAATAAAGAAAATAGTTGACAAACAAACAAGAAGGATAATGGGATAAGATAATCGAAAAAGTTTTTAAATCATTGGTATTCAAAGCCCGTCAATCCCACATGAAATCAGAAAAGTGTACTGTATTAATTTGTCTTTTTTGTGTCTTAAAAAACTTTTAAACATTCTTAAAATGTATGTTTCGAAGTGTGTGGCAGCCCTGTGGCGAGGCTGAACATTTAATCAAAGTTTTGCTGTGACCATAAGATATCATTTCTAATAAACGCATCCCAAAACTCTAAATCACAGTGAGGAAGAAAAAATATTTGATGTGAACTACCCCTGCTCAGTGTACACACATTTACTACCTGATAGAGGGCTGTAAAGGGTTTTATTGCTGAAAGATGGAGCTCAAACTTGCAATCAGTTACTTTTAATTTCATTCTGATGCAAAACACATGTCCTTTAGATGGACATTAGAGTTAAAGATGGATCACACAACTTTTTTTGTTGACTCTATTTTTTATCTTCACTGCAATACTGATAAATATTGTCGAAAGTGTCAAACAATAACTTACAGTGTCTGATGTTGACAAAATTACAGAGATCTTGCCTAGAAAGTGAAATAAAACATTAGTTTTAGGCCCTTTACCAACATTTTGGCCCTGGTCAGCAACTTGTTCACAACTGTCCAGTTAAGAGGAAATAATTTTAAAATCTAGAAGTGGGGCACTTTCAGATGTATTTTATGTTGTAGTTTAAAACCTTAAAATCTTGTTTTCTTTAGTTTAGTGAAGACCTTACTTTGGGCATCAAACCAAAAACCTGAAAAAAAAAAAAAAAACATGAATATTGACACTAAAAAACTAAGTGTGCTACTACTCTTCCTCATTTCCTTGTTGTAGGACATATTACAGCATCACTATTATTCCATGGAAATAACTTGTGGGACAAACAAATGCTGAAGTCAGACTAGATGATTTTTTTGACAGTTTCTCTGTCTGATTAGGCAACGACAGAGCCACAAAATCGCTCCACAACTTGCCGGACAAGCATGACAGAGTGCATGATTAAAACTGACTGCATACAACGACCGACATGATGACATTGAAAGACATAGGGGCAACACTGAAGACAGCAAACAAAACACACTGTAGTATCTGTAAAGTACAATACTTTTGTGTGTCTTTCCAAATATTATGGTGAATGCTATGTTACCTTAAGGATAAAAGCAAGCAGTCACTCACTGAGATGCTGTGGTGCTATGCCCCCTGTGCTCTTATTGCTCAATGTCTCTGATGTGAAGTAAGGAATCATAAGAGGCAGGACAAAAATGAAACATGCTGAACTCTCTGTCGTGAAGTTGTGAGGCAACCCAGACCAGACTTTTGTTGTCATTCTCTGACACACAACATGAGATGATTCAGTGATTTTCAGGGTCAACAGGTCCACAGTTGTCAGGGGAAAGTCGTGAAGTCTGACCTCGGCAAAAGGAAATGAAAACTACTGAAATGAAAAATGACTGGCTGACATATACTTGTCTAAAAATAGTTGAAATGAAAATGACTCTTGATAGAAAAATGTGTAATTAAATCTTCCCAAATTGCTTTCCATTAAATTCTTGCCACTGATAAATGATATTCTTTGTCATTACTATGCTTTTGTTTCCTTCCGCAGGAGCGAGATGAGGTGGAGGCTATGTGGTCTGCAGATGGACTGAGCGTAGCAGAAAAAGAGGAGGAGAAGACAGAGGGCAGGAATGCTCGGAGTCAGGCAACGAAGGAGCGAGGCAAAGGGGGGAGAGGGAGGGTGACGGGGGGCAAAGATGAGTTGTGAGGACCAAAAAATAGTAAAAGGACCGAAACACCAAAACGAGACTACTTCCTCATCTTTGTCTACCATCATACCTCACACCATGAACAATTCGCAGTTTTTATGATTTTAAAAAATTGCTGCCTTTTTGATGCAAAGCTGCCTCCACATGTATATATAAATTATTTATACTGTATATGAGGAAGATAAGCTGGGAAACGCAGTTATTTTCTTTTTCTAATGTGGATCAGAGTTTATGTTTTAGCAGCTTTAATGGCTTCCATCATTTTCTTTCAACAAAGAGATTAAATAAGGAAATAAAAGTGATTCTTTGACAATTTCTCATCAGAACTCTGTACTGTCCTCAGATGAGGGGCTTTAGAGGCAAAGAAAGGACGAAAAAGTAAAAGCAAGGCTGAAATTTATATAGTGATCAAATCACACCCTCTCTGGCTGCAAGTCACTTTCAACAAACAAATAAACAAAATAAAACTCTCAGGATGCTTTTGCCTTTCTTTAGTCAACACATGCAATAAGATGTGTTACTCAGCACCAACAAAGCAGAAGAGAAAGTTAAAGTGCTGTAGTTACAGTCGTGCAGAACAGAAACCACAGCTCAAGGCAGAAAAGAGAGGAGTGAACAGAGAGAGAGAGAGGTGCACAGGAGGGAAAAAAGGATAGAAATAGAGAGATTATTGTTAATCCCTCATAAATGAGTGCATTTGTTTATGAAGCTTAAAAAATCTCCCATTTAGAATATGGAATATTAATCCAGGGAGGGATCATTTAATCATTCACGTCGAGCAGAGCAACTCTCTTCCATCTTATCCGTCCCATTACAACCAGTTCTTCCTCTCAGCCGCCCTCCTCTGCTTCTGTGTGGTGCATTAGGTACTGAGTCAAGTGCTGTTTACGGCCCATATTAACACTCTCACTGCCCCCTCTGTGTTATAATCCCCCTCCACTGCTGCAGAATTGGGTCGGCAGGCCTGTTTTAATGGACCCTTGGTTTTAACCTTTTCCCTCCCTCATGCACTGAAACCATGCTGCACCCTAGAAGTCTGCATTAATCTGCTCTTAAGTGGGTGTTATGTCTATATAATGCATCTAAGATACGCTCGCACTAAGCACCCAGCATGTCTATCGTTCCAATTACCCAGAATTCAAGTAATTTATAGCATCACAACGTCAACTTAAGATATTTCATATCATTAGCAGAAATTACGTAAGGCTTAAAAGCGCAGTTATTTTTAAACTGAGATCAGTGCATCCTGTTGTTATTATAACTGAGTTCTGTGTGTTAAAAGCAGCGGACATGATCACTCATCCCTATTGTTGCTCAATTATCCTGTTTATTTGTGGCCAAACGGCTCATCCAGTGTTCGCTGACGACTCCTGTATGACGCTCTACATTGATTTTTGATGTAATCCTAAGACTCACAAGATGCTTGAAATTCATTTATTTTCATCATGCAGGGCATAATAGTAGATATTAGATTGCCATTTATTGTTATTGCAGTGCTCAAGTATAGGACGACAAAATTTGATGGCTGTCCCTTATAACTGCGATTAAGGCAATCATAAAATTAAAAAAAAAAAAAAAAAAAAGGACAATGTCTGAATTTGTTTTATATATTTGGTTGGGGGGTATATATCTTTTGGTGCAAAAGTGTGATAATAAACAAGTTAGACAAGCACCACATGACACATAAAGAGTAAAAAACAATTAAACATATGAAGACAGTGAAGAAGACTGTTACAAGACACTTTAGATATATCAAAACAAACTGAATCAAAGAAATCCAAGAAAGGGAAAAACAAAACTAAGAAATTTAAGATTTTATTGTAAATCCATCATAAATAAAACAATAAGTTTCTGTTTACTATATCTGCCTCTTTAAAAGAAGACGGTTTGGAAATTAGACAGACAGAAGAGGGTGGTTGGAACAAAATGAAAACATTGTGACAATAACATTTTATTATCAGTGTTTTTGGAGCAAAGAAAAATTCTGTTTTTTTTTCATTGTCAGTCTTCCAATTGAAAAAAAAAAAAAAACACTCACCACCCAACCCAATCAGACTGAAGCAGCCCTTTTGAGTGACAGTCAATGTGGAAAAAAATAGCGATATTCCATCTTTCACAGAGACAAAAAATGTTAAAGGAAGAAAATAACATGGTGCCCGACTATGCCAGATATTAAAATATATTTTGAGGGGAGTTTTGCTAGAGGCTAATGCAAATAAGGGTCCTCAGCATAAACAGTTCTGAATCCTTTGTGCTATACAACTGTCATTTTTAGGATCAAAAAACAAAACTCAGAATTTTCTGAGATTATGAATGTATCCCTAATATAACTGGGATAAGGAAGCATACCAGGTGACACTGCGTGCTTGGGTCAGACCTGTTGTTGATGACCCAATCAAATATATTTTTGATTATAAAAATGAAGGCTCAGTTGATATGATGATTTGCCATAATGTGTCTTGCTGTACTAAAACTTTATTTAAATGTCCAGGGCCTGCAAATAGTGCATGTGGTATGCCTGCATCCAGGTTACATTTCTGACCTTACAATCTGAGAGAAATTCCAAGTTTTATTTTTTTAGAAATTATTTCTTGATCTTAAAAATTCAAGTGGAAGAAAGATCCAAATGTGACAGGCTGCAGGCCGCTGGGGGATTTGGTGACAGGCCAGTCTTTTTTAAGTGGCAGCTGCCACTCCTCTAGTGGCATGTTGCTTCTTTAAGCAGCATGCCACTTAGAATTAGACATGGCAGCACTTAATGATTTGTGGACGACATTATGTGTATGTTTATGCACCAGAGTGCACCACGTCAATGTGTACTTGAGGACATAAATTAAGTTACGAAAATGTAGACAGAAACATACAGCTGTACCAGATACATGCCAGACACTCGCAGTGTGGCAGTGTTGAAGTTCTTTCCACAGTTGAATGACAAAAGATGAGATTTTTAATGGAAAAGAAATGTATGACTTCAACATACAAATTCTGGGTTTGTTGCTTAGAACTTTACAAGTTGATCTAATGATTTCTGAGTCTGATGAAAAAAATTGCAATTTAATCAAAAAAATAAGAAACTGAACATGTTGCTTAACTTTATCATCTTAAAATTCCTGTATTTGTTGGTTAAACAGTTCAAGCTTGTATAAAAAATGTGTAGGTTTTTTTTTGAATGATTATTAATAAGTAAATTATGTGATTAAAAACCCTGAGTTTAAGGTCAGAAAATTTGGAACATTCAGTCTAAACATTTTGTTGTTGTGAACTTGTGTCTAAAAATGTTTTTTTTCTGAAACTGATAATTTGATAACCTAAAAGACTTTCAGTTTGTTTTTTAAGTACAGATTACAGATCTTACAGATCACAATGTCATAAATATAAAACAATCTGAATTCTTGCTTCCTCTTTTGTTCAGTTTTTGAGTGTCTTTTATTTTATTTATCAGCTTCTATTTGTTCAGTTAGACTTTTTTGTAGAGGCTTTACAGTAGAGGAAAATGTACACAAATTACTTTAACACCTTTAATAAAACAGGGATAAAGACCTAATAGAGTGCATTTGCACACACAATAGATGTTTTGACAGATTTCCACTTCATTTAACTGGGTCACCTCAGCACAATCCTCACAGATTATACCCACTTTACCCCATTTATTAACAACAAGGCTTTTGTCAGGCTTTAGAGGAGGACTACAAAGGACAGCAACTTTAAACAATGACATTAGAAAGCCTAAAGAAGTTAAGCAATTCTGTTTTTAATCTGAGCTACGAATGGAAAGATAAAATACGCAAAAGATAATGCACAGTAGATAACCCTAACATCCTGGTTCTTCAGTTCACAAAATTAACACGTCCAGTCTCTGTCATTATCCCGGCCTGTGTGTGTGCCCCTGCTGGCAAATCCTTCTCCTCTTGTTTAGGTTTCTCTCCGAGTTTTTACGCTCCATCTCCTCTCACAGCCTGCAGAGCTTCAACTCCATTTCTACAAATCCAGGGTCAGCTTAGCCAGCTCTGTCAGACCGTCTCTGTCGTCACTGCATTTGAGTGAGCAAAGGTCAACGCTGTTAAACTGCAGAACCCAGTTTATCCACACTGAATCTAAAAATGAGCACAGGGAGGAGGACACACTCTAAAACACACAACAGAAGCACTTGTAGGTTTAAGTCCATACTTAGTGAATCATAAAGGCTGTGTTTACATGCACTACAGTGTCTTAGTTATGATCAGGGTTTGGGAGCCTCCTGCTTTTGTGTATTGCATGCAAACATACTATTAGTGGTTGCAGTAATCCTGAGAAGTTTATCCTGGTGTTTGAATGCTGGGATACCTGCAGACCTCAGACTTAATGTGGCAGGGAAACACCTTATCCTGGTTTCTGGTCATGCATTACACAACAATAGCAGCTCAGATGCTGGTTGACGAAGACTGTAGACAGAGGATCTGAAATCTGGCTGCTTGTGCAGCATCCAGGCCTGTTACACTTAAGTAAAGTAACAAAATCTCTATTACAAACCAGCATTTTAGCAACCATGAGTGTGACTTGTTATATATTTCTGTGATGATATTAGTATTGAGTAATTGTTAGTGTGAGGGATTTCTTTTTAAACAGCAATAATATCACGTTAGCCAATATAAGTAACACACAGTGAGTTACTTTCTGTCTTATGTGGGCTGTTAACATTATCACGTGGTTAGGAGTTCATAACTAAAGAGTGTGAAACTGCCTGAAGAATAAGAGGAAGAGAGTAAACTCAAAGTGTGATCTTTATGTTGAGTTTGTTAGCGTGAAAGATGCAAAGAATGCTGTTGTTCATTTTAAACTTTGTTTTGAGCATGTAGTAGATCAGTTTTCAAAGAGGGAAAAGTAATAATTTACTAAAGTAAAGTTAAGTATTGATTGATACTATGGAATATGCTGAATAATAAATCACTTTTTAAGGAGCGATACATAAAAAGGAACTTATTGCAAGTTGATTATCTTGTATAATGTATCACACACTTTTGTTGATAGCAATTTGTCCCACAGTGCGAAAAGAATCCTTAAATGTTCTCAGTTTAGTGCTTCAAAAGATCTTAAAAATCTCTTATATGATTTTAAGCCTTATGTAGGCTATGGATTAAATGTTGTTCCATCACAGAGATGCTGGAGAAAATCACAAGAGTGATACACTCTAAAAAGTAATGATAAACTTGACTGATGATGGTGATGAATCTGCTGGATCAGAGGTGAAGAAAACCAAAAATGGCTTTGATGGAAGTGTTTATGATGTCCAAAAAGTTACAGCTGTTTTATTAGAAAAAAATAGAAAGAAAGAAAAAGAAAATGGAGACACTTGACTTGAATTTTTATTCTGTTTGGTAGCGGTCAATATTTTGCTCTAATATTTGAGGAACTCAAAAAACAAACATTAATTGTTTCATGCATGGGACATTAAAAATGCAGACAGTTTTTGCCTCCGCCAAGGAGATTATGTTTTTGCCCGCATTTGTCTGTCTGTCCGTCTGTTTGTACATGATTACGAAAAAGATTCTGAACAGCTTTTGTTTAATTTTTCAGCAAATGTTGGTCGTAGCATCAGGGAAGAAGTGATTCAATCTTGACGGTGATCAGAATATGGATGCGGATTCAGGAATGTCTTCAATGATTTGTTAGCATCCTGAGTTTGGAAAGTTTTCCGCATTTCAATTATAACTCTGACAACAATGTCAGAAACGCCTTGATGGAGGTTTATGCTGTCAGAGCACTTCTAGTTTACAGTTTTTTTTGTTTGGGAGCCAGAGGTTTAAACTTGTTTTATAAACAAACTTGTTTTCATCCTTTAACTAGAAGTAGTCAGAGAGCAAAAACTCTTCCAAGGTATTTACTCTTGATCTTGCTCTGAATCCATTCTGAACTGTGGTTTTGCATGAACTCACGTGACACACATCTGCCATAATTTTTCAAAGCATTTCTGACATCGTTCGCCAAGTTATTAGTGAAAATGTTGAAAATTGCCCTATCTCGCAATGTTAAAGAATTCTTTAAAAAGTTCCTGGATCTGGATGTAGATTTGGATAACCCCCAAAATCTTATCAGTTCTACCTTTTTATGATCAACATTCACAGAAAATTGAATAAAAATGAGTTGAGGACTTTTTGAGTTATCTTGCTCACAAACAGACAGAATGACATCACATTTTGCCTGAGGTAGTAACACAGTTTATGTTTCATGAAAAGCAACAGTTTCAGCATCTCCCTGAACACCTCTGCAGAGGTTGGTAGGAAGGGCTGCTGACCTGATCACTATCATGATGGTAATGGGAGCTGTGCTGTTTCATAACTAAAACACGTGATGAACCTGTTAGATGATACACAGCAGGAGTGAGGTGATCACGGTGAAACATTATAAAACTCAGCCTTTTGTTTGTAGCTGTTAAACAGTTTAATGTAGGCCCATGCCTGCTGAGAGGGTTTGTGTGTTAAGACTGAATCTTAAAGATCTCTCTCCTTCATCCTGCTGTTTTTCTTAATCTCACCACTGTGCCCCATCTGATTCTCCACCCATAAACCTTCTAATATTAGCTTCACCTCGGGTTTACTAAACACAAACCCTCCTGCCAGTCTGAGTTCTTTTTAAGACCACCTCAGCACCATAAAAAGCCATGTTCTCAGGTCCTCTATTTATCTTCTTTCCCCTCCCCTCCCTGATTTCCATCTCTTAGTTTTTGATTCGGATTCACCCCCTGGCCCATGTCTTATGACCCCATATCCATGCTCTGCACCTTGTTTGGTTTCCCCCACTGTCTTCTCTCCCTATTTTGTCTCTTCTTACCCCCACTACCACCCCCCCACCCCCCCACCCTCAGCCCTCTCTTCTCTCTGTCCATCCCAGGGTTTATCCCCTCATCACTGATCTCCCTTCATCCCTTCAATCCTCATCTGTTCCTCATAGGAGCAGTGGAGAGAGTGAGTGACGGAGGAATCACCCACTGTGTGTGTGTGACACCAAAAGTGAATGAGCGGGGGAAAGTGTAGGGGCGGCCAGGCTGAACTTATGCGAACGACCAGAGACAGAGCAACGGAGGAAGACTGACCCAAGATCTGCAGAACAGCACGAGAAGACAAACTCCTAATTGGTGAGTGCAGTTGTGTGTTGACACAGTTTGTTTGTGGATGCTGTGAGGATGCGTCCTGATGCTCAGAACATGGAGAAGATTCAATGGGTCTGTCAGGACATAGTTCAGAGACGACTGCAGCCGAGAATATTAAAAAGTATTCTCTTATAGAAAATGATGATAAAGCTGATGTCTATGAATGCATCCTTCTCAAACATTACATATTAATTATGTTGTATAAAGTTCAGTAACATGAGGAGATGCCATTCAATGCCATTGACGGCACTTACACGCTTCACTCTTTTGTTCATGGCACACACGGCAGAGGGATTTACATGGGATCAGCATAGAGTGCTGGTTTTGTCATGTGGATTGATAATCTGAGAAAAATAATTCCTTTTGTTTGAATCTGAATGCCTCTGCACATAACCTGCATGAAGTTATTGTTGTAAATGTAGGTAACTGATTGAGGGGAAGCATTTTATATTGAAAAACAATACTTAAAGAGCTTGTTAGTTCAAACTTTGGAAATAAGGATAAAATCTATTCATCCTCATGATTATCCAATATGTGACTTTGTGTTTATTATATACAAGTGTTTGTACATGTTTGAATTCATGTCATGGTGCAGGAGAGTTATGGGAAACTTGATTTGGACCATTGATACGAAAATCTGCGCTCACCTTTTGTCGTGTTTGCAGGTGTTGACTCTAAAAAGAATCTTAAAGATATATGCAGTGAAGTATCAAAAGTGCTTTCCTGAAATACATATGAACAATAAATCAGGATTACTTAATAAACTGTGAAGAGATTTGATTGCTGTAGTTGCTCTTATACACAACATACCAGAAAAAATCTAAAGATACATAAAAAGTATTAAAATAGAAACAGAAGTTTAGAGGCCTTTTATAGCAAAGAACAGTGTATCTAGAGGGGTGATAAAACGAAGAACCAAGCAACAGGACTTAAAGATGTAATCAGTGTATACAAATATAAATGTCAGGGCTCCTGCAGATCCTTGAAAAGTCTTAAAAAGTATTGACTTTTTTTATTTAAGGCCATAAAAAGTCTGAGAAAGGCTTGTTTCAAACCCTTAGAGATCTTAAATTCTAGATAGCAGATTGACCAAAGACGGTCTCTTTCAAATCGATTTTGGGTGCCAGAAAACACAGGAGAGGAAAAACAGCGTCAGTGTCGTTCCACTTTAACAGAAGGCTTTCAAAAGTTCTCTGACCACTTACCCTCTCACATCTGTGGCCATTTCTCTCAGCGTGGAGAGCTATGCACTCTGAATGGACTCATAGTGTTTCGGTAAAAACTACAACTCGCCATGACAAATCAGAATTTAGAAGACAAATAATATGATACACGACATGTATCGATTGTTCTTGCATTTGGTTCATTTATTTTTTTTCAGTGCTAAAGTTATAAAGTTAGTTATTTTTGAAACCAAGCTGTCTGTCAAGTACTTTTATTATTACATTTAAGGAGTGATGGGTAAAAAAGTAGAGTTTTTGAGTGTCTTGTTTACTGTATAACACGCCTATTTGTCTGCTATTTGTCCTATGGTGCAAAAAAATGTCTTAAATGTTCTCAGCTTGGATCTTAGTTGAGTCATGTATCTCATTTTAAGCAGTGTGTGTGAACCCTTTCTAACAAGCATGTATTTGATGTCATTTCATCATATAAATGCAAAGAAAAATCACAAGAAACTAATCACAAGAATGATGCTCTCTAAAAATGCACTGTGTTGAACAGTGGATTTCAACAGTGGAGATGATGGTATCCAGTTTACTGTCAGTAACCAACACCAGAATGTAACATTGTAATAAATCTAGGAAGATGAATGTGTAGAAAAAGTGGTCAACACTGCTTTACACTTTCATGTCTCCATATTCAAATTTAGGTGTTTTGCTTATGTTTTTTTTTTAACACCGAAGTTATCAAAGGCTGGCTATAGCAGTAAAGTAAGAGTTGTAAAATCAATCAGATTTATCTCTTTAAGTCATGTCAGCCATCATATTTCTTAACTTTAAGGGATGTTTGTGTTATAAAACACCTGAAATTAAAGGCTTCACTCTGTAGTCTGCTTTAATAAGAATCAGGAATACTCCATTTATCTACATGGGACGGTCTGGTCTCATTTTTATGCTCTTAAACACCATACATCAGTTGGAAATATGAAATAAAACTGAAATGAAATAAGAAATTTAAATATTATAACCACCAGGTCCAAAATGGCAGAGTAGTGGAAGAATTAAAGATATATACCACTGGCAGAGCGACTCTAAAAGTGTTATTTGAGGATTTTTAGTTGGGATAAAGATGCATTCACAGGCCAAGTCCCACCTAAAAGCCCTCCATCTTTCACTGGCCTCCATCCTCACCACTCTGTCCTGCTCATCTTCCCCTCCCTCACTCTCATCCCGCTACCTGCCCTGCTTCCCCCTCCCTCTCTCCCCTCCCCTCCATCTCTTATCCAGATGCAAAGAGCAGTCAGTAATCGGATGAGAGCAGATTTGATTCAAAAGGCTTCCCTTAAAATCTCAGCCAGTAGGATTTAAAACTCTCTCTCTCTTTCTGCCTCGCTGCTCACCCTCCACCCTCCACACCCCCAGCCATCTCCCTGCCCTCCCTCCACCCTCTGCCTGCTAATGCACTTCACCGTGCAGCAAACCCACTCGCAGTCATTTAATCACATGGAACAATGGCGGGGTCGCAGGGACAAAAAGACAAAAGGGTGACAGCTCCACTAAAGAGTTGATTACAACATTTGGAGCAAAGGCCTGAAATCAAAAGTCGTCAACTTCAGGTGCAACATCGCACTTATTGTTTCTGCTGAGGTGTCTGGACCATCAAACCACAACGACCTCCATGACGATTCAGTTTTTACTCACGTTCAGCCTCAAAAGCGATTGAGGAGAGTATAAGTGGTACACAATTAAAGCAAATCTCATTATTTTTATGGTGCCACTCCCTCCTTTTGACTCCCTTCCTCTTCTCCTTTTCACTAAAAACAAATGAGAGGCAAATCGGAGCTGGTCATGTGTTTTGACAGGGACACTCATTCAAATACTGAAAGACAGCGAGAGAGAGAGAGGGGGAGAGATTGCTACAGGGCCACTAGGAAAAGATCAACGCAGGTATTCTCTTTGTATACTCTTTAAAGGTAAGATAAAGACAAAAACATCATGAAAAGACTCTTGAAAGTTTAGCTATTATTTCTGCAGGCACAAGGTGAAAGGGGAGAAAGGTCTGAAAGAGTCTGAGGGCCAGGCAGGAGGGAGAGCTAATGAGAGGAAGAAGATGTGTGTTCATGACGCTCCTCTTGAAAAACAAAGACCAATGTCAATAAATTAAAAATACAATTTCACCGACTGGAATCAGGTGAATTTTATTTTCAAAATTGTACTCCAACTTATATTGAGTTTTGTTCTTAACATTTCAGCTTTATTTACAAACTTGTAGGCTTTTTCTGACTCCACCCTTGACATTTTTACTTTAAGTCAGTCCAGTCAACTTCAGTCCACTCTCTCTGTCGTATCTTTAGCCATTTTTACATCAATTTTCCACGTCCCAGGGTTTTTGTGTAATTTTTCCCTTTTCTTGTTCATTCGTCTTTACCCGCTCTATCTTGACTTTCATTCTTGACTTGAGGTAAACATGATTTTTGTCATTTTAACTTTATTCACATTCATTTAACTTTTTTAGGCTAAATTCTTTCATATCAGTGACCCTTTTCTTGTGATTTAGACTCTTACTTTTCAATTTGACATTATTTCCTGTTGTTACAGTTCAACTGTATTATCACCATTTACGGTTAATCCAACCAATTCAGCTTTTATTTTGTCAGTGCAATTTTGTCTCTTCAGTTTTTTTATCTCATCATTTTTACTTAAGAATCTGCAGTTTTAAATTTCTCTTGTCATTTTAGCGTTATTTTATTTAACAGACTTCATCCCAGTCAGTAAGACCTTCTATCTTGTCATTTTTACTTTACTGCCTCGTCTGAGATCTTTGACTTTTTTTCTTGAAATTGTTACTTTGATCACGTTGTTTTAACTTTGTTACTAAAATTTGAGATTTTCTAATTGACTCAGTTCTGTTATCATTAATCCTACCTCTTGTCCTGTTGTATCACCTTTGTTTTTGTTACTCCTCTTTTTTGTCATTTAAGCTTTATTTGATCAATTCAACTTTCTTCTCTTCAGTTCAACTGTAAGACTGTAAAACTTTCTTCTTTTCAAAAAGACTTTTTGTCGTCAATTTGACTATTGTATTCATTCATTTTGACTTTTTTTTCCCCAACTTCTCAACTTTTCTATTAATCTAGTCTTTAATTTGTCAATTTGACTTTTATTCTAGTCATTTCCACTTAATTATTGTCAAATAAACTTTTATCTTTGTCCTTTTGGTTTTATCAGGTCTGCCCCCTGTTGCAGTTCCACAGAAATTCTTGGGGTTTTGGCTTTTACCTTTTCCAATTTCACTTTTGTTTTTTGTCATTTTGACTTTTATTCCAGTCATATACAATGACTCTGGTCCTTCTGACAAACTTCCAGTGATGTTTGCTTTATTCTTGCCAAGTCATGTTTGCAAAAGTCACACTTTTACTTTGTTCACATCAATTTGACTGTTATATTTATTTTTATTTTTATTCCTGTCATCTTGACTTTTCCTCATGTCATTTTGTTTTTATTTATGTTTGTCATTTTTGCTGTACTAGGTCAGTATGCCCGTTATCATTTTGACTTTATAAATACCAGTATGACTTTTTCTGTGGCAATTCTTGCTTAACTTTCATTCTGGCCATTATGTTTTTATTTATGTCCAGTATATCAAAATATATCTTTATTGTGAGTCTTTTAAGTTTATTTTCTGTAAGTGTGACATTTATTCTTGTCATTTTGGGGTTTTTTTTTAAGTCTGTTTGACTTTTTCTCAAGTCATTTTTCATGCCAGTTTAAATATCATACTAGTAGGGATGGGAGTCAAAAAACAATTCCACCTGAGAATCAATATCATTAATCTTTTTCCTAAACAACTCCTTTGTTAACTCCTTTCACTTTGTTTTGTGTGCTTTGGAAATCAAAGTTGTTATGCTCACATCAGAGGCAGTCAGCAGGAAAGAAAGCAAGGAGTCAGAAATGCAGCAGGGCAACAGGGCAGGGCAGAACTGATCAAATGTCTGGCTTTATTTTTGATTAAAAAAACACATACTCACTGCACAGGAGCTTTTAGAGGCACACATCTGTACAGCATGGCACTGAAAACCTGGAGTGACGTGTTTCACATTGTTGTCACATTTTTGCCCTCACAGAAAATCCACAGGAATCGATGAGGGGATCATTAAAAAATCAAATCAATTAACATAAATGATAAGGAATATGGTATCAATAAAATCTCATTAATTTTCACCCCTATATATCAGTCGTTTTTGCTTATTGTCGTTGGTTTGACTTTTTTCCAAAATTATTTTAGCTTTATTTTTCTTAATTACACTTTTTTTTATATATACTTTTCAGTTCTTGTCAGTTTTACCCTTTGTTCTCTTTGACTTATTTCATGCCAACTCAACCACCTGCAGACAGTTTGGCTTCACTCTTGTCAGCTTGATCTTCACCAGTCATGACAGACTTACTTTTATCAGAATGAATCTTTTTTTGTCAACTGAAATTCACTCATCAGTTAAAGTTCTTGTTCAACTGGACTCCTTTACATTAATTTGATCAGTTTTATGCTCAAATTGACTTTTTTACCCCCTGCCAAGGCTGTTTTGTTTTTGCTGAAGTTTGTAAGTTGCTAACATGATAACTCAGTAGTTATCTGAGTCCAGCTGCAGTTTCAGGAATTCTTTATGTTTAGGGTAGTTTTCCACATTTTCACTAATAACTATAAAAGTCCTCCATGTTTTTTTTTTTATATTTTCAGGGAACACTGTTCATGGTAAAGAAAAAGGTAATTTGTTTTGGTGGTGATCGGAATTCAGATGCAGGTCCAGGATTTTTTTGAAAGGATTTGTTAACAATCCACAAAGGGCCAGTTTTCCATTCTCTCACTACCAAATTGGCCAGCAACTTAAAAATGCATTGGCTGAGGTTTTTGCTGTTGTAATACTTTTGATTCTCTTTTTTTAAAACTAGTTCTAGCCTTTTTGACTTAAATATGTCAGTTTTATGTTTTTTTCTAATTAGTATTGGCATTTTATCCTCAACACCTTGACATTGTTTTTGCCATTATAATCGTTACATCTGTCATTTTGACTTTTTTCTTTTAAGTGCATACCAGGAAAAAACCTTCCTCAGTTTTTCTTACTCAAGCCTGTCCTTCATTCTCTTTCGTGGATTGTTTGGGGTTTTTTTTTAACATTTTTACTTAACCTTTATTTTTTTTCTTACAACTGTTTGACATTTTTGTCCTCAACATTTTGACTTTATTATTGCTATTTGAACCTTTTTGAACAGTTTAACTTTTTTGCTTGAAGTGCACACTAGAAAAAAAATCTCTTACAGTTTTTCTTGCTCAAGCCTGTCCTTAATTCTCTTTTGTAGATTAAGTTTTTTTTGTTTTTTATGCAGCTTTGCTTTAAAGTCTGGTTCTGCATTCATGACTCTGCCTTGATTCCATTTGTCACACATGTATGACTTTGCCCATTAGGGTGATTGCTTCTGCTGCTAAACGTTGCTCATTTAATCACCACTTTACCAAAATTCAAAAGCCATCAACATTAGGTGAGCACTCTCAGAGGGGGGTTTAACATCTTCACAAACCTCTCTCTCTGTCACTGCAGTGGATTTTTAGAGCGAGATACACACTGATGACATTATTACAGGACATACTGGTTTCTGTGTGTACATTCAGGGTGAGGATGTGTGTGCTGAACAAGTGTCGCATCATCTGAAGAGCAAATACTTCCACTGCTAATACCTCACTTGAATATTCATACAGTCCCGTGTGTGTTTGTGTGTGCGTACATGGATGTAGGTGTGTTCTGTGGGTTTTTTCTGTGTTTGCTCCTGCCTGTTTATGAAAGTTTGCAAAGTAGATGAGGGCCGGTTTTGACTTGCAAAATAGCACTTACTTGGAGGCTGGAGTGTAGGCAGGGAGGGAAGCAAATCGCACAGGTCGGTACAGGTAAAATTCCATCAGGTAATGATTTTGATGGAGGGAAATTGTGATAATTTAATTCTGTTTTTGTTGTCTCCTTGTGTTTTTTGTTTCAGGATTACCATCTTTCTTCCATCCCTCCCTGTCTCCATTGGTGACAGTGCCTAACATACATCGCCATGGGTGAAATGGAGCAACTGCGAAAGGAGGCGGACAGTCTCAAAGATCAGATCACTGTCAGTTGGCAATTAGCTAAGAAAACTGTTTACCTGTCAACAGTATTTATTGTCGACATCATTATGCGGCTTGTTTTTCTGCCTTCTTCAAATATCTCAGTATATCATTCATAACCACATCTTAGATCAACACCAGCTCTAATCTGACTAAACTCTGCGAGTGTGTTTGCCCTGCAGGCAGCTCGTAAGGCGGTGCAGGACACAACTCTGCAAGAAGCAGCTGCAGGGGTCACTGTGGTGGGCCGGGTCCAGATGAAGACCAGGAAAACTTTGAGGGGTCACCTGGCCAAGATCTATGCCATGCACTGGGGCACAGACTCCACGTAAATATACAAAACTTTGTTGTACACAAATTGGTAATATATCTATTGTTATTTTACAAAAGAAAATATGTTTTAGTCCAGTAATGATCACAATTAAAGAGAGGTGGACTAAAACTGTAAGAGTGAATTCGATGAGGGATCTAAGATCCAAGTTTTCAATTGGATGGAAATGGGGGCGGGGGGTTAGGGTTCTAGGCTCTCTCGATCTTTTAGGGGTGCTCAGCTCCCAAAGAAGAGGCAAAAACATGAGGTCTTAGCAGGTGTTCAATCCTCCTGCCACTTTTTTACGGATTATGAGAAATATTCTCCTACATATGAGTTATTTTAAAATCAAAAACAGCCAAAGTTTAATGTTTTACGGGGTTTTTTAAGTCCCATGTCCTGGTGTGTTTGACCATTTACATCAGGCCTTGGGTGTCTATTAAAGAAGGATGTGATTAAAGTTGATGAGAAAAATGAAAATGTTGCCTCTGTAGAAGATCAGATGCAGCTCTTTTTCCCTCCCCTTTGGAAACGCTCAGATCTAAGGGAGTGTGGAGGCTACAGGAGGCTATGATTATGAGCTACGCGCTGATTAGCTGCCCAAGTGATGTCTGATGGGAGGAGGAGGGGCTACAGGCCATGGAGCGGACTTTCAGAACAGTCATGGCGTCTGCCTTTTATGGGCAGAAAACACATGTAGGTGAAGGCTGTATAGCTATTAAATCATAACACCCAGGAAGTAAAAATCTGAGCGTTTTAAAGGGCTTTTTCTTTAAAAAGGCATAACGCCTCCACAAACTTAAAGTTTAGTAAAAGATGTCATGTTCTTCTGCTCACCAAGCACCTTCTGACAATATTAAAAAGCAAAGACTTTACAGGACATTGGACCTTTACAAACATTGTTTGCATTAAAAGAACATGTGTGACATGCTGTTCTGCGTTAATATTCAGCTTGAACATATGTTTTAAATTATTTAAGTGTTGTACATTTCTCTGTTGTGTTAGGTGGACCTTATGTGCAAAACACAATGATAAAATTAAAAAAAATACACAACAACTACAATTACAGTTTACAAAAAACACAGCGAGTAATTGAACACAAGTAAAAATCAATAAATCACAACTGCAAATAAGAAAACAAACAACACATCAAGAAGACAAAACAACAACCAAGAAAAAAACACAACAATTGAAAAGGAAAAAAAATGTAGACAACACAACAATAAATGGTAAAAACAGCAGCAAACTAAGGGACACAATAACAAATAAAATTGAACAAAAGGAAATTTAAAAAGCACATTAACATATAGAGAAACAAACACTTCAAAGACACAAAAAACTGGTGAAATCACAAATCAAATTACACAGCATTGAAAGAGAAAACACAACAGCAAACCAGAAAAACAGCAATTAAAAAACACAATAACAAGAAAACACAACTAAAAAGAAAACAAAAATAAAACCAAAAAAAAAATTAACAACAAACAAGAAACAAATAACAAATTTGAACCTGAAAAATAAAATAAACGACAAATCGGGAAACAATGAGAAAACTTTCAAAATTGGTGGAAAAATTCCCCTCTTACAGTTTTTCACAGGATGCTGAGGTGAAATTCAGGGGGTCTATGACACCCCAAAGGGGGTGCAAAATCCCCCCATGATGGAGTTTGAGATATGTGGCTTACATCTGCTTTGTTTTTCTGGTTGGCTCACTCTAACAGAATATATTTTCCTTTTTCCTTTTCTTTTTGTCATCAGGCTGTGTGTCAGTGCTTCACAAGATGGAAAGCTCATAGTGTGGGACAGCATCACAACTAACAAGGTATGAAATGAATGAAAAATGTAAATGAAGGTGGGGAGCATGAATTTGTTTACAGGTGGTACAAATGAGTGAAAAACTAAGGCTGGGCAATCGATAAATACACTGATATATTTTTAAAGGATAATATTGTTCGCATCAGTGTAGTTTATCTAGTCATAAAAAGCACTGTACATGTCTTTCATCTTAATCTGACTGATGGTTTGTGCAATTTTGAATGAGCTGGTAAAGAAAAACAGGACTTATGCTAAATAAAATGATTGATTATGATTAAACACTGACAGTCATATGCATATGATGTTTTTGAGATAACATTTTTTAACCATGTTGTCTAGCCCTAAAGAAAACAATTTAAGTATCAAACCTTGTTTGTTTACCATTATCCACAGCTTTACAATACCAACTTAAAGCCTCAGAAAATATAACATTTCCTCTAAAATGTAACATAAATGACAGAATAACCAAAATCAGTTAGTTAGTTAGTTAAGAAAGCATCTGTAGGTATTATTTTAATGACAGAAATTTGCGTCTTTAGGACCACAATCAGATTTTATTGCCCAAACAACTAACTGATTTAGTAGCAGCACTGACCACACTGAACAAATGTATTTGTTTGTTTTCATACCATTTTTTCAAAGTTTTGCAAAATAAATAGTTTTAATTAATCAGAAACTCATTAATATCCTTAGAAAGCTGATAGATTAAAACAAATCCTCACAGTGTTTGAGGCTTATATTCATGTTGACTGTTTGCAAACATGCACTCCTAAAATTTTCTAGAAATTCTGCTGTAATCTACACTGAAGTGCCTGTACTTGTTTACTCTCGTCTCTCACAGCAGGAAGGTTTCCTTTAGTTTGCATGTTTATTATGACAGCGGAAACCTGACACACCAGATAGACCACTGAATACTGAGCTGTACAGGACATATTGCACTTGTCCATCTGGGCAACAGCTCATACAAAGTGTTTGAGGAGGGCAGAACCTTTCAAAAACTGGTACTTGGACAATTAATCTGGACAGTGCCTCTGCAGACTGAGCTGCCTGAATACAGACAATGAATCAGGTGGATCCATGTGCAGTGCAGGGTTAACAAAGGGGCTTGGGAGAGGAAAACTCAAGGGGGCTGGTGGGAAAAATTCAGGGTCAAGTCTCAGTGAAAAATGAGACTGTTTGTGTTCACACGTCCTGCTGACCCCCTAAAACTCTGTACATTTTCAGGATGTTGTGTATGTGCAAAAAGGGTTGCATAGCTCTGTGTTTTAAATCATTTCTGTGATTCTCAAGGTGAATGCCATCCCTCTCAAGTCATCGTGGGTGATGACTTGTGCCTATGCACCTTCGGGGAACCTGGTGGCGTGCGGTGGTCTGGACAACATGTGCTCCATCTACAACCTGAAGGGCAAAGATGGGAATGTTAAAGTAATGCGTGAGCTGGCTGCACACACAGGTACAGATGATACAGCATGAGTTCTGCCGAAGCAGAAGGAGCCTTTTTGTAAGTGATCTGCTCTGTTTACTCTGTGGTTCAATGTTCATGATGTTATTTTTCTGGTTGGCCAGGTTACTTGTCCTGCTGTCGTTTTCTAAGCGACAGTGAGATCATCACCAGCTCTGGAGACTGTACCTGGTAAGAAGAAAGTGAATAACCTTTTACATTTAACCCTTCTGTGGTAAACACAAAGGTCATGAAATGTTTGGATTTTTCTTTGGTTTTATTGCTAGTTTGTTTTGACCTGTTTTTTTTTTCAATCTCAGTTTATTTTAGTTTGTAATAAAAGCTAATTTATGTGTTTTACTTTAGTTTTTATTCATGAAAATGCTTGTTTTCAATTTTGTTTTCATTAGTTAAGGGTTTGTCTCTGTATTGGAATAATTCAAATTAGATCTCAATCAGTTAAATACCCTATTGTGGAATATTAACAAATCCTTAAAAAAAATTCTGGATCTGTTTCTGGATTTGGGTCGCCACCTAAATCTAATCACTTCATCCTTGTGTCATGACCAACAGTCCCTGAAAATGTAATCAAAATCCATTGAGGACTTTGTGAGTTATTAGCAAAAACATGGAAAACTGTCTCACTATTTTTATAATTCCTTAAAAAAATCCCTGAATCCGCACCCAGATTCAGATCACCCCCCAAGTCCGATCACTTCTTCCTTTAAACATATCCTAAAAATTCATAAAATTCTGTCCCTAACTTTTTGAGTTAATCCTGAAAACAAACTAAATTCTGACTAACTCATTAACTAACTTACAAATGCAGATAAAAACATAACCTCCTTGGTGAAGGTAAAAATTAAAACTACTGTACCTGAGACGTAAAGACAGAGAATCACTTTGTATGTTTCTTTTCTGTGTCACTGTCAGCTTTATTTATATAGCACATTTAAACAGCCAGTGACCTACCAGAGTGCTTTACAGTAGAATAGGCAGACACAATAAAAACAGTAAAAGCAATAAAAACCAATAAGAGCAATAAAAAACAATAAAAGCAGTAAAATAAAAACAGTACAGTATAAATATGTTTAATTACCAGTAAAAGCAATAAAAACCCAATAAAAGTGACTATACTCTGCCAAAGGCCAAGGTGAACAAGTGCGTCTTTAGCCGCGTTTTAAAAGTGAAGAGGCTATTTGCGGTCCGCACATTTAAAGGTAATGTGTTTCACAGAGTGGGAGCTGCAGCTGAGAAGGCTCGATCTCCTCTAGTTTTTAAAAAGGATCGAGGAAGTCCAGGACCATCTGATTTCCTGACTGAAGTGCACTGGAAGGCTGATGTACCTTAATAAGGTCAGATAGGTATTCTGGAGCTAGCCTATTCAGAGACTTAAAAACAAATAAAAGAATGTTAAAATCAATCCTGAACCTTACTGGAAGTCAGTGAAGGGAAGAAAAAAGCACCAGAGTTATGTGCTCCTGTGTCTTTGTCCCAGTCAGGAGACAAGCAGCCGCATTTTGAACAAGCTGCAGGCAGTTAATCTCTGACTGTTCAATGCCAACGTACAGGGAGTTACAATAGTCCTAACAAGATGTAATAAAAGCATCGATAACTTTTTCAAGGTTTTTCCGGTCCAGACAGGGTTTAACCTTGACTAGAAGCCTCAACTGAAAAAAGCTGGACTTAACGACTGAGCTGACCTGTTTGTCCAATTTAAAACTTCTCTTTGTCTCTTTGGTCTCTAAGTCCAAGATGAAAGTGATGCAGCTTTTGTGTGTAAAGCCCTTTTCACACATGGAATCCTGTGAGTGTTTTATAGCAAATTTCAGGGTAACTCATCCTAACTTGCGCATTCACCCTTTTTCCTCACAATGGGAAGTTTCCTTCAGTTTTCATGTCAGTCATTTGAGGGGTAGAGGAGAGGAAAACACAGGGGGGCAGCAGGGACATTTCCATATGAAGTCAGGGTGTTTAACCGTGCTGTTTTGCTTTCAAGCATGCAGATCATTCAGGCAAACTTGGGGGATTCATGTTTTTAATGCTTGAGGTTTAAGTGTCACTCAGTGTGCTGGTGTCAGAGACAGCTTTGTAAGTTTAGTAAATGCTCAGTACAGATTACATCAGTTCATTCAGGTGATCTTTTTAAGTAAAGTCTAAGTTCATTTTAGTTTAAATTGATGAAAATAATTTTACATCAGTTCTGCTGTTTAAAGTTATTTTTGATCATCCATGATAATCTGGTTCAGAAAGATATTAGTAATGTCTTCTGTCCATTTCCTTTCAGTGTACTTTGGGACATTGAGACAGGGACCCAGAAGACAGTCTTTGCAGGACACCAAGGAGACTGCATGTCTCTGGCTGTGTCCCCAGACTTTAAGTTTTTCATCTCAGGGGCGTGCGACTTCACAGCCAAGCTGTGGGACATCAGGGAGGGGACGTGCAGACAGACCTTTGGAGGCCACGAGAGTGACATCAATGCGATTGGGGTGAGGAACAGGGTCTTTCATATCAGTGGTCCTTAACTGATCTGGTCTCAGAGACCAGCACCACCACCTTTGTTAAGAGTTATGACACAAACTTCAGAAAGCATAATACAATATAAATAATCCTGAAGAAAAAGTTAGTAAGTCTGGACCTCAGATGGGACAAAACATTATTTACAAAGAGACAGTACACACAGTATCTCCTGTATGAGAGGATACACATTCATCCTTTTAATATGACTCTATTTCCAGTTAACATGTAACTTTTGCTTGATTTTTAAAGACCTCAGGAAATTAACACATCAACTTAGGAGAACCAGCTTTATTGACTTGAGATGAGTACATCACAGGGCTCTCCACAGACTCATGAAGGACTCAGCCAGTGTAAGAAGTAGCGGGACCAGCGGTCTTCCCCTTTAAGCCAAAACCTACCAATTCTGTTCATTTATCACTGAACACTGAACATAGGGTCATTGTGGACATTAAAGTGCTAAAATAGGAAGATATTTTTGGGTGTTTAACATTGATACATTTGTTCAGTTGTTAATTTCTTTTCTGCATTTGAAGCATATTTTTGAAACCTAGTATTTAAAACACGAATGAATGGAGTCAACTAATGACTTAGAAAAAGTGTTTAAAGTTGGATTCATTAAAAGCTAAAATTTATATTTAAACAGGAAAAGTATCCTGGGAGATACAGTCAGCAAACAGAGAAGAGTAATGCCTTGAAAAAACATGTAATTGTGTTTTTTCAACCTAAATGTGTCGTAAAATAGCAATAAAATAATTTCCAAAACATTTTTACATGTAGGACCCTGTTCAGGTTGAGGACATCAACGGGAAAAAGGTTTTAACTGTGAATGAGTGAGTACTTGGCTGTTTGGCCGGCAGCTGTCACATGTGGAAAGCCCTGCATGAAGGAGGCTGTAACCTGAAATCAGCCTAAATTAACTTTTTATTACAGTAATACTGAGTGACAAATATTTGAATGGATGTCCACTGAGGGGCTTCCATACACAAGAACTTTTGCCATATATTTTCCAGGCGTGCATTTGTGGCAAACTGAAAGCTGCCCTTGGACCCACTTTTGGGTCCTGACCCACCAGGTGAGAACCAGTTTAGGGGTTTGCCTGGTACAGAATGTGACAGTGATGGTCGTTTCTAACAGTGGACCATAAAGCACATCAATGTCAGTGTCAGCACAGATACAGCGCAGCATGAAATAAGGAGACATCAAAACAGAACATGAACACGTCAGACCTCTGAAGTCTCTAAATCTAAAATGTTGGAGTGGATTTTAAACAGATGTGTCCTAATCTGTGATCACTTCTCTTCTTTGCAGTTCTTCCCAAACGGTAACGCTGTCCTCACAGGATCAGATGATGCCACCTGCAAGCTGTATGACCTGAGAGCCGACCAGGAGCTCATCACCTATCAAGACTCCAGCATAATGTGTGGAGTGACCTCTCTGGCCCCGTCTCTGTCTGGGCGCCTGCTGCTGGCAGGATACGACGACTTCAACGTCAACATCTGGGACTCACTTAAAGCTGAGAGAGTCGGTAAGAAAACAGCAATACTGAAGTAAATTAAGCTTTTGATTTAAAGATCCTGTGGGGACATTTTGGTTAATCTCAGTTTAGTGCCCCCTGTGGACAAAGCTGCACATCTCGTCTCTGCTGATTTTGCTCTAAACACAACAAAATTACTTCTTATAAACAAGAAGACTTTTAGTGAGAATACCTGCCATGGAAAATGTAAACAATGGCTGTTTATGATGTAAATTACTTCATCTGACACACACCATGCTACAACAGCTTCAGGCATTTAATAACAATAAAGAAATAATAAACCTTCATACTTAAAGTCTATTTTGCATTTGTAGCCTCCGACTGCCTCGACTGATTAGGTGAAAATATGAAAGGGCAAACCAAAATTTCTGCTTTTCAGATGAATTTCACAAAATGAAGAAGAAAAGCTGTTAAAAGTAGATTTTCTAGTTCAGTTGGTGAGCTACACACAAGGCATAGCAAGCAGCACAAACCAGGATATCCACTCTCCCTCATCATGTGAAATGTTTTCACACAGAGAGAAAGCTGGTTAACCATTAAAGAAGTGAATATAACTTTAGGAGTGCAGTTTTTAGTAAATCGAGTCTTTATTTGAAGACAAGAATCAACAGTGGATATGGGCTGTGGCAACAGTAGGTCAGTCGATACTGTTTCTGCCAGTGTCTGTCTGTCCATCCGCCCATCTGTCTGCTCCTGAGAGAGTTTACTCAAAAAGTTCTCAATTTTAAGGGAATGTTAGCCATGGCACGAGAAAGAATTTGATGAGGACTGAATTTGAAGAATTTAATACGATTTTGGTGGTGATTTAGGGATCCATCAATTTGAAGGACTTGTTAACATTGCAGATAGAGAGGGCATTTGTCCATATTTTCACTTCTTACTCAAAAGTTCTCAACAGACTATTAAGACATTTTTAAGGAATGTTGGTCACAACACATGGGGGAAGTGATATGATTCTGGTGGTTGTCCAAATCCAGCTGTGAATCCAGGAATTTTTTTTAAAGATTGGTTATCATTGCACAATAATGCAGTTTTTGGTAATAACTCAGCTTACACTGTCAGGAATAGTGGAGGTTTGTGCTCTCTGAACTCTTGTCTTTTGTATTTTGTTCAAGTTTTGGTTGAGAGCCTTCTGGTAGCAGTTTTTATAATATGCACTTAACTGACTAAAATGCACACTTTTGTTTTCTCGAAGAAAGTAAGTAAAGAGGTTGAGATTTTGATTCCCTCTCCCCACCATGCAGCTGTATCTACTACCTAAACATTTCAGTCCCCCAGCCATTGTTTCCTCATCAGTTTTAGCCCATTAGCTCACGGTACCAATTCCACTGCAGAGTATAGATGTTAGAATTAATTGTTGTTGACAATATGGTACTAAGCAGCGCTCCACTGACCAGTCACACATTGTGTAAAATACACATTCTAATGGTCTCTGTACAAGAATATTGTGTCCATGACCTGCCCAAACAACCCCAACATGAGGGAATGTCCTCCCCTCCCTCTCTTGTTTGCTCCACTTTTTAGAAAGTGTGTTAAAACAGACATTTCAAAAAGGTTTTCCTCACAATGTCATTAGGTTTCATGACACCTCCAACAGATGGAGACCACTCCCTGAGCCCACAGCTGGCATCAGTTGAGGGTGGATGTTATGTTGCCACAATAAACATTAGAGCACAGATCTGGAAAGGTTCAGCCACATTCTCTGAGCAGCTTAAGAGGATTCACACTAAAACAGTTTGGTTTTAGCGGGGATGAAACAGAGGGGTTTATGGGCATGAAAATCCAATATCTGAGTGAGTATTTTAGGCAGAGACCTTTAATTGGTTTTCAGCTCTTAAGATGTTTTTTCTCCTTTTCATGGTCCAGGTGCACTGGCTGGTCATGATAACAGAGTGAGCTGTATCGGCGTGTCCTCAGACGGCATGGCGTGCTGCACGGGATCCTGGGACAGCTTCCTCAAGATTTGGAACTGAGGCTATTTTTCACCAGTGAACAGAAAGAGAAGAAACCAAGAGCGCGCTGAAGATACAAAAAAGCAATTAAAGTCTGAGGGAGGGTTGAGATGGGAGAGCTGTTCATAATTGTGCCAAGTCCATTCTTATGTTGGAGAGGGGGTTGTAATGTGAAGATTTTCTCCTCTCTCTGTTGCAACGCTCTCTCACATTATGGGGGGAGGGAACAGTGGGTAGGGGTCTTGGGAATTATCATTCCTCTTGATTGTTGGCTGTATTGAAGTTCAAATTGATAACATAAACATATATTGCAGCAATTCACTGATCACACATTGTGAACAGTTGCCAAATGGAAATGGTAGCACACTGGAAGAGATAGAAGTGAACATGTGTTAGGTTTCAGCCGGTGTAGGTTCACAGTAGCTAATGCTAACATGCTGTGTTTTATATCAATGCATAAGTTATGTCATGATACAATACAAGAGGTTTTTTTTGTTTCAGACTGTTGTTTGTTGGTAGTTTTGGTAGATTCCCTAGATACTTACATTGACTTTATTTTCATTTTCCAATCTTAATTAAAATGGAGTTTTAGTTTGCAGATGTCTACATTAGTGTTTGAGTTGTTTTCTATGTGATAATGGATGATATTCAGCAGGATTGGGGGGTTTATTGTTTGCCCCTGAAAAAGCTGGTAGCTAGACCTGAAAAGTGCTTTGGGTTAACTGATGAACTGACAGATGGGATGACAAAATGATTTTGTGGTTCAATGAGCACTTACAAAAAAAAAGGAAAGGATGACCCATTTGTCTCAGGACAGGAGGAGCATTTGTATGAGTGTTTTGGATGATCATGTCTTCTGTGTGCAAATGAGCAATACTTCTTAATCTGTACAAGACTGCTTCTTTTTTCCTCTGCATGTAACAGGATACACTTGAAGGACATTTTACGTACAAACACGTTTCTAAGTTCTGACTAGGATTTGGACTGCCTCTTTTCCATCACTGGATACACATTGTGCTCAGTAAAACAATACTACCTTTTTAAAGATTGTCTAATAAACATGGGATTCTGCATAACATGCCTGAGGTCTTCCTTTTATCATTGGTTTACTTGATGAGGCAGAGACAACATACATAGACAAACTAAAACCATCACCCAATGCATGTATCATAGTGCTTGTAGCAACTGCTAATTTGCAGCACCCGCTTTCGTGAAAACAAAACAATAAAAACTGTTTGTCTCAAAGAGTAAAATAGGAGGTAAATTATCACAGCGTGGAATAATTAAGGGCATTTCATAATAACAAAACAACATAAACACGAGTGCAGGTCTGCTGCTGAGTCAATCAGGATTTAGCGTAAGCCTTTCCCAGCTGACAGTGGGCAAGAGGGGCACACCCTGGACCAGTCGCCAGCCAACCATTTGCGCTCACACTCACACTAAAAGGCAATTTAAAGTCACCAGTTGACCTAATGGGCATGTTTTTTCTCTGTGGGAGGAAGCCAGAGTCCCCGGAGAGAATCCATGCATGTACAGGAGGGAACATGCAAACTCCACACAGAAAGGCCCTGACCAGCACAGAGATTGAACCAGCAACCTTCTTGCTGTGAGGCCCTACCTGCTGCACCACCAGAGTTTACAAAAGAAAATGGATGACGTTATTTTAAAACATTATCTTCACTTAAAATCCAGCCGCGATGGAGTCTGTTTTTTATCCAGGATTTTCAAGGCTCGGTTGTAAAGGCATTCTGGAGATTCGGTGAAGCTGATGCTAGACTGAATATCAGCACTGAATAAAGCCACAGCAGTGCTAATACTCTGGTATTATACTATATACTATACTGGTTAACCAAAGTCTGTCCCTGCCATAAACAATGAAGTAAGACATGTCCTCATTCCTGATCTTTTCGCTTTCAGTGCACTCTAATACTGTCTACTGTTATATTTAATATCTGTGCCCGGCACCCTTCCTGTGTCAATGCTGTGCTGTAGTGAAATATGATCGTGCAAAGTAAAGAAGTGCATTTTAAAGGATGTCAGAGGAAAAAGTGATCCAGTAAACAGTTTGATTATTACACAGCTGCATTTTCATGGGTTAACATGGTCATACTGTTTACAGTCTCCCTCTAGAGTTCAACTATTGAACAGTGAGGGGCGATTTTAGACTTTTTTGAGTCAGTACCATACTGAGACTTTATGCTGTGATTTTTCTATACCAGCCATCTCCTATTATGCAAATACAATGTTTAAGAATAACATTGACCAAAAGCACACAAAGAAAACATGCAGTCTAGACTATATATAAGGGATGGGCAACTTTGTTTACCAAGAGCACCACATAAATTTTGTCTTCACCTCCTAATTGTGGAAATTGTGGGATATTAACCAAAATGTAATGAATGGAACAAGTATGTATTAGTCACAGTAAGTTATTACATCAGGTTTTGTAGATTTTAACTCAAATGCAAGGAGTACAACTTAATTAAACAAGCTTAACATAGAATGCAAGCCCATTTCATTTACATGCAGCTGTAAATTACAAAGCACTTACTGGTTCTAAAGTGTATTTTACTTAAATATTTATATTTATTACAAATGCATGTAGGAATGTATAAAGGGAGTGCAAAAAATTGCAGCAATCTATAGTTCAGTTACCCAACCCAGACCATCAGATCTTTAAGTGAGTCTAGTTTTGAGTATTAGTCCAAAGAAAACAAATTTAAGAGATATTCTGCCATTAAAGACTTAAGTGACAGGTTTTTTATTTCTTTAGATGACTTGATAATTATTCCATAACTACAAACACAAAATAAAACAACTTTACTGTGTTGCACTGATTTGTAAGTCTTTCTCAGCTGAACATAATTTGTTCTGTCATTTAAAGAGAGATTCTAAAATGTTTTGTGGAGTAGCAAAGCATAAACCTGTTTTTTCGTCATTCCTACTTCAGTTTCTTCAAAACTGTGTTCGGTGCAGCTAAAGGCAGTTCAATACGTCTGATTTGTCTCCACAGTCACACGACAGAGAGTGGCGCGGCCTTGGCATGAAGAACAACAGAAGGACTGAAAACAGTCAGCAGAACGTAACAGAAAAATATTTTGTCAGAGTACTCATTTGGTGCCAATACTTCAGGGGAGAATATTCCCATCCTTAGTATTGAGGCTTCAAAAGACAATGTATAAAATCTGATGTTCATACAATAAGCCAACATTTTGTGTTAAAATGTAAACTGGTTAAAAAGCAACACAAAGAAATTAGATCTGAAGAATAATTGCAAATTATTTTATTTTTATTTACAAACTGGTAAAACAGGATAGAAAACTGGTGACAGTGGAAGTTAAAGTGATATATACAAAACAGCTGTACACATAAAAGCCTGTTTTCAGAGACAGGAGTAAAAAAGTGTATGGTTCTGTACACTGTGCTGCAGCGAATCATCGGTTCTCCTTATCCATACACACCGCCAGCACCCTTCGGTCCACTTGTCCAAGCCTCTGCTTATCAGGAGTGGATATCTTCAGCTTCATCTTGAGAGAAAGGAGAACAAATTACCTCTGCAGTTCATTAACATTCCATGTTGAAATGCCCCTTAGATATCTAAATCAATCAACATACGCCAACAGAAGGTCAAGAGGGTACAAGTTAAATAACTGAAGGCAGCGTGTCTCGAGCAGGGAGTCAAAGTTTGTACGAAGTACCTGAGGATGCTGATCTCTGGGTGAGTTGGTCGTCTTTAGGATCTGAAGTGGGGAGCGGCCTTCGGTACCTTAAAAAAAAAAGAGGAAAGAGAACGTCAAGCACCTTCATCTTTTAACAGATAATAAGAAGCCACAAACTTTCTACCCACCGCTCTGCTTCAGTTTTCCAGACTGCTTCCTGTTTTCATTGGTTACATTCTTCACAGCAACTCGTACAGCCAGAGGTGAAGATCCACCCTGTGCTCCTCTTGCTCGAGGCCCACTGGCTCCAAACCCTTTTCCCAACCACTGCGGCTTGAACACAGCCTGACTCGGGCTCTTGGAGTCAAAGCTGGGGCAGCGGATGCCGGTGCAGAGCTGTGGCTGCTCTGCTTTAGAGGACGTTGGTGGCTCCAGTGGAGCAGACTCAGACGATGGTGAGGATCCTTCAACAATTTCTGTAGTTTCCTCTGATGGTGCCTTTTGCTCTTCGAGCTTCTCTGGCGGCACAGAGGAGACCTGAGCTGAGGACTCTTGTTCAAAAGTGGGCAGGGACGGCTCAACAGGAGGCTCCGGTTCAACAGTGACAGAGGGAAGAGTGTAAGAATGGTCCACACCGTCCCTGAGCTGCTCCGCTTCCTTACTTTGCACTGGAGACAAGGAGCCATCACGATGCACCTCAGCAAAGATCTGACAAGAAGTGGCTCCCTCGTGGCATGTGATCAGGCTCATGCTCAGTCTCTTGTGAAGAGGAGATTCTCTGGCTTCTTCAGCCTCCTCCAGGCTAAAGTCTGCCTCTGTTTCTACCTCCACCTCCACCTGGGGCTCATCTAGATGCACAAAGGGGCTGGATACATCAATACTCTGGAGAGTGGGCATTTGAGGGGTAGCCAGAAGGTTAGCGTGTTCAGCCAGGGAGCTGAAGATGAGGGAGGTCTTTGGGGTCAAGAGGGGCTCAGTAGAAGCAAGCTCGTCACTCTCCACCTCCTCCTCCACATAATTACTGAGGCTCTTCTGAGGGGCTTCAGGGGTCACGCTTTCGGTTTCATTTTGGAAAAGCATGCCAAGACGACGAGCCAAGGACCCAACTGTCACTGTGGGGGAAAATTGAGAACTTCATGTTAAAGAGGATTTTGCTGGTGAGAAAAGAAGACCTTAAAAAAAAAAAAAAAACACACACAAATGGTGCCAAATCAAGAGACAAAGGAACAATCATTCAGTACAAACCTCAAAGAGAATGAGTCCAAACAGGCAGAAGGGAGTTAGCATTTTAGCACTCAGGGTTCACACGGCCGTAAGAATATGGGATTTTAGAATAGCTGTTCAGATAAATGCCTGAATTAATGTCCAGGGTGAACACGTGCAAAGCAAGAATGACACATCACACAGCAGGTATTACATGTGCTTCACAGCAAGAAGGTTGCTGGTTCTATCCCCATGTCAGTCAGGGCCTCTGTGTGGACTTTGCATGTTTCCCCATTCATGCGTGGGTTACTCTCAGGACCCTCTGACTTCCTCCCACAGACCAAAAACATGCTCATTAGGTCACCACGCAGCATCATTTTGTCTCCTCCGCTCCATTCATGCTGTTTAGAGCTGTAATATTTACACCCTTGTGATGTTTTGCCAATGTTGCAGAGACAGAATGGGTTAACAAGTTGACCTCCATTTGCTCTGTATTTGAGGGGGAACATTGGTGACGGGGGGCATGCAGTGCGTGTAAGGGGAGAATGCACTGCCTGCTGATCTAAGTCCACAACCATAAGATGTATTTTATTGTGAACTGACACAATATAATGACCTAATGAAATTAATATGAATGTCCCAAGGGGTAATTCAAAGTGGACGTGAAACATAAACGGGGCATGATTATTTATGAAATAGCAGTAAATGAGTGTTGAAGCAGCTGCTGGAAACAGTCTGTGAGTTTCTTCTATTCTCTCACTCACAATATGTCAAAATATTATGTAGATTTGTAAAACTGAGCTGGCACAAAAAAAGCCACAGACAAACTCAGCTGAAACTCACCATTTTACAGTCACTGGTTGAGTCAATATACCTCACGTTGTTTCCATGTAGTTATTCTAGAAAACAACCTCATGGCTCTTATTGATCCTGCATTACAGTGAGCGTTTTTTAATTTGCACATTATGATTGTTTTCATATCAAACCCACACCCTCTCTGTGATGTTATCTAGTCTGTAAGATATTCTCTTACATTAAACTGAGCCATGTTGGAAAACTTCTGGAAAGCCACTTCATCACTTTGTTACCTCTCATGACTTCTCTGGCAGGAGTCCGAGATATTCCGACAGAGGGCGAGCGTGGATCCGTGAATGCGAGTGCACATTCACCTTTCACTTCAGCCACAGTTTTAGGCACTGGCCCAAAAACCTGGAAAGAACATCGGGGATGGTTAAGAAACATGTCTCAGGTCTCCTTTTTATCTTTAAGTGTGTGGTGGGATTGTAAGCTCACCTGAATGGGTGTACGATCTATTCCAGTTGAAGGGGAGCGTGGATCCTGGTGTAATATCTTGTTTTTAATGACTTGTTCTGGTTTCACTGGTGCAGACACAGCCTGTTTGCTCTCACTGGATCCCATGATGGTTGTTGAGGGTTAACTGCACACACAGGGACAAATGATAATCTACAGTGCAAAATCAAAGGAGAAATGTGTAAGCAGTAATAAAAACACAAACATTATCTACGTTTTTGGCACAGAATAAAATGCTTAAGAAGTGTGAACTGTAATTAAGTCATTTTCAAACAAAACACCAAATAACCCAAATCATCACAATGAATGTGTGCTTCTGTGCCACGGGCAGGTTACTTCAGGTCAGCTGAGTCAGTCCCTTTTAAATCACTTCTTTAGACAGTTAAATGGTAAAATTTATATAGATGTACATATTGTTATCAGGGAGCCTTTTCTAATCTTTACATCTCGTGAATTGGCTAAACATTCAATTACAATATCATATGATCAAACTGACACTAATAGTTATAATTAGGGATGCATGGTATTGTTGTATATCTGTACATTTTAGGTGATACTGTTTTTTGCAGATATTTACAGCCAAATATTCATGTATATCCCCTATATCATCTGTAACATCATCAAAATACACAAATGTACCATAATGCTTCATCTTATCACCTCATGGGGATACATTTAAAAATCAAGAGTGAAATGTTTTCTTGTTTTACACCTGAACCTTACACAAATAGACTGTCACACTGAAAGCAACAAGTCAGTTTTTTTAAATAATAAAGGCTCTGTGCTCATGACAAAAATACTCGTATTGGCGATGAGTTCGGAGATATTGGCCAAAATCCAATTTTGTGCCTTTCTAGTTCCAACCCTGAAAATTACTGAAAAGTACAGTATTTGGTAGTTAAGACAGTACTGATACTGAGTTTTTGCAATGATAATAAACACAGGCAAAAGAGCAGAAACTTTCATGATCCTGCAATAGTTTCACAGGATTTTTGGAAGTGAGCATTTTAACCACAAAAGCCTCACCAGAAAGTAAATGTTAAATGTTTTACCACACCAAAAATAGTAATGCAATATAAAAAATAGCATCATGTAATCAAAGGGTACAAATGATAAAAATCCATTTGATTTTGGTGGAAAAATAGCTAGTTATGACATTCACTTAATATTGGATCATGCTTTACCTTATTATATTACTTTGACCCTCTATCCTCTTTAGTTGAGTCCTTATAAAGCGCACTGTGACCATGATTTTGAAGCCCTCTAAAAAGCAGCGTTATTCTCATTATTGTATTATAGGGGAACACACTAAATTATCAAAAATCTTTGCCATTTTTACCAATCAATATGCATCCAACACTCTTGAGCAAATTCTGTGGCTCATTTTTCATAATCTCCTTCATAACATGCATTTCAACAAAATCTAATCTTCTGATATTATGTTCTGTTCGAGTTTTATTTTAGAGACTCCATGTTTACGTTTAAATAATCTTTTTATTTGTGAACGCAGTTTGAACACCTGAAACGTGTTTTTTTTTTACTGCATTAATGATGAAGAGGAGAAACCATACACGAGCTAAGCTTGGCTAAGCCAGCTGCATGATAACTCCTCTCAGCAGACTGAGGGTAAAGTTAAAGAGATGTGATACCAACAGCAGCCGTAATGAGTTTAACTGAGCGTAAACTTCTTACATAACGACCACCATAGCGGGTAACTGAAATAAAATCACTGGCTTACCTTGAGAAGACGAAGAAACCCAGACGGACGTGCTGCTCCTCTTCTTTTATCTTGGTCCACACTTCTGGTAAACACATGAAACACTCACGACTTTTAAAACATTTAAATGGCGGAGCTGCGTACGTGTTATTTTTGAATGAACCAATCAGCGCTCGCGTCCCTTCCGTATCCTCAGCGCTGATTGGCTAAAAGTGCTGCATCCCGGAACAGGGTGTGCCGTACTGCTGATAACACGTTTGAATTGCAGGAGGAGTCTGGCAGGAAAAATTAATATTACATTAGGTTAAAGATAACCTCTCGAAAAAGGGCCCTCATAAATTAACGGACAAAAAGTCAAAATATTTCAGGAAAATACATTTCAGTATTGTATGGTAATTTACTTATTACTGGGAGAAATGCATCAATAAAAGAAGACATTTTCTGCACTTAACTAAATTAGCATTAATTGATGTGACTTTTGCCTGGCTAAAGATTCAGTATAATTCCACACATCTTTCAATCGTCAACACGTACTTAAGAAATTCTGCAAATGCTACTAATATGTATTTCCTGCATATGTAGATGTGGTGAGTCTTTGTGTGAACACTGACTTTAGACTATATCATTTAAACATGTATTTATCTTTACCACACACTGATGAAAACTTTACAGATATAATATGACTATTTTTAACATCACAACTGTTTTACTATGGAGTAATTATGTACCCATTTATAATGCAACTTTCAGAAATAGTATTATGAAGTGTTTTTATTCAGTCATCACATAAAATACAAACTGCAAGCTCACTTCTTTTTTTCATGTTGTCCTTCATACTTGCATCAGCTAAGATGTATTTCTTTTTTTAATGAAATGTGTCTTGGAAAGGAACTGTTTTCTATACTTCACAAAAGTAGAGATCAATATAAAGGCCATTGCTTGGCAGAGGTGCCACACATGAATGAAATGATTTTTTTGCAATACTTTTTACAACTTAACTTATGCATACGTAAATATTATGAAGTTTTGTTTAATAGACCTATACGCTAAAGTATATTAATGTAACCAAGTATTTTACCACTGCCCTGAATACATACAAACACCACAGCTGTAGCAGCTATAGTCTCTTTAATACCAAAACAGTTATTCCTAATAATAGTATGTACATTCACATTCTGAGTGCATCTGCCCAAACCTCATTCTCACATTTGTTAATTGTTTTCCTTCCAGCTCCTCACATTAAAATCGATCATGTAAAGCCATTATTGTTTGCTGCTTCCAGAAGTAAACACAAAACAGATGTTTGGAACCAAAGCTTTATTGCTTAACATTATATTAAACATTGCAGTCAGGATTAAACTAGCCTGAAAACAATAAAAGTGCAACAATTATGTTACAATACACAATATGGCATATAGCATTATTTTACAATGAAGCAACTGTTTTACAGGGGAAATATGTAAAAGAGACGGAAAGGGAGGAGCCCAGAGAAACCATTCTCAGTGATAATATTACAATTGTATGACCATATCATCCAATTATATCATCCATTCAAACAAAAACACACATCCACACACACACACATACAGACCGTACACTTATAACATAACAGTCCCGCTGGTTGTCAGTTCTTTATCTTGGCTGAGAAATGATTACTAAAAAATTAAATAAGATGTATAAAAAAGAAAAACAAGCTGCTGCAGCACATATGATTAGCTTTTGTACTGTGGATCAGAATGATCCTTCTCTTAGGGGCACTTTGGATACAAAGCAGCACTCTTTTCGTATCAAAGCAAGATTGTACCTTATTTCTACATAATTGTAGTGAATATACAGTTTAACACAGTAAATACTGCTGTTAGGCGAAGGTTGTGAGGGCATAGACTGGTGCAGGGATGAAAAATGTGAAAGCTAATGTTCGGCCATAGAGCAGTGTTTTCAATAGCGTCTCCCTGGAAGTGCTCCAGGTGGTCCAGGAGAGGTCATTTACAATAAATAAATATCATAGGTATAATTGAAATCACAAGTTTATATAACCTTGAAATGCTTGATCACATGTTGTAATAAAGTCCCATAACTACCAAAAAACAGCCCGGAAATTTGATGTGCATGTTAACATATCATTTATGTCGTCTGATAAAGAGAACTGATGATCACAAGCCCATTTCACACTGCTGTTTCAAGGCGTAATATTTACCGCTCTGTGACTTTTCACCACCACTGTGAACGTCCTGGAGGCGGAATAGGGGGAACGAGCTAATTCCCTCTTTGTTCCGTCTCCAGACTGGAGGGAAGGAGGCATGCAGACTCAGAGGGAAACAGGAGTGCTGCAAGTGAGCGTCTCTGCCTTTGTGTGTATGTGTGGGTATGCACAGTGTTGTGCACATCCAAACCAAACTGTAGCATGAATTGGCAAAGATGTTACAGCCTAACAGAATCATTGTGAATGTCGCGAGGTGTAAATATAACGAAGCCTCATTGCAGCACTTTTGGGTAGAGGCTCTGTGAATTGGGCTACAGTTTAAATGGTGTTCAGTTAGGTGGTGACACTCCATTACATACCTAAATATGTGGCTAGCTTTCTGGTAGTAAGAATTTATCAGTGCCTTTGAGGACATTAAGTTTGCCATGACAGAGTTTGAAGAGTCACAATATTTAAAAGAGAATTTACAAAAGAAAATATGTGTGCAACACTAAGTGTTCTCATTAAAATAAAAAAAAGGCATGTCAGATACATAAAAAACTGTTTTATGGTTAAATAAAGATTTTGGTGGGTCCCAAATAATTCTTATATTTCAAACTGGGTGGTGGCATAACGTGAGTTTGGGAAAAGCTGCAATGGAGGAACGATATCAATGTCAACTTATTTTGACGATACCATCACTTAGATTCCGACTTTTAATTTTACTTTACTTTAAAATTCACAAGTAGGGCATTAACAGATATATTTCATGCTGTAGAAAAATACATTCTGAATCTCTTAAGCCTGTGTTGACCCTAGACCTTGTCTTGGGTATTTAACCAAAAGACCTATTTAAGTCTCTCATACAAGTTGAGACAATGGAACCAGAGGTGCTAAAATTCTCAGATTTTTAGCCACAGGACTCATCACTGCACCACTCTATTAAGATAGACAGCTGGTCAGATTATAATATAATAATATTCACAACCATCCGCTGAATACAGATTGGATTCAATCATTCCCCATCTACAGTCTTCATTGAGTTCATATATAAAAATCAAAGCGACATTTCATTAAACTCGGTTCCTCAGATCAACAGAGTCGTAGGAAAGGCGAGGACGGCTGAACATGAAGAAAAACAGCAACATGACTGTATTACTGTTGGCTGCATTTCCCCGGTAGAAACTAATACTGCAATATTGGAAAGAGGTCTTTCTGAGGGAAATTAACCACAAGATGGCATCTCAGGGTTGGTTGATTATTCACAGTGTCTTCCTTCCTCCACCTCTCTGCACGAATCTTATTCCTCTCTGCTTCCTTCGTCACCCAAACATTTTCCTCCCAGCGAGGCGCACTCACACTCGATAAGCTCCCCCCTGGCTGGCCTTCATTCAGTCCCACCCTCCACCTCTCTCTGGCAAAAGTGAGCCAGCAATGTGTCCAAGTCCCGGCGGTCAGCAGGCAGTGTACAGAGAGCTCTCTCCCATCATGCTGAGAGCCATGCGCAGGGTGGACCAGATGTTGTCGGACATCATGGTGGCTGCAGCTCCTCCCGGTCCCCTGACCGCTCGAGCTCCATCAGTAGCTGCCTGACGCTGAAGAGACAGAGCCTCAAGGAAGTGTTCGACTGCCTCTCTGGAGATAAAGGACAGGACGGTGAGCAGCAGCTAATATTTAATAGAATATAGAATAATTTAATGCAACTTTAACTTAATGCCTGGAGAACAGTAAAAGTGCAAGCATGGTAACGTATGCAGAATGCAAGAATCAAACTATATGATCAAATATAACCCCTCTAGATAGAGCCTTGCTATCTGGAAGGTTAAAGGTTAAAAACAATAACAGTGCTTCACAAATCTTCTGTTGCCATCTAGTGGAAACAAAAGCAACTGCATGGCACCAGGTTTCATTCTTACTTTCAATACTCCAAGAAATAGCCTACATAAGAAGACCCTGAGGGACAGAAACAAAAGCAATAAATCTTCCAGGAAGATAACTATTACATGTAAGAGGGCCTGAACCTTTATTATGGCAGACCACGGTCATACGTTTCTTCATTCTTAAACAGGCCTTAAAAATAGGGGTGTAAGAAAATATAGATACAACAATAGAACAATAAATTTTGTGGCACAATACTGTGAAAAATGATATTAGTAGTGCAATATGTGACAATATATCATTAAGTTATTTATAGATATTCAGGACATTTGTTTTGTATTATAATTTAGCCTCTGGCCTCTAGCTGATAGCAAACATTCAGGTATTTGACTCTCCCTCTCTCTGTTAAACTTATTACCAATATTTTGCCCCTGAGAAACACAATTAAGTTTGTAAATGTTGAACCATGATTTAAATTAATAACTGATTATAAACAGTGTCTTTCCTTCATTCAATGCTGTGGGTTCTCAATACTATTAAAAAGTATATATATATAAAAACAGACTTTTGCATCAAACAAACAAAATCTTTCACATTTGTGTTAAGGTTTCAACGCGTTTCTTTGGATAACGAACAGATGTCTAACTACCACAAAATAACATCTTACTATGCATCACTGATTTATTGTAACATCCTGGCACACACTGTCTCTCTTTGATACCCCTACCTTTCTCTCTGCTTACGATGCTTGTGAATGAGAGTAAAGTAATTTTTTCAGTACTTTTACTTTTACTACTGAAGGTAAAAATGAAAGATGTACTGTTTTATGTATGTGGTAACATAGGAGTATCTAAGTTTTTAAAAGTTTTGGCATCTTTTGTAGAAATTAAACATGGTAACATCATACTGTAAACTAATTTATTTGGAAAATATTTCTGGCAAAGGGGCCTCTACTGAGGTCGATTCTGCACCAAAAAACATTTCTTTTAAACCATAAAAGGCTAAATAGATGACTTATGTTGCCATTACTTTGTAAATTTTACCCACTGATTCCTCTCTCACCTGTGTGCTCCCAGATTCACACAACTGATTCCCAGGTTGTAGCGGCTTCGGACAAAACCTGGCTGAAGCTCCAGCGCTCTCCTGTAGGCGGCCACAGCTTCCTCTGAGCGGCTGCCATTAGCAAGCGTGGCACCCAGTTTGTTCCACAGCAGGTAGTCCTGATGGAGAAAGAGGAGAAGGAGGGAGAGATCAGAAACAGAGCAAACAGTGAACAGAAAGAGGACAGGATCTGATCACAGGGGTCCACACTAACCTGTGGTGTGACAGAGAGCGCGGCACTGAAACAGTCCACTGCTTTGTCGTACTCTCCGCTGAGGTTGAAGAGAACCCCCAGACCACACTGCAACTGGGGGTCTACCTGGGCTGGGTCTGAGTTTGCTGCTTGCAGGAAGAGGTTCTGGACATCAGTAAACAAAGATCTGCGGGGAAAAATGATACAAAAGAAAATCAGCAAAAAAGAGCCGGAACAGAAACTAGACACACTAAAATTTAAGTGGGCAATGGGCTGCTTGAGGGCCTCATGGAGCCCCTTTCCTTATTTATCATGGCCCCACCAATCATTTCTAAATATTAAGATACTGTAGAAATGAACAGATACATACATATGGGCAAACTTTGTTATGAGGGATTCCCATCTTTGTTGTCAGTCCAACACCATGCACATATGTGGTAGAACACTAAAAATCTCACTGTACCACAAAATCTCTTAAGAAACTCAGAACATTTAATGACAAAAGATCTGGAAATTTTAAATTTTATGGCTACATTTTATAATATAAAACTTTTTTTTGTAAAACTGTCTTTAAAAAGTAGCTTCAATCTGCATTAATTTTGTGTTTTGGTCACCAATTTAATCTTTCCTTTTTGGTTTGGAGAATAAAATATAAATCCTGGTAAAATTCTGATCAAAGTAATCTACCGTATTAACGCTTTCTATTAATTACCCCCAATCATGGTTGAGACTGACAGTGTCCTTCAATTTGTAACAAATAGGCCCTCTGGTAGTGACGATCAAACAAACATGGCCCTCTTTGTCACCAAAGTTGCCCATGACTTCACTGATAGATTAACGATACCAAATCTGAACGCCTGAAAAGTCCAAAATGTATGTGAAACTCACTCTGGCAGCAGTGAGCCGAACCGCTCCCTCTCCTTGTCCCTCTCTCTGGCTCCTTCCTTCTGGCGATCTCTCTCATTCTGCTCCCACACAGAACGATATTTTGGGTTGTGCTTCAGCCAATCACGAAGAGTCTCACAGGCCTGCCTGTGCAGCGATTCATTAGTGAAACTGACAGCCAACGCCATCAGAGCTGTCAGGTTGTCATTCTTCAGCTCTATACATCTAATAAGAGAAGACAAGCCAGGGAGAGGAAAAATAAATCAGCAAGCTTGACATTTAACAAGGACATGCTCACAGTCCAGAGTGCAAAATGTTCAATACCACATTAATGGTAATAGATTTCGTTACTACATTTCAAAGTGATCAAATAAAAGGAGGGTAATGAGAAATTTATGAAGAGTAAAACACACAAAAATCTGAGCATCAGGTTTATAAAACACTCTAAATCATTTAGTTCCAGGTGGAAACTGTTTTCATGATTGAATTAAGTAATTTTCTTCAACTACTTTTTTAAAATGTTCATTAATATTCACTAAATAAAAGCAGCACAAAAGCCTCTTCAGCCATGAAGCTTATTATTTACTTACCAACCTCTAAACAAGGAGTTCACGGGAACCATGAGTGTGGTAAATAATTGTGTCCAAATGGTTTCAAATAAGAAAAATGCTGACAAAGAAAAGCATGTCCAGAGTAAAGGCCTTCACACAGTGATTACTTTTTTTGTGTGTCTCAAACTGCCGAACAGTTAAAATGAAACACATCTTGCTGTGTGTTTGTAATGTTTGCATATGGTCTCCATAACTATCATTTTCAGACAATGGGTTTGATTTTCTGCGTGCAGCTCCCTGTCCTTTTCTCTCTCACCCTCATACTTAAACTTCTGTTCAAACTGCAGTGTAAATTCTGTGGACTTTAACCATGTGATGTCTTACATAAGGCCAAAATATGTTATTACAACCGCTAGAAGCTAAAAAGACTTCATCTGCAAAAGCTGTATTCCATCTCTGTTAAGGCCTTTTTTCTTTTGAGCACAGCAGTGTGATGCAAAAGCTTGTGAAAAATGAGTTTTACCCCAAAATTAATGAATAGTGCTGTCAGAGGTGGAACAGAGTGTTTTCTTTTATTTTCTCAAGGAGTGAAAAAAACACTAAATGATCTTCATCGAAAGTAATAGAAAAATACTAAATTAATAGAACAGAAAAAAGTCATTAGACCCAAAAAGACGTTTTGTGTATAAAATTTTTAATGAGACACTGATAGAAAAAATGAAATAAAAAAAAAAAGGACTCAGCTTGCATAGACCTAAAAAGTTTCTTTTCAGCAAACACATTCTCCTTTTATTTTGGCTTTGGGTGACTATTCAGTGCCCTTGTCTTGGTGACAAAGAGTTTAAAGATACAGTTATGCAAATGACAATTTTGATGAACAGGAACTTTAACTAGTTGTGCTTAAACAATTAACTAATTATTAAATTGCATTTTGTTACAAAGCCTTATTTCTGTACCTAACAGGGTAAACCCATAAAGAGGGATTTTTTTGAAAACTAAATTTTTAATTGTAGTGTCAAACAGCAGGCTAATGTTAGCTAACTTCAGAAAGAAAATCATATGTTTACTTCTTAACCTGATTTACATTCGTCAAAATTAAGTCTAACAGGGTGGACCTCTAAGATTTGGACAAACAGATTAATTGTGAGAATTTCTTGAAAAAGAGTGATAGAGAGATCAGAACTGTAATAATGATTTCACTTCCTGTAAGTGGATTTCTAGAACGGATAGTTTATCTTATTTCTTTCTAAATATCAAGAGCAATAAAAGGATTTTTGTTGAATCGAGCTGTTTATTAATTTTGTTTTTTTTTTATTTTAAATTAACTGTGCAATTATTTCTTTTACACTGAAAATGCACTGGGGTCATACACTCAACAAAAAAAGTGTATGTGCAATAAAATGTATCCAAAAAATATAAACGCAACCACCTACACATATTTTCTGGGTAAATTAAACTTTGTAGCTTTTTGGTTATTTTTTAGGAAAAGAGAAGTCACCAATTGCCATTAATGACCCAAGATGCAGGTGTAAAAGCCCTTTGCTGTTCAGAATCTGACCTGCGGAGGGCGCTGATTGCTGCAAATTCCTGCTCATTCTCTGCCTGACAGGTTCCCAGATATTGCCAAGCCTGCAAATCAAAGACAGAAAATCAGAAACATCACGGCTTCACTCCAGCTGCTCTCTGTGGAAACAAATATGGGCAGATTTGGAAACAAATGAAAGCACAGGTTCTCACCAGCTGACTGTCTGGTTCTCTTTGTACAGCGCTCTCAAAGAAGCGCACAGCACCCGGGATGTCGCCTGCCTCCATCCTCTTCAACCCCTCTGACAGAGGGTCGGGGTGGGACAGGTAAGGGTTATCCTCTTCAAACTGATAACCCTCCAGAAATAAATAAAAGAAAGACAGTCTAAGTATTTCTTACAAAGAACCCAGCAGAAAACAAGTAGCCTGCGAAAAATGCTGAAAGCCTCGAACATTTCTTCAGAGGAGGTTTCCTGCAGGAGCCTGTGCTGGGCAGATAGACAGGTACCTTGTCGTAAGAGTTGCTGAGTAGCTGATCGAAGTCAGACAGCCAGGGGTGGCTCTCCGCATCCCTCTTTGCCATCTCCTCCCACTCTTGCTGCAGCTTCTCCCAGAAATCCACATCACTCTGAAAAAAATGTCCCCACACATCATAAGCTCACGATATCCTTGCATTACATATCACACTTCGGACTTAGCTGACCTTTTAATGAACAGATGAGACCACATTCATGATATTTAAACCCAGAATATGATGACTTTATTTTTCCTGAAAGGGTGGAGGTACTTTCCATTTAAGGCCTGTGCCACTAACAGTACTTCGATCACTCTTACTGGTTACAAAGTTATCCAGTGGCACTGTCACGTCCCTTGGGAATGATCAATAACTCTATTCTTAATTCCTCTGTACGTTGCACTTTTTCTTTGAAAACAATGTAAATGAAAATCATACCCTCACACTTACAGCAGATCAAGACCTGGACACTGTACCCACAAAAAAAAACAAGATAGCATGTACAAAACACACCATGTGAGGAAATGATTAGTTCTCCCATTTTGATTGGTCAGAAAAGGGAGAGTGGTACACTGGTGCTGGTGTGTGTGGTGGTTTTTTAAATGTTGAACTGTTTTAAATTAGAGTACAATGGGAAAAAAAGGCCCATCTGCTCCTAAACACGAGACAAGCCTAAGAGGATTTTTAATAGCTTATGATGACTGAAGAATTATTCCAATTACCTCCAAGTGAAAGACACACACCGAGCAGGCATAACATTGTAACCACTGACGTGAAGTGATAACACTGATCATCTCTTCATTATAGCCCCTGTTAGTGGGTGGGATACACTAAGTGGTAAGTGAACATTTTGTCCTCAAAGCTGATGTTAGAAGCAGGAAAAAGGGGCAAGCGAAAGGATTTGAGCGAGCTTGATGACTGGTTCAGAGCATCTCCAAAACTGCAGCTCGTGTGGGGTGTTCCCGGTCTGCAGCCATCAGTATCTTTCATAGTGGCCCGAGGAAGGAAGTTAATGCTGGTTCTGATAGAAAGGTGTCAGAACACACAGCCCATCACAGTCTATTGTGTAAGAGGCTGTGCAGACACAGACCAGTCAGGGTGCCAGGTGATCATAATGTTATGCCCGATCGATGTGTATGTTTATTGAATTTAGCATCTTTGCTTAGACTGTTTGGCACTAAATGATTTGTATAAGGAGACAAAAGGTAGAAAGGTGAACATGTGTGCTCACATGAACAAAACATGAGATTCCTTCTCTTATTAACATGCAGAAATGTCAGAAAAATGGCCATGGATTAAAAAGCTCTGATGGCTGAAAAAGCTGCACTGGCCTTGTGTAGAAAACAGACTTAATGATGCACCAAGAGCTGTTGTCATTCACAGGCTCATAATCTTCTACAACACTAAAATGATTAAACTTGCCCTTGGCGATATTTCGACTGACTCAAGTTTTTTTGTTGTGGAAGATTAAAAAATAAAAAACATGTTTTTATTCCCTTGACTTACTGCATCAGTCATTTTGTTAACCAAAATAACAGCATGCAATACAACTCCAGCTGGAAAATTAAGTGTACTTTGTGACATATTTTGATAAAATTCAAGTGAAACTTGCTTTAATTCACTTCTCTGACATTTTGAGTTTTTCCCTTTTCTTTGATTAGAACTGGAATAAAATTTTGTGCGAAAAAATATATGCAGCCCAGTCCTACCTTTCACATTTACGACACTACGGCTCCAAATTAATATTTATTACATAAGCTCTGGCTTTGGCTCATTGATTGTTGTCTCACCTCCACTGCAGCTTTGGCTTCTTGGAAATCTGGTCCTGCTGAGGCAAACTCATCCACCCAGGCTTCAGCTGACTCTTCAGACACCTGAGTAAAGCAATGACAGTGCTTAACTTAAGTCAACATGTGTTGTCTATAAAATGTTATCTAAGCTGCTGATGACAGTGACAATAAAAAAGGAAAACGTAGAAAGGGAAAATGAATGGACAGGAGGAAAAGATGAAAGAAAAAAAGAAAATAAAACTTAATTTCCCTGATTTATCTCTTAAGTTGTTTTAATAAAAACACTCAACAGCAACAGAGTATTTAAATGCTGAGTGTCTGCGCATTCAAAAACTTGTTGCAAACTTAAATATGAGAGCACTGCACCTATGGCTGCAGAGACCACAGAGGGCCTACCTGCCTGACGACCTTGGCCCACTGCTCTGCTTGTTTAGCTTTAACTTTGTCAATCTTCTCATCTCTCTCTGGGGGTTCCAAGGGAAGACTCCCTCCCCCCGTCTCCGTCAGGAACTATGGCAGGAGGCGAGGAGGAGGTGGTAGCAGGGAATGGGGCAATGTTTTGAGGAGGAGGGTGTGGTTGGTGAGGGAGATTTTTTTTTATTTTGAGGGATTGGCGGATTTTGAGTAGTAGGAGCAGTAGATGGATGGCGGTTATTAGGAGGGATGGGAAGCCGAGAGTTGGAAGGCGGGTCAAAAAATGGGAGGTACACATGTCAAAGTTAAAGGGCAAGAAAGTACAATAATGCCATGGAGAAGAGTGATCACTATCAACAGTGCTGAGGGCTACACATTCACGTTATGATAATGAGCTCCATTTCCACCAAAATAATTATAATTACAAAATTTGTTTTTTGAAGAAAACTGTATCATAGTTGGTATAACAAAATTAAAAAGGAATTGAATGTATTTGAGTGCATGTTCAAGAGAAACAACCCTCTTTTCCTCCAAGAGCTACCTGAGATGCCACACTGAGCTCAAGTCTTAGCATGAAATTATAGAAAGATGTTTTTATTGATTCATGTTTGTTCAGCTCTCTGTACACTGTAGCTTGTACCTGAAACTGTGTGGTTTTATGTTTTGTTTCTCTCCTGCTGAGAGAAACAGAGAAAATACTTACAGTGCTTAAAAAATTTATTAGACCACATGTCAAAAAAAATGTTCCAAACTGTAAGTGTTATTGTTATTGGACAGGCATGTTGAACAGGAATGAGGAATTTCAAGCTAAATTCACCTTTTAATACCCAAATTTGAGCCAGCTCACTGGACTTCGGAGAAGTCAGATACTAATCAAGCATAAATTTCAACCACTAAAACCCATTTTTCTGTTCCACAATGTGAGAAAAAATCTAAAATATGACATCTTAATCAAGACACAATAAGGTGCTTTACCATTTTTCTCTTTTGTTAACAGGTAAACTTGAAAATTTGTGTCTAACAATAATCCTTTTATTTCAGCATTAAATTATTCATTATATAATAATATCATCCTGTTTAAAGAGCTTCTACAAGCTGGCGTATTAACCACTACAGAAACATAAAAATGAGTTGAATATTTACCAAAGCTGTTAATTTAGGGCAGCTGTGGCACAAACCTTACTCTGAGGGGTGGTCTAATAATTTTGTTGAGCACTGTATATGACTTTCAGAATCAAAGTTTTTTAACTAGACTGTGAAAATATTAGATTTCCATCTCACAAATATTGGGGACAAAAAAACTTGATTGCAATATTATCACAATATTTATATGAAACTTAGAGGAATAATAACAGTATAAGTTAATGGAAATTAAAGCCTAATGCTTTGGCCAGATAATCAAAAATGATGCATATGGGGCTCACTCTTTCACACTTTAAGACCCCTGTACTAATGGGTTTGTACATCTTTAAAAAATTACCCAGGCCCTTTTCAAACATTTTAAAGGTGCAAAACCAAAACTTTCTATATTATAGCAGATTCAGTCTGAGTTGCTATATTAAAAACGGCAATTACAAAAATGTACAGGATGGTTTACAAAGACAAAAAAATTAAATACACCAGAATTTATTGAAAAAATAATGACAGAAAAAAAGGAAAGAAAGGAAAGAAAATGAAAGTGACACTGTCTTAAATAAAGTCTTTTAAGTTAATTTGACATTTCTTTGTCTTTTGGTGGAAATGGGCGTCCAAAGGCTTATTTCCAAAGGAAAAGCCAGACTAAGTCCAAAATCTTGCATAAGCTCCCTTTCTGCTTTAAATGAATAAGATCAAACAAACGACATCCAACCCCAGTTCAATCATAGGGCACTGAAACTAAGCAAACATGGGAATTATCTTGACAGTAAAGATTCTCAGTTATATACATAAAGAGAAAAGAGGATAGTCTGAGTCCTCTTTCTGCTGAACAGTTTCCCTCTGAGAAGTGCTGCAGCCTCAGGCTTCATATTACAGAGCACAGCGGCTGATTTTGGTTTTACTTTTGGAAAATATTACTCTCCATCAGATTCTGGGCTGATGAGACATACATTTACTGTGAAAACTTCACCAATGTGCTTTCCCAGTGTTATACCAGTTTGAACCGTGCCCCCCTCCTCAGCTGGCAGAGACTCGTACCTGGTTAAGGTTGGAGGCCCAGTTCTGAGCCTCCTGGGCCTGAGCTCTATCTGTGAGCTGTTTGTCTGTTCTGCTCTCCACTGTCACACTGCCCTCGCCAATCTGCCTAATGAAACGAAGGAACTACACAACGAAAACAAAAATAACAGCATAAAAGCATTTACTATTGTTAATGATGGTTGGTCAATATTCTTTCAATAAATAGCAAATATCTTTCAACACCAACAACTTTCTGAAATAAAGAATGACCTTGAAAGACCAGAATAAATCAATACTGAACCATGTTTAGGAGAAACCACTTTTAAAAAATATCAAAGAAAAACAGAAATAGAAAGTTATGATGATAGATCAAATGTAAAAGGATGAATTGTGGTTTCAGTTGTTGTCAGACAAACATGAAGCTGTAGCTCACCTCAGTGTTTTGTAACTTTGGGTCATCGACCTTTGAGACAAGCTCATTGGCTGTCTGCCTCAGTTCCTCCCCTGGCTGATACTCCTTTGTCCTGTTGGATTAACGACCAAGAGTTTATGATACATATCTTAAGACTGTCAGGTACCATCTTTGATGATTTCAATCTTTTTTCTGTGCATTTATGGTCTGTGGATTTGACATTGCAGCAATGGCCCCCACACCAGGACTTGCCCAGCCCTGACCATGCTGCTGTGTATTAGTGTGTATCACAGACTGCTCCTGAGTGCGCTGTAGGCTAAATGAAAAAGGGAGTGAGCACTGAATTCGTTTGAATCCAGTGTGGTACTGTTTAACTTAAGTCTGTGAGTGTAGAGGCTTCCAGAAAACAGCAGGTTGCAGGAGAACATTCCAGCTGTTCAGTTACTGATTATTGATGAATCAAGACACAGTAAGCCTGGTTTGTACTTCTGCTTTAAATCTACGCTGTGCCCACACCACATTCCCAAAGGCCGTCTTTAACACTCATACTTGAGCCTTGGTATGTCCAAGTCACTCCGCAATATACTCCAACCAACTGAATGTCAGCAGCATTTCTATTCCAGTCATGACACAATCTCTACTCATTCCTGTGCAAGAAGCCATTAATATGCCAAAAAAACATACTATGTTGGAGCAAATAGCTGATAATGAGCATGGATTGATGAGGATGCCATTATGGCAAAAAACTAGAAAAGAAATCAGAGGAGCTGAAATTCACAGCTGCTTAATCAGAGCAGGAAGATGATTTTTTATGCCCTCATTTAGCTACTGAATGAAAATAGAGGCAGTACACTTCTAATACAACAGCAGTAGGGATGTCAGAACATTTCAATACATCAATATATTGAAACATTTGCGATGCAATTCTGTATCAATATGATTTGTGCTATATCCTGATATTTTATTATTCAGTAATTTCAAGACAATTGTGTCATTTGTGTTGTATTTCAGTGCAGACTGCACTAAGACATTTGACTCTCCCTTTCTCTGTCGTACTTATTGTCATTTTTCTGTCACTGGGACACGCAATAAAGTGTTGCAGGGACCATGCTTTATGTAAAAAAAAACACTGAATAGAAACTCAGTGTTTAATAAATACAATTTTGGGGCTTCTTCATGCTATAAAAAATGAAATAAAAAACATTTTTTAGTGCAAGAAATTGAGATCATTGCATTGTCCTGTTGACAGTTTTGCAATATATCATCTAATCACCTACGTATCACCAGATTCTAGCCAATACACGCTCCTAACCAGCAAATACATTTAATGTGTTGGTTCATCTTCTGCAGCTGTTTTATTACAACAAGATACACAAAATTATGCCTGAGGCACACTCAGAGGGTGGCAGTCACAATGTTTGTAGTCCACATTGTCTTGATGTGCAGTGACATCTTTGAGGATGAGCACACTCAAGAAAATACCCCGGGGCCATTTTATTAGCCACACCTTGGAAAAAAAAAACACCTAGACTTAACATGAGAAAAAAGGGCAGCATATTTATGTACATACCAGAATTCAGGTGCACGCACTACTTGTTTATTCATGTAACAGGCTGAGCCGGGTAAGTAAGGTCGAGTTTTTGTGCATGTACTCTGAGTTTTTTCAGACCGTAACAGTGTGTATGTGCACATCAGTGTATGAATGTCAATGTGACCCCTCAACAGCAGCTGCAGTTAAACCAAACATGTTTATTATTTGTACATGACTCCTAAGATAAAGCAATTTTCCTAAACTAAGGCTAAAAACCCTCTGATATTTATTTGCCAGCAGAAAATCTGCTTACAACCACTTCATTACGGAAACCAAAAGTCTTAATTGTTTTATCTTAAAGCTATTCTTGATTGCTAAAGTTTGTATTTACAGTACAGACCACATACATGTCGTATTGTTTACATAGTTTGCTGTATTCATGTAGCGTTCTTTTAACATAAGAAAGTCTTTCTGATAATAAAAAGCACTGTAATTAAAGATCCCACATCCCATGATCTTACCATTCGTTCTCCTTGTCTCCCAGATCTCCCAGCCACAATTTTTCCTCCGACTGCTCCAGATACTCCTCGGCCCAGCGTCCAGGATCTTAAACAAAGTCAAAAGAAAAACAGCTGCTGGGCATATTTCAAAGTCACAAATAGCGCAAAAACTCAAGGCTTACTCCGCAATAAATTTGCTCAGATGGGAGAAAAACTGATGACATGGTACAGAACGCTGTAAGAGTGATCTGGTGTACACTGATGGAAGTCAGAGTTTGAGAGTCAGGCACAACATGAAACAAAATATGTATATCACTCCAACTACCTGCAGCCTCAGCGATAAATTCTCTTGTCCAATCAGCTGCGTCACCGAGGGCGGCGAGGCCTGGAGCAGCAGCTGAGTCAGCACCTGAGAGAAATTCAGCTGCCCAATCACCAGAGAGAGCCAACGCCGCCACATCTGGAGCTGAGACATGGCAACAAGGGTGGGTATAAATGCTGCAAACATCGTGAAAACACTTCAAATAAAGTCTCAAACGCACAGAAAGATTCAAGAGGAAACAAGGCAGGGTGATGTGATAAATTAATATAACACTTTTTTTCTTGTTTACTGTTTGCAGTAAAAGTATTACAAGCCAATATTACAAAATCGAAAGCAACCATGCATTTAAACACCCTTCCCTCAGCTAAAACAAGCCCGTGATGGCCTACTCAACCTGTGTAGTGTTTTGGTGAGTCTCTGAATGTTCATTTTTGTGTTGTTGCCATAAGTAAATGTGTGTTTTTTTTCTCTCCTGAGTTGTCAAGGCATGTGATGTAAACAGATAATTCTGTATTTAAGCTGTTCAAAATAAAAACACCACAACCTTAGCGACAAGCGAAGAGTTTCAATTGTGAGAACTGTCTTATTTTTTATTGCTGATGGAGCCTTACAGACTACAGTTCACAGTGAGTGTTCAAAGTTGTAGCGTTTTCAGCCAATTTACTGACCACCAGCAGAGCCTCAGCCAGAGTCTTTGAATCATTTGGGACTCAAAACAAGCGGTTCATGAGTTTTAACAACTCTGGACAGCTGTTTCGTTGTTTAAATGGAGATTTGATTCACAGTGCAAATCCAACAGCAGCAATGGGCAGTCATGTTCTGCGATCGTGACCTCAGTATCTTTCAAAATAATTGGCATTATGATTATTGCCATGATCAAGCAGCCCTAGTGTGCAGTGTAACACACGCTGGTTTTGATGGCGCCAAATGATCTATTTTGTTGCAAAACCTACCACTGACAGTATCAACACTGGTTTACCACCCAGCAACTTAAGACAAAGAATATTGACGTACCTCTCTGTGGAGCTTGTCTATAGCTCTGCTGGTCAATCTGCTGCATTTCCTCCAGCAGCTGACCCATGTCAAAGGTGTGAGGAGGTCGTGGGGGAGCCTGAAGGAACTCATTCACAAGCTGGAGCAAAAACAAAGACATCTTACAGCTATGAGAGAGTATTTCAAAAAATAAAAGCTGATTGAGATGCAAGGGCACACAGTGGGAAACTATTGTTACTACTCAGAGTGTAAACAGCCCACCAAATTTACTTGTCAAAAGGCCATACCTCTTCTTCAGTTGCAATTTCTATCGCAGTAGGGGGAATCTGTGTAAAAAAGAGGGAATAAATGAGGTGACCACAGTTTCAATTGATAAACAAACACTTTTGGACTCTGCAGGAATGATTCACATATTGGATATCCACAAGTTGCTCACTGTAGGTGTCGAGCGGTGCCTCCATGCCCCCCCTTCCTTGGTCATGTGACTGGTCAGCTTCATGAGGGGATTGGCTCCGCCACATTCTGCCTCTACCAGCTCCCGCATCGCCATGGCAACACAAGGATGAGGCAAACCCAATCAGGACACCTGAGAACTGTGGAGCAAATGAGAAGATGCATGAGGACAGTTTGTTTTTGACAATAACACCAATTTTCAGATTACATAATCACTTAAAGTGGAAAAAACTCATTCAGTGGGGCTGAGTGATAGGAACAAAAATTATGTTGTCATAAGATCTTGTTTTTCTTTTTGTTTAATTATGGTAAAATATGTAGATCTCAAATCTCTTTCTTTAAAGAAATAACAAATGGTTGTCACGGTGCAAAAATTACAAACAAAAATATGTCTCTAGTCAAATTTAAACAATACTGATACCTGTTTGATACCATGACTTTAAGTAGGGAGGGGGAGGTGTGAGGTATTTCTTACAGATAAGTTCAATTTTCATGAAAGGTAATGAAAAAATACAAAATATTAAATTTGCAGCTGCAACAGAATTCCTGTCAAAGCACCAAAAGTGGTATTAGACCTGTTTTCACAGTTCTTTTAGCCCTTGACCATTTCAGAACGACCCGGTCTCTTTTTGGGTTGACAAGCCAAACAAGGCGAAATGTTGAGGATGTCCAAAAAGTGCACATAGTCTCATGTCACGTAACCCAAATCGAGCTCCATCTGCTGTTTTCTGTGTCATTTCGTGAATCCTGGCTTAGGGTGAACTGCTAATAATGTGGATATGATGGCAGGAGAGGCAAATGCAGGAGCATCTCCCTCAGTCTGTCCTTTTAAGTTTCCTGTTTTTTTGTTTTAAAGCAACCTCCTCATTGTACTAAAATCCATTCAGTCTACTTGGTCTAAATTTTTACGACTTTCTTGCGCACTTTATTGGCAAATAATCTAAAAATCAAAGAAATCATGTCATGCTGTTTTCAGTTTTAAAGTAAGTGTTGTATAAAGATTTGGGACAAAAATAGTTCATTGAAATGATACCCAAACTTAGTGGCATTTAAGAACATCGACAGTTAATGTCACACTGTGTCATATTTGATCCTCATTATTCTGATGATAACACAACTAAAAACATTTACTGGAACAAGAGAACAATCCTTCATGTGATTATTTAGTCCCCAAGAATAAATACTGACATCATTTAATTCTGGGTGGTGTGCTTGGGATCACTGCTGCTCCGCAAACTGACCTACATCCAGGCTGAGGGATGAGCAGATGACAAACTGCTGCACATGCTGCCCTACTCAACTTCACTAACCCCCCTGCAGGGATACACGCCATTTAAATTTCCATTATGGACCGTCAGAAATAGAAACTGATTTCCATTGATTCTACGTCACAACTTTAGCAGCCTTCACCTTAAAGGACTGTACAGAATTCTACACATTTGGGTTTTCACAACACCAGAACTTTAAATCTTTCCTAACTCCAACTGATTTCAATAATGACTGATTGATTTAAGCCAAACTCCTTTTAACAATCAATTTCATTACACATGTGAAGATGCACTCCCCATCTTAACTTTGCACTTGAAGCAAAATGTGAGAGTTTTGGGGTTAAAATTACGTCTTGGATTAAAAAATCTGCTTTAGACCAAAGGCAGCCATGCTTTGTATTCAAACATGAACAGCATTTGTACCTCAGACAGACATACTATGAGAACAAATAAACTCTGATGTATCCGTGAATGTCTCTAAAGTGACAAATTTCTCTGTAGGGTGTTGTATAATTACTTAGTGTTTGACTATCTCATTTTACCATATTATTATTTTAAATTTCCTTTTATTTTTTTATTTATTTTTGTTGTATAGTATTTTTATCTCATTTTTTATTATGATTTATTTTTTCTTGTTATATCATTTTAGTCTTAGCTCTGGTGTTTCCTCATTTTTAATCAAGATAGCATTTCCTCAGCCCTCTAAATCTGTTCTTAATGTCTTTGTGTGTGTGTTGTATGTGGTTAGGAAGGATGGGTAGGGTCTTGTATTGTCATTGTATTCAATTTTGCGTTGTTTTGTCTATTATGTACAGCACTTTGTTTCGACTGCGGTTGATTTTAAAGTGCTTTATAAATAAAGTTGAGTTGAGTTGAGAATTTTCTAGTTTCTGTTTTTCATTTTCATTTCTTTTTTATGTAAAGCACTTTGTGATACAAGATTTTGTATGCAAAGTGCTATACAAATAGAGTTTGTGATTGATTGTTTTTATTTAGCTAAAAAAAATGATTAATTTGATATACTGAAAACTCTGGGAGAACAAACAACAAACCAAAACAATTAAGGAAAAAACAAAAAGACCAAAAAGATATGGGACCATGAAAGGCCAAAAATTGTGCTTAAAGTTGAGTCAAAACAACAAAATTGAACAAAATTGTTGACAAAATTCTGCCTGTTGTCTTCATTGCTGAAACACATTTACATGTTTCTACTTCATTTTGATGGCTTTCTGTTGTATTTTAATGCTCCAAATGTTATAAATGATCTCACTTTAACTCTGTAAAGCTCTGAATTGCTTTGTGTAACAATAATGCTCAATGAAGTTGTCCTACCTAACAATGGTGTTGAAAATATTTTGGGGAATCTAGACTGTGTGGAGGACTTTGCCATTTTTAAGGGACACATTTCTAACTTTTCATCCACCTTAAGAATAGAGCTGTGCGTCTATACTGGTTCCACGATTCAACTTGATATGTATATCCTGTAAACAATTCAGTCTGATTTCATATCATAATGCATCATGACGGGCTGCATCCACAGTCTGCTCTACAGTCTACATTTAAGTCACTCTGGTTTATAAGCATCAGTCAGATTTGAGAGTCTCAGGTAGAAAAGGGGTTTTTAACCACATATCAGCATTTATTTCTGTTCACATAAGCAGTTTTTGTAAAATAATGTCTCTTCAGTACCATTTACCTTGGCCAAACTGAGCTGCCCATCTGCTATGTTACAGTGGTTGAGCTTTCATTCAGTGAGGATTGTTGTGAAGGGCAGACAGAGCCTGTGAGAGTGGTGCCATCAAAATAAATGAGGAGTTTTTTCAAACAAATCAGCACTACACTCAGGTTATACATTTCAGGTATACCAGCATGTTATTCATAATGTAGCATTTTGCTTTAGTTAGCAAGAAACAATGTTAGAACTTGGCGATGGTCGCACTTGCATGGAGCTACAGAAAAGGTAGAGTCTGATGAGCAGATGTGGCAGCAGCATTTGTGATAATGACAGTCCATGTTTTAGCATTTTATTCTGGTATATTTGTCACATCAGTATATAAACTGCAGACAAAGTTTGGATGGAAAATCAGGTTAAACATTGTAGATTACACACAATTTTTACAGTATTTATAAAATTCTTTAGATATCAACATCAACATGACTCTCTTTCGATGTAAAGCAATAAGTACAAATTATTTAAGTGAAACTATGGTGGTAGAATTAACATTCTGATGATATAGTGCTTCATAAAATTTCCATACTTCAGGTAAACTTCCCATCCTTCTATTGACCATACCTGGACTGCAAATTCAATGTTATTCAAAGTTATTCAAGCAGCTCCTCTGTGATGATGAGGCTTAATGTAAGAGGATTACACAGAGACATTAATACAAACACGACTAAAGGTAGGGCACTGTGTCACCTCCCTCACCTTACATACCATAATCCACATTAGAAACATTACCTGTGGGGAAAGGTTGTGTTTTTCTCTGCACATGCACATTAACCCCATCATCATGGTTTCTTGGCTTAAAAGGCTCATCACATCAAAAGTTACATCTATTCTGGGTTAATATTGTTTTAAAAATATGATAATAAATATTTGCTGACAGCTTTTCTATAGTAAACACAAGACAATAACTTTATTATGTACAAACAGCTGAAATAGATTTGTAGTGTTTGTTAAGGAGACCAGATGAGACTGTGGTATTAGAGGTGAATGGTTGGACATTCAAAATAAACGGTATGTGCTCCACTGTCCATCTAATCTGTCTGTTCTAATCCAATCAGGAGAGCGGACAGCTGTGTGTGAGCTGATGGACTATCAATGCTCAGGCTGATAATTAGGTCAATACTGGAGGATAATAAAATAACTCTATAGGCTGGGCGCCTTTCATTTAAGAAGACATATGAATAAACTGTTGTTTAAGCACATCACTCCTCTGGACTGAAATGTACAGTGTGACTAAAGATGGGACTTGATAAGTAACTGTTACCTCGCCGAGGCCTTTACATCGGCAAGTGGGTATTTTGGTTTTTCATACATCAGTATCAGTTCTGGTCCTGATTTTTACAACTAGTCCATCATTTGCAATGCTGTCTTATTTTCATGCTTGAAATACCAGCCACAGAAAATGCATGTTGGACATTTGGTGTCATTTAGCAGAAAATCAAGCCACACTTTTGACCACTGCAGTGCCCTGCATGCCAAGAGTGCTTCCTCAATTCCTTAACTGTAGCTCAAGGTATTGGTATCATTTGTCTTTATGCTTAACAATTCCCTTATCAATTCCTTCCACTTTTGCTCTGCGTGCCCTGCAATTTTAGGACATCACACTCCTATTGGCAACAGCCAGCAGAAATAACAACAAAGAAGTCAACACTGGCAGAAAGGTGACAGAAGTGGTCAAAATTGTGGCTACGTTTTACACAAAATGATTCCAACTACACAACATCCTGTGACCATGTCTTTGTGATTTCAAGCTAGAGTTTAAGCTCCAAAAACTTGTAGAAGGATATGTACATGACTGTGGAATCAAATATCAGGAGTGCCATGTGTTTAACATTGTTGTCACTAAAAATCTGTGTAGGGTGACTTTATTTACTCAAAAAAACACAGGAATCAAAAAGGGAGTCAATAAAGAATTGGATCAATGAACAGAATCCATAACCACACAGGTGTCAATAAAATCTTATCTTTCCCCATCCCCATATATGACAGTTAAAACCCTGCCTCATTTAGGCCTGACAGTATTTACATTAGTTTTAAATTAAAGTGCTTGGAGTAGGAGTTGGAAACTGGGGGCCACATTCATACTTCCTGCTCATGCAATGCAGCCTTTGAGAAATTTCAAATATCAATGACTTACAAAAGATGTAATAGCATGAAGAAAAATAGACAAAAAATCTATAAAGCTTTTAAAAAAACAATCCTCAGAGACTAAATGAATTACTACATGAAAACTAGAAAAATAAATATCAAGTAGGGCTGAACTACACTGGATTTTGTTGACATCTATTACGCTGATATTTCAAACTTATGATAGCTGATAACTACACAAATATATTTATTTGTATCATTATTGTATTAAGTCTTTACTTTACAAAAATTGCCCTGTTTCTCTTGTTTTGACAGTCTATTCATGTCAAAAACAGATATAAAAGACTGGCATTTCCATCTTTAATAAATAACACTATTGTTTCTTAAATGTGTTTAGCAGCTATAGATGAAGTATTAAGGCGCATTCAAACAGTTTACAGAAAAAATAGGCGCAGATGAGAAGTAAGAAAATCTGCATTTTCCTCAACAAATTATACTCTTTACTTTTATAAACTTATGGATATTTAGGAAAAATGGGGTAAACTATTAAGTTACATTGTACATGCTGCCCTATACATGGGATATTTAAGGCCGATTTATATAGCATAAAGATTGGCTGTAAGTATATTTTCATATCTGCAGATACCGACAATCACCTTTGTAGGCAAATATCTGCCAATACCGATACTGTCCTGATAACACCGTGCATCCCTACTATCTGCAGATACCAATATCAAGAACCCCTTTATTCCTTAGAAGAAATTAGTGATTATAATTAGTTTGAATAGTTACTATCAAACTCCTATAAAAACCTATTAAATGCATCTGAGATCACACAAAAATAAATCTGATCCAGACAAAATACTTTAAAGCCCAGTTAATACTTGAAAAAGCTGATGTAACGTTTAAATCCTGTCAAAAGACAAAGCAAACACCGCTCTTACTACACCTGGAAGCCAGCAGACAGGTAAATTAGCTCCTGTCATGTAGAAACTCAATGATAGCTCACTGCTGTGCACAAAGCTAAAGCTTCAGGTACAAGCAGCTGCATTAGCTCCGATGTCTGAACATAATTCCTCTGATACGAACAACAGGCACTTTAAAAAGCACACAGAGGATTTACACAGCAGAAGTTATCCCTGCTTTCCATTTACAATAGTGGCCGCCGCTACAGTTAGCTCTGGTGTTAGCATGTTAGCTGCAGCAGGGCCAGTGAGGGCTCAGTGTTGTAGTAAGAGGCGGACATGAGCACGAAGAGACGGCAGCAGGATGTTCATCTTACCGCCGACAGCTGCTGCTGTTAGCCCGGCCGACAGTCGCTCCGCTCCGGCGTTACCTCCGATTTGAGAGCCGTAATAACAGACTTATTCTCCCTTTGAACCCAGACTTCAAGTTTAGACTCCGAAAGCAGCTTCAGCGTGTCTCTACACTCGTCTTTTATTTACCTTCCCCCTCCATGACCCACAAAACGCCTCAGCGATCGCTTGGAGTGTCTCGTAACGTCACGATGGTTTCGTATTCTCAGAGTGATTTACGCAACAAATGGCAACTAACAAACGCAGGAACACATACGGAGATGTCGAAAGCCTTTACGCAAAAAAGGTATCGGAGGCCGAAGTCCAGGAGAAGAAGGAGTAGTAAGTTGCCAGGTGCGATAACATAATAATCAAAGAAAATGGATGAAGGTTTTGTCAGGCGAGGAAATATGTCAGTGTACCAAGCAAAGGCACAGTTGCATTTATATTAATTAACAAAAGAATAAGAAGCTACAATCTCTAAATCTTTCTAAGTAAAAGTAAAAGTGACAAGTCCCTCATTTGCTCACTGCATTAGCTCAATTTTAAATTAAAAATTGCAGCCTTTAAAAAAAACTGTCGTGATGTATTTTAATCTGATTTACTAACACAACGCCAGAGGCAAAATGTATTAAAACAGGGAGAATGGTAAATATTTCCATTAAATTCTTTGATAGCTGGTTTTATTTCATTTTTATGGATATGCTTTCTATAATGGTTTCTGTAAATGCCTTTTTATAAAGAATTATTAAAACTTTTCGTTTGAAAAATGTCAAATTACCTGAAATAACTGTCAGTATCTAAGGTTTTTATAACTACTACCTTGAGCACTTTTATATGATTTTTTTTTCTCAGTGGCTTGAACTTGTAAAATAAAGTCAGATTCACAAATTAAGAAAAAAAATAAATACTTGGGTTTCTTGGCAATGGAAAAGTGCCTATAATTTCTTTCACTCCAAATTTAGTTCATTAATTTAGTTTTACTGTTTGTGTCCCTCACTGGAAAGGAACCTTGCCAAGTTCCTTGGTTCAATCACTGTCCTGGCACGGTGGCACAGCAGGTTAGTGTCCGTGCCTCACAGCAATAAGTTGGTGGTTTGACTCCTATGTCAACCAGGGTCCTGCCGTGTGGAGTTTGCGTGGTCTCCCCTTGCCTGCGTGGGTTATCCTCCAGCAGACCAACAACATGCATGTTAGGTTAATTGAGGACTCTTAATTTCCCTTAGGTATGGGTGTGCGTGTGAATGGTTGGCTGTCTCTCCATGTGGCCCTGTGATTGGTTGGCGACCAGTTCAAACTGTCCCCTGCCTCCTGCCAAATGTCAGCTTGGATAGGCTCCAGCCCTCCTGCAACCCTGAAAGGGGTAAGCGAAATAGATGATTGATAGATGGATGTTTGTCAAGCTCAAAACCCTGGAAATATATATATATATAGAAAATAAAATGACAGTGAGATCTTCATTATTTATTTAAATTACAGATATTTTTGAATGTCTCATTGATAGTATCCAGTTACTTGAAACAAGCTGGCTATCTTTAACAGAGGAAAGCAATAATGTGGCCCTCCTGGTAACCAAAGGTGCTCTGATTGAAACTGTACCCAAAGAAGAAATTGTTTTAGTGACCTTTTCAGTGTTGTGCAAAAATGACAACACCTAAAGTGTGACTAGTCAACCAGTCATTTGAGAATTAAACTGGACCCAAATACTTGAATGAAACCTCATAGTAGTAATTTCTCTCTGAAATGTGAGAGCTGACATTAAAGATATGACTGATAATGTATTTTGTACATTCAGAGACATGGTTTTGAACTGTATATGCCAACTATTTGACCAAATAAATTCAGAATGCCATAATATATTAAGGTGACCTGGTTAACATTAAATCACTTAAACTAAATAGTAAATATATTTTTTAAACTGTACCATAGAGTGCTTCCTTTGTTGCTTGCCCACCTTTCAGTAAACGTGTGCTATACAACCCATCAGAAAAAAAACCTTGGTGATGTAATTAAGAGATCAAGAGATCAACCAATCACAACTAATAAAACAAATATTTCGATCCTTTACTTTTCAGGAACAAAGTCACAGAAGCACAAAACTACAGTACAAACTTAAATGTGGGCAAGCAGCTCCTACTTTTCAGTAGTTTTACACTGACAAGGTGTCAGTTAATCAGAGGTGGACAGAGAGTGTTTTCATTACCTTATGTCACTGTAATTGTTTAGCTTGCTTTTAGTGTATCAGTACACAAGTATCGTGGTTTAGAGTAGTTAATCAAATCAATACTTTTATTTATTTTACTTAAGTATTTGTTGAGGGTACTGTACTTTACTGGCACTATAAAACACTGTGTTTAGGAGAGTGAGAAATGTAATTTTGGAGTATGTGCAGAAATACACACGGGAAAAGGACTTGCACTGCCTCATGGCCTATTTTCAGCGCATTTAATGTCTGAATATTTGAACGGATAGAGAGAAAGAACCCACTTTATTTTTTATGTTGTCCAAGAAGGCTATGCTCACAACATGGGTTGGGGCTGAATCCCCCTTTCTTCAAGTGTGGAAATCTCAGATATCCGAATTACATCGGCAAAGTTCAGAAAAAAAGGAGGTAGGACTCTTCAAGAGTAAATGGGAAATGCCTCTGAAAGTTAAACTTTTAAAGTGCAATTTGCTCTATTTATGTGACTGAAAGAACTTGGGACTATTAAACAATGCTGATTGTAATTTTAATATCAACACGATATGTAATTAATCTAATTGTATGGAGCAGTTATTGTTTTATTCTGACAATCAATACAGTAAATGGCTCATGGGGGTTATCAGAGCACAGTGTTTACCTCCTAACAGGAGAAATCATATAAGGCAGAAAGCAGGTTTAAGATGTCATTGTCAAAATTCTGTCTAAAATTTTACAGCACTCACGTGTAAAAATAGACATTTTTTAATGATTTTTATGGCCTGAATTTCATAAATCAAATTAGAGGTTCTGTTTCACTTTAGGGGTGTATGTGAACCCTGACTATTGGACATCTGCCGTCTGGTATCACATATATGATTAAGCCACAAATGTACGGTTGTAATGCTGCTGTAGGTTTAACCATAGAAAAAAAACACAGCATCTTATCCACTTAAAAAAATGGTCTTTTCCCATGTAAAAATATGTTTCAGTGACAACTCTACTGTAGAAAGAAAGCTCACTGATAGACGTCATATAATGTTTTTATTATGAATTTTGTTATGTTTTCTGACAGTTCTCAATAACAATAAGTCAGCATTATCCATGTCATCATCGTATCAATAATTACAGGTAATGTTCCCATAGTAACATAGTAATAATATAAGTTATTAATCAATGCAATGTTTTTATTCCTTCTTAACATCACAGTCAAAAACGACAGGCTTTATTTACTGACAGGTTTAGCACTGCACATTGATAGGCTACACAGACAGACAGCAAGAGACACAGAGGGAGAGGTGGAGGGAAAGAGCTGGGGGCGGAGGTGGAGGTGGGTCAGGTGAGGAGAAGCACACAGTTGTACATTCATTAAACCAAACATCGTTGATGGGGTGAAAAAAAGACTGGAAAATAGGTGTTGATTTAAAATGTGTCAGTTGAGAGATGTGAAATGAGTGAGGCGTGTTGAAGTATACAGAAGACTGTTAGGGTCAGGGGTCAGGAGGACCAAATTAGAGGGGGGGATTTTTGTCTTTACATCATGTACTTTGAGTGCAACAAGATGGGAGGAGCGTAGGCACAAATTTAATACATTTTCTACTACATTTTTTACGTCAAAACGTAGAGGAAAAAGTAAACATTTTGAAAATATACAATTTCTGGAAAAAAACGTTAGAAAAACATTAAAAAATACAATTCAGAGAATAAGGTCAAAATGTTAAGGAAGGGAACAAATGGCAAAAACTCAAATGACATGAAAAAGTTACTTTTTGAGAAGAAAATGTTAAACTTTCAAAAGAAAGTCTAACTGTTCAAAAAAAGTTATTCTTGAAAAGTGTAGATATAATTTTCAGAACAAAATCAAAATATCAAAAAATAATAATTGTAAATGCAAATTAAAAATTCAAAGCCATGAGAAAAAAATATTGAATTCCTATAATGACATCAAAATGTCAAGAAAAAAGTCAAAGTCAATGCAAAAGGTAAAGTGTAATTAAAAGAAAAAAAATCAATGTCAAGAAAAGTCAAAACTACAATAAAACCTTAAAAATATCAAAGAAAAACGTCAAAATAATGAAATTGTTTCAGGTACATTCAAGAGAAAAGAATAAAACAATTGAAAGGAGCCAAATTGCTGAAAAGAGTAAAATATAGTGTTGAAAAAAAGCAAAAGTTGAGAAAATGACTAAAATACCATTTAAAGAAAAGTCTACATGTTCAGAGAAAAATCCAAATGTCAAAAACAAGACAAATGCTGAGGGGACTGACATTTTGACTTTAATTTTCTGATTTTTTTCTCTAACTTTTTATTCAACATTTTTCCCAGAATTTTGTCATTTTTTTAACCCTAATTTTTTTAAAATAAAAGAACATGAAGAAAAAACATCCTCCTCTATTTATTTCCTCCTCCTGCCTGACCCCAATCTTCTTCTGCACCAAGTTTCACAACAATGTGCCCTCCATTTTTCTGTGACTCAGATATTGACAAGTTCTTAAATTACAACAGTATTACACACAAATTAAGAGACACTCATCAAGCCAGGGATTATCGTCCTTATCACTACTACTATTATTATCATTATTAATATAGTCTTTTTGATGCTGTCGAGGTGATGGAGCGGAGGGGGAAGTAAATCATAATCTGCTCCCTCTTAAAGTGTGGCTGCAATAATAATAGTAATAACAATAATATCATAATATTCATCACTGTATTTACAGAAAATTCATTACAATCAATACAATCAAAACTGCCCAAGCTGAGCGGACATTCTGGAAACAGCAGGGGTAGTAGCATTATGAAGTGTGTACACTGTGTGTGTGTGTGTGTGTGAGATGTTGTGTCATTGTAAGTGTGCAGTGAGAGTCATTTGGAGACATTCCTGTGGTCACTGTGAGGGTGGGATGGATGTGAGGTTGCACTGGGTTTAGTATTGATTTTCTTTTTGATGTTTAGTGGCACAAGCTGAAACTTCACAGAGATTCCCACTTGAACCCCTTAAAAGTTGCATCGACTCAACACTTACAGGCCGTTTAGTTTGTAATGATGGAGTATTGCAGAGTATGTGTGAGGGATGAGGTGTGTGGTTGATAGTCCTTGAATTTTGTCAGCTTATTACCAGCCCTGCATACAAACAAAGTCAGGAGCTGAAGCACTAAAGAAGTCACAATAAATTAAAAACTCCTGCAAGCATAGTGTTTATAACAGAGCAGAATTAGAGCCAGGCAGGAGAGAAAGCACTGAGTAAATGTCTTTAAATCATCACTTTGAGTGTAAATTCAAAATATTAAGGATAAAGACACTGGGATGAGAGTGAAGACAAAATGTGAAGAATCATAGTTGAGATAAATTTTGAAAATAAAGATACAATTTGTATAAAAGCAGAAGAGCGGAGGAAAAAGATGAAATTTTACACATATAAAAATAAAAAGGTCTTGCTTTTTTAAAATAAAGAAAATTAAAGGGGAACATTCAGGAAAAGGTCAGAATTTGAAAAAATAAAGGTGAATAGTCTATAATTTCCTGAACAAAGTCAAAATTTTGGGGAATAAAGGTAAACAATTCAAGAAAAAAAGTTGAAATAGATCTTCGTTTTCAAGAATGAAGTGGAGCTGCTGATGTAAAGAAATGTAAATTTTAAAATAACATTTAAAAAGAATCAATCATTTTTTAATGAAGTAGAAATTAAAGAAAAAAATGAATACAAAATAGGTCTATATCATCTACAAATAAAAGGGATGTTAAAAAATAGCACGCTTTTAATGATAAAATTTTAATATGACTACATTTTCCTTAATGAAGACAAATGCTAAGAATAAAAGCAAAAACTCAAAAAATAAAGCTGTACTAGTTTTACATTTTTCCAGAAAACAGTGGAAATGATTATAAGAAAGAGTCATGATTTAAAAATTAAGATGAAATATATCTAAATTTCCAAAAACAGTGGGAATGAGAAAAAATGTCAAAATGTAATGGTTTTCTGTCTTTGAGAATAAAGTGGAATTGTCAAAAGCAAACTCAAAATTTCAAAACAAAGTTGAAGCAGGTTCATTTTAAGAAAGAAGCTGATTTTTTTTAGGAAAAAAAACAAAACAAAATTTCAATAATAAATCCTTTAATAGGTCCACATTTTAGAGGACAATAATGAAAGAAGTTGTAGTTTTGAAGTTAATTGATAAGGTAAAAACAAAAATCTCAAATATAAAACTGAAAAAAGTCAAAGTTAAACTAAACTTCATTCTGAAAATTCAGACTTAATCCCAATTTGACTGTTTTCTCTTCATTTTGATTCCCCCCCCCCAGTGGATGATGAAAAGTTTCTCTCTCCTCTCATTAATTCTTTCTCCTGCCTGGCCCTGACACTCTTCTGTATTTTTTTTTTTACATTTTATGAGACAGCTTCTGACCTCACTTTCACTGCTCTGCGGTTTTTACAGGAATGTGTACAGAGGGGATGCTCAGAGCTTGTGCACAGACTTCTGGAGTCTAACAGGGAGTGCAGAGAAACATCAGAGTCAAGGCTTTGTTTGTTTGTGTTGTTTGTTTGCATTATATTCCAGGTTTCTTTTTGTATAGATTTCATTCTTTGCTCAATAACAAAAGATAAAATACAATCTTTTTTTTCTTTTTTAAACAAAAGCAGTCTCATTCAACCAGTAATACACTATACAGACACATTAACCATCTGGTGATTCAGAACTGGTGCACCACAGAATATTTTGGTGGGTTTTGCTCATGAACTGTTTACATTGTGCCATAGAACATTAAGGTGGAGAACGTCTGGCCCTTTGTCGGCTATAGGTCACATATGGCGCAGAGTGTCAGAGTGTTACAGTGACTGTGTTGTGCGTCGTGTTTGTAAGCATACATTCCTTATACTAGTGGTGTCAGCAGTTGTCGATAATAAAAGTGTGGGGAGTGTGTAACTGGTGAGCCTATTTGTGGATCCCATGAGAACAGGCGGCTCAATAGCGACGTGCGTTGCCGTCCCTCCCCTCCTTTTTGATGATGATTCGCTGGTCATCGCTGGCGTCATCGGGTGACTCGGCTACCTCCTCGTCCTCCTCTCCCTCCCCCTCTGTGTCGGCGGAGATTCCCATGCGAGACTCATAAGACTGTGTGCAGGTGGAAACAGGAAATTGACAGGGAGTCAATAATATTCCACCTGCTTTAAAGCTTCTACCAGGGATCAACAACTACATTTTTATAGGGCCATTTTTTTATTTGACAGGTGCTGTGGGGGCCAGATCTTAAAATAAATTGAAATGATTATGCTGGCCTAATTACCATGTCTTGTTTTATCCAAAATGTAAGTAATTCTTAGCCCTTAAAAGTGAGATCAGTCCCCATCACCCATACTGCTGCTAGTCACATGGGGAAACTGAGATATTTTTGATCTTTATTTGGGTCTTTTTTTTTTTTAAATTCCCATGGGCAGCTACAAAACAAGCACCTACTCCTCCTTGGATCATTCATACAAACACTTTATAAAGACCCCAAGGTATAATTGAAAGACAATGATACAAGTAAAGATTAAAACACAGGCAATTATAACAAACAAATACATGATCACAATAAACCAAGTTTACATTAATTAATGTTGTCTATAATCAGGTTCGACACCAACTCATTCCTGGTTGAATATCCATATATTTTAACAAAATAAAGTTACCCAAAAATATCCCCCCCAACATTTTCTAAATTTGATAGTATTTTGAGGAACAGATTGTAAGCTGTGGGGGGCCTGATGTGGCCCCCCGGCAGCCAGTTGAAGACCACTGCCTTCTACCCTGACTGTATTTTTTAATTTTTAAAATTTTTTACCTCCATGGGGTTAACGATGATGGTGAGGGCAGAGTCATCCCATTGGTTGCTGCCTTCCTTAGCCCCACCCCTTGAGCCCTCTCCACGGCGATGGATGGAACGGATTCGGAAAACACCAAGGATTACCATGACGACCAGGAAACCCACACACACCATGATGATGACAGTGGCTGCCCCTGGAACCACTGTACACAGATTAAACACAGCAGGGTTCAAACTCTTTAACAGAAATCATGTCAAGAATATTTTAGGCAAAGTTAATGCCAGAATAAAAGAGGGCAGCGTTGTGCCAACACACCAACATGTTCCTCTTTGTGAAGGTCTTGATTCATAGAATGTGCAGCCGAAACCAGGTACGTCCAAACTTTTTCCACTTTGGGCCACATACAAAATATGTAAGGATAACTGGGCCACACGGATCTACCTGTTGTTAAGGTGCTTTTATACTTGGCTTGACTTCACTTTGTTGGAATCGAGAGGGAGCTGAGCTGAGACAAAAACATGAAATGCCCCCTGTTGTTGACTTGTTATGCTGAATGACTTCTCAAGCTCTCCTCTGCTTAGATAGCATGAAACTGCTTGTAACCATCATTGGTTAACTGTGACAAAAAGCCACAAAAAGGGGCTGACAGCTCTATCACCTTTGTTTCCAACTTTGTTTTTGTGGGGATGCCACAGAAGTTTTGAGCAGTCATATACAGTCATACAGTTCCACCTACCTGAAAAGAAGTACTGACAGTCTATACTGTCATGGAAAATGGAGCAGGTAGTACGCAAACTGCGCTGAACTGAGTCAAGTTTAGCAGATACCACAAATGGAAAAGCACCATCAGTGTAATGGAGTGAGTAAAACTGATCCAATGTAAGCCAAAATATCTTTGAATATTAAAAAGCTCTCCATTTATGGCTTGACAAAGCAAACAGTCACTAATTATAAAAGATTATGGGGTGGCCAATTAGATTTTAGGAGTCCCTGGTTGGCCCAGGCTCCTGCTGGATGAGCCCCTGGTGACAATGAGAATGACCCTCCAAGCCACAGAGAGGAGATACTGATGGCTCATTTACACTTTTAGACTCAAAACAAGAGCAAACTGCAAAAAGCTGGTTAACTTTACAGGAGCTTTTTAGCTGCTGGAAGATGCAAAATCTTATTTGTTAATCAGTAGACAGTGAAGTAAATGAGGCCCATTCATACTGCTCCTAAATGTTATTTGTTTTACTTTTTCATTAAGTCATGCACAAGTTTTGTATTCTGGGCAAAATGTCCATTACTTTTGGGACTTGCTGAGGGCCTAACTGAAATGGACAGAAGGTCGACATAACTTGGACATCCCTGCTTTTAACCATGACATGCTCATGTAAGATGATGAATTGATCACAGAATAATGCAAATGTACCTGCAGATGTATGGCAGCTATCATAATGTGTATAAGTGGATATATGTTTCAGCAGGCTTCCTTCCCCGCAAAAAAAACACATGTAATTTAAGACTTTAAGGATCTTTTTAAGACTAAAACTGTGAAAAATCAATATCAGTTTTTGCCCAGCTAGACAACTGGTGATCGACACATTACTGTTTATTTTCTGCAGTGAGCTAAAAGACCAATCAGTTGGCATGATATTGTTATTTTACTAAAACCTAACTAGTCAGGTTTCTAAGTATAATTGTATGAACAGGATATCAAGTTACATTTCTTTCCCAAAAGAGCAAAAGTAATGAAGACAAAAGAGAATGTTCACATGCATATGAAAATAAATTTTTTCACTGTGCAAGTTATTTTTCAAGCCCAAAATAAACTTGATACAGATGTTTTTAGTCACAGGCAATCTGAAATGTAAGATATCAACTTTTTAGGACTTAAATTTCTAAAATCAAATGCAATTTTTTAAGGATCGGTAGGGACCCTGATTTCAGTGCAAACAGCTCCAAGCATCAGTGGTTTTCCAATAAAATGTGGAAAACAACATTTTTGATCACCATTGCCTTTTAATTAAAGACCTTTTTGGCACATCTTTCTAAACACTTCTTCTTTTTCTTAGTCGAAAGGAATACATTTCATAAAGCAATCAAACATGTCTCAGTCAGAGTGACATCTAAAATTCAAGGGTTCTCACAAGTAAAAATGAAACCATATTGTTTTAATCGCATCTACTTACTTTTTAAGAATTTAAGAGGATCTGCAGGAGCTTTACAGTAAGATTTTTTTATGTGGTTAGGATTCAGTCTTCTAGTTTTATCTTTTGTGTAGCTGAGTGTTAAAATAAAATGTCAGACTCTCCTATAAGTACTGTTTACTCTGTCTGCATCTTTATTTTGTTTCTCTGTTTCTTTTACTCACTGTTAGTTCAGACTCCTGTCTGTGTATCTCCAGTCTGTCTCTGTCTCTGTCTTTGATCAGATATTTTGTCATTTCTTCCCACAGGCTTATGAATGTAGTGAAGTGTGGCTTTGAGATGTTGAAACCATGCTTAAAAATCCTCTTTGTCTGTTTATGACAGCAGAGTTTATTTTATTGTAGTCAAAATTCAGTGATGCTCATGTTTACTGTGAACCACCAAATTGCATTTTGTGTTTGCATGAGAGTAATAAGCTCCAACAAAAATGTGGAGTTTGTAATCTTTCTCCAAACAACCTGTACTTATCAATATTGTACAACCTTGTTTACCAGCCTTGGTTCATTTTTCCTTTTCTTTGTCTCAGCTGGTACACTGCAGCATGTCTTCAAGTGTTACAGTGATATCACTAAACTAGGCTGTGTTTACATCAGCCCTGAGAACACACTTGCTTTTCTCCATTACATTATAAACATAAAGAAGATCTCCTTGTAGAGAATCAGATCTATGACGAAATCAAGGCCTTTCACATAAATGATCAGTAAATCGGCAACGACTGAGTTTGCTTGATCCTTTTTTATGTCTAATGGCACTATCTTCATTTTTTTAATCATCACCCTTTCTACTCAATATTGATATTGACTTCTGAATATGAATTTAATTTTATTAACTTAATGTGGCAGGAGGTAAACCATACTGAAAAAAATCTATGAGGGAAATGTCACCTGAGTTGCGATGTGGGTTTGGAAGTGTATGTCCACTCAGCTCTCCGGCATGGTGGGATGGATGGAGGAATTGCTGCTGGGAGGCCAGCAGGTGGGACGGGTGGTACAGACTGTCCAGAGAGTGGAGGAAGTTCACCTGAGGGAGGGAGGGAGAGATGGAGGAGAATAAGTTTAGTGAGAACATGTTTCTGTACCAGTTTAGGACAGGGTTTCTAAGCTTGGCCTTACGTGAGGACCCACCATCAACTTCCTAATGACTTATACTGACACAAATTTCTTTTAAGAAATCTAACCACTCAAATTTATTCAAAAACATGCTGCTATTTAGATCTGAGATGGGCAGAACATGTCACTGAAAAAAGAGATGGGACAGAAAGAACATATTTAAAAGTGCATCATTGCAGTAACCCTGAGAGAACATATATGTATACATCTATCTAGTTACTCAGTGCTTTGTACATCAGGGACCTTTGGCCAGTGCAGAACTTGGACCCTTACAGAACAACTAAGGTGCTATTTAACTTGCTGAAAAAAATCCCTCACCAGAACTCAGCTTCATTGATGCATACAGATAGTTAGTGGAGAATCCTTCTCCTTACACCACTGCCAGGATAAAAGTCTTTATACTTTATGCAGTTTCGATCCATTTAAATCACTAATGCTGTCGTCTGGAGAGTGCAGCGAAACCAATTTTTCACAGTTTAAGTGTTGCTGAGTACTAAGAAGCTGACCCTTGTTTGTAAATGGTAGTCAATGATACAATCAAGATTGTTGCAGCAGTCCCTTTTAGACAGGGTCATGGGCCAGTTATGTTGATCAAAAATAGGGATGTCTATAGATAGCTGGCTTAATGGTTAAATTCAGATAACTAAATGGGCAGCACCAGATTTACAGTGGGTCAGTCCAGTTCTGTATACCGGTATATTCTCTATCAATACAAGCCTGAAAGCCTGGTCAAATGCTTGATCTAATGCTTTGCAGTTTTGATCAAGCTGCTCACCAATAATCACTACCAGAATGTAAATAAAGAATATTTTGATGAGATTTTACTGACTGCTTTAATAACTTTGGACTTTCAATTTGTTCTTTACTTGCATGTAGCTGGATTTTCAATGATCTGCCCAGCAAAATTCCCTAGTCAAAGTGTAGTCACATTTTGATTGAGGTAAAAAATATTTTATGGCAGAATTAGAGGAAGTTTTTTTAGTACCAACTATTGTAACCCACTGAATCACAGAGCATCTGACAGCACTGATCCACTATCTGGTCCTTCTTTGGTTTTCTCACTGAGATGGGGTTCTGTATAAGTAGAACTTGACCTTATCCCCTTGACTGTTGATGCACCTAATCAAAACCAACTTTCTTTCATTCAATGGAGTAGAAATTTTACAGATTAAAACACTATAAGACCATAAACTTCTTCACTGCCTACAACAGAGGGCAGCCTTTCTTGCCTGCAAGACAGGTGGTTTCATCAGTGTGTGACATCATAACAAAAGCTATTAACTGAGATCCACAGATCAGAGAAAAACTAACGTCATGTTTATGTCAGCTTTGGAGGCATATGATTATGTTTCCTCTCACCTCCAGTGTCAGCTCATTGCTGGTGTATCTGCCATTCATTTCCGAGCAGGAGAGACGGAACCGCCTCTCGAAGCGGGCAGAGCCTTTGGCCAGACGGTAACGGACAGAGCGAAGGACATCCTCATACACAGAGATGGACTCAGCTCCTGGCAAATGAGGGGGCAGAACAAAAGGGAGAAAGGAAGTCAAATCAGAGATGGTAACTGTTTAGAGGAGAGAAAGTAGAGAACAGAAAATAAGTCCGCAGCTTTTTACTGACAGTTGGTCATGGCTTCAGGGATAAATTACTTTAATTTTCAACAAGCTTTAAAGCCACAGCAAAACTTTTTTTTGTTCATGATGGCCTAAAAATGGGATACACAGACTTGCATGAATATAGCCTTTCTCACGATTTGTGTAATTCTTTTAGTAAACGTCTGCATTTGGTGTTTTGGTTGCGCTCTATCTATATTCTGTTTGCACACAGTTCCAGTCTACTTTTGTCCATCAGTTAGTATGAAGCCATATTTCCATCCATCTATCCATCCATTCAGGACTGTAACTTAGATGGACTGGTGAATCCAAAGTTTTTGTCTCAGCCCACTTTACTGCAGATGTTTCACCAACCTGTCTGTAACCCTGTTGGCTCACCACCAGCAAGGATGGGCTTGACATTAGGCATCAGGCAGTGGCTTTAGCATTATGATCCACCAGTACTGTGAAACTGTTCTTGGAAAGTGGAATTAAGCACTATATGAATCCTAATAATATGGCAGCTGATTTTGTGTCTTGTTCTCACAGCTCTGATGAGGAACTTGATGTTTTTCCTGCTCATTGAATTCTGTATGTCAAATTACCGAGTAAAACACTATAATTTTTTCAAGAAGAGATACAGAACCAGACAATTTGAAGTAGATTTAAGAAATATGTTGCAATATCTTTTTCACATTAGAGCTTTGTTTTATTGTTTCCAAAACATTTTTATTTCTTTCGACATTTCAAGATTAAAGCAGACGGAAAGTTTTATGCCAGTTTTGAATATATGCACATCTCTTTGCTTTAAATTCCATGAAATGGGTCCTGCTTACTTCTTATCCATTTATCCATTATCTATACCACTTATTCCTTTCAGAGTCCCAAGGGGCTGGAGTCTACCCCAGCTATCATTGGGCAAGAGGCAGAGTACACCCTGGACTGGTCGCCAGCCAGTCTCAGGGCTGCCACATATAAATAGACAACCACTCACACACGCTTACAACTAAGGTCATTTTAGAGTTGCCAGTCAACCAAACCAGAATGTTTTGGTCTAAGAGGGAATCAGAGTGACTGGAGAAAACCCACAGATGCACAGGGAGAACATGCAAACTCCATGCAGAAAGGCCCCACCAGACCAGGGAGTTGAACCAGCAACCTTCTTGCTGAGAGGAATGAGTACTACCAGCTTTACCACCATGCAGCTCATCACTTATTTGGTAAAATTTTTTGATTAAATGTTTTTCTTTTCCTTTTATAAACCATTGACACACACTTAAACAAACATTTCTAATAACTCCAAGGTGCATCGGCTCAGTAGCAGAACGTTGATGCTTTTTTCTCAGTCCCGTGCTCTTCAGAAGGTGTTTATTTTAAAGTGGTAGATCAAATTTTGAAGGAATTAGTAGCTGTGAGCGACAAACCTTCACTGTATATGCACACAAATTGAAAATTTTCAAATTCCTGGCCCATTTTTCATTAAACTGGACACTTTATCTTAAAAATCTGATTTTTAACTTTGTAATTTATTTGATGATTGGGTGATTAATGGACCAAACACATTTATAAAAAACACAATTTTTTATGATTATTTTACCTGAAAATAAGTCATTAGTGACAGGAATGTTCCACAGGTAATGCTGGGGTTAGACTAAATGTTTTTTTGTCAGTTACGAGGACCTCTATGTTGGATAAGGCGACCATAGAGCCATAAAATCGTGCTTTAACTTTCCAAACCAGCATGACAGATTACATGATGAAAACCATATGCATATAACGACAAATGTGATATCGCTGGGAGAAGGAGGGCTGTCACTGAACAATGCAAACAAAGACACTGGAGTATGTGTATCGTACTTTTGTTTGTCTGTCCAAACATTATAATGAATGAATGTGTTGGCTTGATGATGAATGCTAGCAGTCAGTCACCAGGGTGCTGATGTTCCTCTGATATTTTTCTTTCTACAGTCTGGTGGTACGAACAACCATGCTACGCTTCCTGTCATGAAATCATGAGGTGTCCCGGACGGGTCTTTTATTACTTTGACACACTACACGTGACAAAACAACTAATTTTGACAGGTCCTTAAACTATGCACAAAACACATGGGCATAATAGGTATGAATATTTGGAATAAACATTTATATTAGTATAGCTCTGTGATTGCTCTCTATTTGCACAGTACCTGTGATTGCAATGTAAGCCGTGGTATTAATGATTTCAAGTCCTCTCTCTCGCACAACATCCATGTCCACCAGAAGCTCCTCCCTCTCTGGGTTTAGCTCCTCCCCAAGCGGCTGTACTTCACAGCCATCCAGAGTGTGAGCTACAGCGTCAGACATTAGAGCTTCACGGAAAAAGAGAGGGTTGATTAATCACTTCATTTTTGAACTAAATTCAAATAATGGCCATCTTCTTTACTTTAAGTCAAAACAAACAGTCCAAACAACATTAGAGATCTAAAACATCAAACTTCAGGACTGCATAAAAATGAGGCATCAGAGCTACTTTTGTGTGACTCACCTCCCCCCTCCATCCCCTGTGCAGCTGTGTTGACAGCATGAGACAGCGAGCAGACAATCCTGAGCTCAGGGAACAGAGGGACACCGCGGGGACCTTCAAACTCAGGGGCAGGACGAGCCAGATGAGGGCCGACGCCAGAAAGAGAGATCTGAGGGGCGTCAGGCTGGAGGACCACAAGGTACCCCTCCAGCTGCTTCAGGGACAGGCAGCTCTCCTCGTTGAAACATCTGGCAGATAGGACAGATGTGTGTCGTCAAAGGGATTATTTTATACTCACAAAAGTAAGGTGACTCATAGGGATGGCAACGTCGTCTAAAAGTTGGCTCAGACTGATGTTGATATCAAAATAATTGATATATTGCCATGAATTAAAAAAAAATAATGCATTTTCTCAACTGCCAGCTTCTAGTTCCCATTTTGTAGAGAAACATCTTGATACAGTATGACATTTGGTTCAGACATGATAGCCTCCCATCATTCTGAATCATATCATCATTGATGATCATCTAGAAAATACCAATTTACCACTGAACATCTATGACTCTGTCAGACATGACGGACAGTTCGACAAAAGACTTGAATTAATGCAGTATGACCATAGACAGTGTGTGACATGAGCATAGTTGAGGCAGGCCTTATGCCTATTGGCAAACGGAAACAATGCACTCGCAGGCCACTCAAATAACCAATGCCTCTAATTGTGTCTGGGGTTGCAAAGGGGCACTAAATTTCCAGAAACTTTACAGAAATTTTCTATGTGAAGTTAAGTTGGGGAATTTTGTAAATATTCATAATTGGAAACTTTCCATAAGAAATATGGGACTTCATGGGAATTCACTGTAAATTAGGGGTGATTGAAAGCAACAATGCCTCAACGTGAAAATAAACATTTTGTTTTGTCATAGGCAGATGTCCATGCAAAATGAAACAGTTAAACACATCACATTTCCACAGATTTATTTGTAAGTAGAACTTTATCAAGTTTTATTATTTAATCAAACAATCAATTTCAACTTAACTTGATGTCATCCACGGGCTCAAAAATGTGGTTTTAGTAGTCCAGGGCTCTGGAATCATCTGTGCATGTGATGGAGGAATGTACAGTGAATGTAGGGGGTGGGACCTCAATACTCCTGCAGTAAGGAGTGAACTATGTACATGTGATTGAGGAGTAGCAGAGATATTCTCAAGTTAACTCGCATGAAATCTGTTTTGTTTTAGTCTATTTTATGCTAAAATATAGTACAGCATTGGCCTTCAACAGGGATTTTAAATATAATTGGGGAAACCCACCTATATTTAAAATCCCTGTTAAGGGCCAATCCTCACTTTTGTAAATTCCAGCATTATTCCCTTTTACTCCCATAAATTCCTGTTAATTCCAATGGAAAGCTTCCAACTTGAAATTTCCCTTTTATTTTTCAACCCTAATTGTACCCAAGTACGCAGAGCTCCCAGAATTGGTATAAAGAAATCAGATGTCTAATTTTAAAAAAATGAACTCCATTAATTTTTTCCTGACAAAGAAAAAAGCTAAGTGACGTAAATATCACATCACCTTATGTTTCTTTTATCTGCAATCATATTGTGTTTATATAAAATTAAGAGGGGAGGTGGACCTACATGTATTTCTACGCCCCCTCCCCTAAAGTAAGCCTATTGGACAATCCAAAATTGACATGCGTGGATAAATTCACAGAATGATACTTATATACAGTAGGTCTGTGTAAGACTTCAGTGTGGTTCACTTCTCCTCTGAGTTGTGTTCAGCTGCTACTTAAAATATCTAATTTCCTTGTCAAGTTGTTCGAAGAAAAAGCACATAGACGTATGGACTATTAAAGACTTTGTGATGAAAATCATTTAGAAGGTCACATGTTTATCATAGACTGGGATTTGGTGACTAAAGTTACCTGCAAGTTTGAAGAGCTGCAGTGTTTTCAGCAGCTTTTTGGACCAAAAACAGAGCCTCAGCTCGCTTCTTCTAGCTACAAACTCACAGGTTTAAACAGACCTTTAAGTCGTTGCTGAAACACTTTTCACTAAAATTACTACAGCACTAAATTGAGTCAAAATGTGTTAATATATTCCAGCACACAGCCCATGATAACACCCATACAGAGATGTAGGCTATGATGATGTATTGACTCGGTGTTGCTGATATCTACATCACTGCTGAGTGGTGGTTTACTGTTACAGCAACATATGTGCATGCCTCGCCATTCACACAGTTTGGAAAATCTTAATCCCTTGTGCCATAACCAACATTCCCCAAATTTTTATCCAAATCCATAGAAAAATTTTTGAGCAATAAGCAAACATTTTGAAAATTGCCCTGTCTTACAAATCCTTTGTAAAATTTCTAGATCTGTATCCAGATTTGGATCACCACCAAAGTCTGATGCAAGATCTGTGCCATGACCAACATTCCAAAAAGATCTCATCAAAATTTGTCAAAAACTTCCTGAGTTATCTTGCACAATGAATGACTGACTGAAGGGCAAACAAATGCTGGCAAAAACATCTGTGGAGAGAAAAAGCAACACAGCATACAGCACATATATCGTCTAGTCTTGATTATTTGTGTTCCATGATTTTGGAAAGCCAAAACTGTAGTTAAAATTGAAAAATCATGGAATTACACAGCCCTTTTCTGAACACTTTGTTAAATGCAGTGGTTAGCAATGTTTTATATGCCCACCGTTAAATTATCAACAAGAGTACTATTCTTGTTGTACAACTTGGGATAAGTGAAGAGGTATTGTCCTAAAATCGCAAAATGTTCATTCAAGAAACAAAAACCTTGACACCAGTCACTTATCAACCAAGCATGGACATTATCTAAATCAATGCATTATACGTTAACTCTTACTGTTAATACTGCTCACATGTTAACATTCCTGTGGGAGCTTCAGCTGAAACCAGCATGGCTGTAGACTTTACTAAAGTGCTGAGAAGGTTGCTGGAAAGATATTTGTTTAAAATAGGTCAGAGTAATGAAAAATATTTTCTCACTCTCAATCCCTAATTCCAGCATAATTGTGATTAGCACTGCTTCATTGTGACACTTTAAAAAGCAAACGTCACAAAAAAAGAAGCTCTGCTGAAACAAGCTTGAATTTGCTGCTAGAAAAAGACAGGCTGCTTTCATGTGTTTAATCATCAGCACAATAATTTAGCATCGTATTTGAAGAGGGGGGATTAGGCAGAGTGTGTGTGTGCGTGTGTTACTTTTTCGACTATCAGAGTGAGCAGCTGCTTGTATCGGCCTCTCCAGAAGGGCCTGCTGTTCAGCCATCTGGGAAACTCCTGGCCTCAAATCAGTCTAATCTTCACACACGCAATAAAACATGCTGGAGGAAAGAAAAAAAATACACTGGTACACTTGAACAGAAACCAAGTAGGAGAAAAATCTCTCCATGACCTTGAATCTGTACAGTCTTTGAAAAAAGACAACCAAAAAACTCCAGCAGAGATTTTTTTAGCCTGGAAACCAAATTAATCTCCTGAACACGTTATAAAACAAAAGTCCCAAAAGACAGTTATAAGAAGATTTCCATAGCCTGAGTGTTTGATGAAATCTGATTTGTCGGCTGGCTCCCAGTTTTCCACAATATAGCACAGAGTGTATGTTCTGAACTGCTAGGTGAATTAATAATTGATGAGCTCAAAGTGACTGCGAAAGCCAGAGAGCTAACTTGGAGTTGTTAAGCATGCCTGAGCACTGACCCATAAACATAGCTGGTGTGCTTTTATTTTCACAGCCAGGTGATTCGGTGAGATGCATTCAGGATTCACAGATCGTTTCAAGGCTGAACAATGTGTGAAAAATGCTCAAGGATGCAAAAATACTACACCTCTGTTGTACAACTGCATTGTCTGAGAAAAAGTGAGTAGAATAAGGGATGGGAGAGGTTTTTACTAAAACAGGGAAACAGTGATGTAGCTGGATCAAATATAAACATAAATGTTTCAGCTCTGTTTGTAATGATTATAAAGAATTACCTGGCTGTTGTCCTTACTGTGTCAATTAGGACTCTATGGTTTACTTGTGATTTACTCTCCCTCCTTCTTTTCTTCCTGTATGATTATTTCAATATTTGTTTAATCCCCCTTTTCTGTGAATTGCAAAGAAAAGGGGTGTTCATTGGTTTGCTCAAGTTTTTATCCAATCCCATGATTTGGTTTTCGTATGAGAATAAGAAGTGCCCCAAGAGCACAAACCTACAGCAAGACATTTCCGACATTGTAAGCTGACTTATCGTTGAAAATGTGGAAAACTGTTCCGTCACACAATGTTAACAAGCCCTTAAAAAAATTCCTGGATCTGCATTGGGTTTCAGATCACCACCAAAATCTAATCCCAACTCCTGTAGTCAAAAATATTTGGCCATTTTGAATGCAAATATACAAAAATGACCCCAGAGCTCACTGTATGTATTCATGTTTTAACATCATCAAAAATATTCTTCCTTAACTGTTGTCCCAAAAAACAGATTCGCTGAGATCTATAGCCCACTCTTAAAGTTAAACTGAGGTTTCTGTCGTTTGTTCTCTTTGCCAAATAAAAAATCATGGTCAATAAAAGAACTCCAGTGTCATAGCATCCCTAACCGTTCTCTCCTCAGCAGACAGAAATCCACCAGTTACAATGAGTAAAACAGACTTTCTGTTATGACCAAAGCAGACACAAAGCAGCACCTGCAGTGTTCTCTGTCAAAGCTGAAGTTCCTTGCAGGCAGGTGGAGCGAGTCAACTAAAAGATAAGATATTCTCTCTTATCTCCTTTGGTGACATACTCTATATAATCATTTCTTTCATGCAAAGCTCGTTTTTATCAGTGCAAAGGCAAGGTCCATGTTTGATGAGCTCAATGTCAAAGCAGCCGCAGTCCACAGATCGACACTTCCTCTGACTCTTAGACTCTCAGATAGACAGTAGACTAACAGCAGGGGATCTAGCATTTGTGTTGTTCAGAAAATTTCCATTAGCTTTTAGTTACTTTTCTAAAACCTTCCTCATCTTTTTACTGCTTTTCTAAAACCTTCCTCATCATTTTGCTGCTTTTCTGCAGCTGTCTGTTGAAACTAGGGCAGGATTTTGGTTGTAGCTGCTTTGAATTTTGTTAATAGTGGAAAGTGACACAGGGCTTTTGTTCCTTGGAACGTACTTGGGTACAACATCAGAGGAATGCGTGATTCAATATTTTTCTCCTCATTCATCATCATTCAACATCACACCTCTACTATTTCTACTTTCCTAATTTAGAACTAATGAGTAATCTGTCCAGTCAGGTAGCTATTTCTGTGACAAAATAACATACAATTACAATTTTCAGCTCTTTGCAGCACCTTTCAAACCCTGAAAACTTTAGGAGTCAGAAGTGAATGCTAAGTAAAATGTGGTAAAAAAAACAACAACACAGTAAGCCACAGTAACTCAAAAAAAAAATGACTGACTGCAACTTATAGGATTGTCTCACCTTTCTTGGAGACGGTACTATCTCAGTTTTGTTGAGAATGTTGACAAATCAAAAAAAATATGAAATAAGAAAATAATCAACTGATTCATTACCAATAAGAATAACCAATGTTTGCTGTCCTTCACATAATAGCTTCGATATAAGTCTACCATAGGGTTGGGGGATATGAAAAAAAATGTATCACCATTTCGTTTACATCACTATCACAATCCCGACTTTTTCATGATTCTATTTTGTATTTATATTTTACACTTTTTTTTTTGCAAATTACTAACTAGAGCCAAACTCAAATCCATAAACATTAACTTCAAAGAACAAAAAACAAACTGGTCACAGGCAATTCATTCAAGACTTTTACTTGTCTTTAGCAATAACATGTTGTTCATTGCATGGACCATTTAAATATTTACCATTTTATAGCTGAAACCACTGGGTAATAGGGGTGTGGAGGCCTAACTTAAAAAAGTACAAACTACTATTTCCCTACTGTCAGAACAAATCAACCAAACAAATTTGAGCATTTTTGGCACAATTGCAGAAACGTGAGTTAGTTGTGCGTCCTCTTCTGTTTTCAGATCTATTTCAGTGATGATCTCACATGTTTAATTCAATGGTAAATACATTCATCTGGAAGCAGGCAGACCTTAAAACGTCTGTTGTTTCTGCACTACTTTGGCCCTGTCCTTGTAAAGATCAGTCTTGAGGCCTCCTCTTTGACTTTGTCTGAACTACACCATCGTTATCATTGATTTTAGCATTAAAAGATTCCAGCACAGTGTACATATGTTAAGTGTGTTTGTACCTGAGAGAGGTGGTCAGTTTGAGGGGTCGTACTCCAGGGGTGGCAAAGCGGAGAGAGTTCCTGTAGGTGACCTGCTGCACAGCCCGGTTAAAGCTCTCAATGTCGTCACCCTCCAGCACCAACACTGACTGACTGGGGTTAACATGAACCTGCAGAATAGGAGAAGGAACATAAAAAAACTATGTTTTTATCCATTCATTCAAGAAACATCATAGTACAGATAAGCCATAAAACTAATCTCTTTAGAGTTTTTGCAAGGCAAAATTTGAACCTGGGAAGAAAACAAAAACAAGAGATCGACCATTTTATGAATCTGATTTCATAGGTATAAAAGAAACATGAGCATTATCGACATCTTTGTTAATGATACAGTACTTCCCGAGTACTTAGAATGAAAATGTAAATGTGTGAACACACACACACCAAACCGCCACTAGAGGAGGTAAGAAACACACCTGGCGGCTTGTCAACATTTCAGGTTTTCAATTAAAGGAATTAAATGTTTCAGCTCAACAGGAAAATGAAACAGGTTTCCTTTGCTTTAATCTCTCTTTTCAGACTTCACAAAAAGTGAGTATGTTCTCTATGTAATCCATTTACTGCAAGTTTAACAAATAGTAGCATTGCCCTTCAGGCAAACTGTCTATTTGCAGAACACGTTTAAGGATTTTCTTCAATTGAAAAAACACAACAAGTAATATGCATGATGTATTTATAAAGAGTACACTGTGTATTAAGATTAACTTGAAGGACATGTGAAGATGTGTTTCTGTTATAAATAAAGTTCAAACTGATCCAGACTGGGAACTTTGAGCTCTGGCAAGTTAAATGAGTGTTGAAGCCTTAGATCTGAATCATAGAGGGGAAGCTCAAAGGACTGCACCAAAAATACAGATTTTTCTCCTTTGAGGGCATTATGATAGATTTATAGTGGAGACTTAATCTATAAGTCAACAAAAAATGACTTTGAAAGTGCCTCTGGTTGTCTGTCAGTATAAGGAAATTAAAGAGATTTGGATAAACAGTTTTCAAAAATTAAGTTGGAAAACTAGGCTAGAGGAGCAAAGAAAATGCCTCTTTGCAGCCAAATTTGTGATTTAACTTGATATTTGTACATTAGGATGTTAATAAGAATAATTCATTTTGTTAAGATAACAAGAAATAAATCCCATCTTGACTTTTAATTATATTAAATAGTATTTCTGTGCCAACTTTGTGTTTCCACAGAAAGGAGACACTGCATTTACAAGATTTTATTCTAGAATAACTTCTGTAATTTTTGTTTTAATTTAGCTGGAAAATCAGGTATATATTTTTGTGTACTAAAAATCATTCATTTATTCATTTACTTATTTGTGTTTATAGTTAAAGCTTCTATGAGGAACCTTTGGTTTGAGAAAATTAATTAGTATCAAGTGACGTCACTTTTGGGAACACCACGTATGCAGGCAAGAACACTTTTCTTTTGCAGCCTGCTCTGGAGAAGTTTCCAGTCTCAGAAGCCAACAGCATGTTTTAACCACTTTTCTAATACTGATGCAGGCAGGGTTGGCAAGGACAAGCCAGGAAGATAGCAGGAATCTTGCAGTTTAAATAGCCTGCTGATCAGTAGGATGCTTGCCAGATTACTGGTGAATGATTCATGTTTGATGCAAAATAAGAGAAGCTTGAGTTATCTGCCTGAACTAGCTCGCAGGCCCATTGCTTTTAGGCTGGAAGGACTAACCCAGAACTTCTTTTGAGCGCTTTTGAGATCAAATGCAGCAAAACAGTATTTTCACTGTAAACCAGAATAAATAAATAAATTCAATGGGTTTCATCTTCCTATAATTGTTTTTTTTCCACCTCAGAAACAAAAGTGATACTGCAGACTAGCACTACTGCTTGGGACTTTAGCAAGTTTATTGACAGCCTCTCCAGCGATGCACCTTCATCTAGGTCAACATCATAATGCATGGACGGTTTCAAAACGACTGACTTTTATAGATATATTCACTTTGACCATAACGTAGGAAAAAAAACAACCTTGAAGATCCAATACTGCAAGTATTACCAAGTGCTTGTAAACATAACCTCAAAAAAGGAGTCATGTCTAAGATCTACGAGAGTCTTATAGAGAGCAAACTTCATACAACAGAGAATGTTAATGGAAAATGGGGGGAAGAGGTGAATCTGTTTGAAACTGGTTGAATATGTGGAACCTTTATATGGAAATTCAAATTCTCAAATGTGAAGATAATTAAGCTTGAGTGCAGTACATATTTTTTAATCACACTGAGACGGAGGGCACATTTTACTGGGGTAATGCTGTTTTTTAGAGGAAGTGCAGGTTCAGGAGGCCAACCACTGGCTCTTATTCTGGGAGTGCTTCTCCCATTTTTGGGAAATATAACCCTTCTGCTTTGAGATTCAGAAAACATCAAAAAGAATTCTAAACGTGGACTTGCGCCTGCAATTTATCTCAATATTTCTAGGAATTATTGATTTTTAGGCAAGAGGCGCTGTCAGGTACTTGTTTGGTGTCTTGACCTCTGCTTGTAAAAAAAGCCATCATTATATGCTGATTGCTTCCTGGTCGTCCCACAATACAAGAGTGGATTGATATTGCAATGATATTGATGTTATGGAAATGATCAATTTTTGTAACAAGAAATAAGATAAGCAAACTACTACAGCAAAGATTAGACATTAGATCTTTTAAAGATCTAATGTCTAATCTTTGCTGTAGTTACTCCCTTGTTATTATTATTTTCTTCCTGTCTCATCCCTGATGTTATTTACCAATCTTGCGTGCACTCTAAAAAAATCTACCATAGTGTTGTTAGTTTTTAATACCTGAAAAACCGTGGACTGCAGAAAAACTCAAAATGATTTTCTGCCTCAAAACTATGTACATTTTCTGCTTTCCAAAACAAATATAAAGCATTAAAAAAGCTATTAAATGCAGACAGTGTAGTCTGTTTTGTCTAGCAGAGCAGATTTTAAGAGTCAAATGTATAACATTCTGTGATTCTTTGCAGTGGAAATACAAGCAAAGTCTGTTTCTGGCTGTTTATCTCTTTGCTTGAGACCTAGCCTGTAGCACTTTTTGCAGATATGTATTACAACCATATAAAAATGAAAAATCATCATAAATCTTTCATTGAAACATGTCTCGTTTGCTTTTGTTAGTCATTGATAAGAATACATTTTTACTTCTGTTGGTTTCATCAGCAGATAAAAATCTTCTGACAGGAGCTTTAAATGTTATTCACTGAAACACATGGAGGGCGTACACATTTAATGTGTTCATATAAAACAAATATTAAACAGGATTTTTTTGGCCCAATTTTTCTGTATGATGTGCCACTCTATGTTACTCTAAGTTTTACCCTGCATTGCTAAAGTCAGTGTCAACATCATATGTGACACTTTTCACATGCCAGCTTTTACAGACATTAAATACAACTAAGTAGAAAAGACAGTCTTCCTCCTGGCAGCCTGACTAACTTTCGTGGGCCAAAAAGATGCTGAAAGTTCATTCTGTTTTATAAGCAAATCAAAGCTCCTCACAGGAACTTTAAATGTTGAGGACAAACACAAAGGGAATATTCTGTATTTTCTCATGTGTTAGAGACAAATTCCACATTGTAAATGGGACTCTTTAACCTCAGGTTTCTTTTTAATATGTCAGTGTCATGACATATGGGTCATTTTCTACTTTCATTTTTGTTTATTATTTATTTTCTTTTATATTTTGTAGTTTACTTGAACTTCTCTGTCTTTAAGGACCTACCCCTCATGATTCCTGCCTTCTATGTCAGCCTGTCATTCCCTGGTTCTCTGTGTGTTCAATCCCAGTGTGCCCTCTCTCAGGGTGCCAGTTCAGTGTTTTCTCTGCGTACCTTATTCTTGCAATCTTAGTTTGAGAGTATTGCAGTACTGAGTCCTGAAACATGAACGTGAGTTAGGATTTGCCACAACTAGTTCCCCCATCTCAAAGTCTATTTGATTTTGTTGTATGGGTTTTTAGAATGATGTCTGAAATAACGTCCATGGTGAACACAAAGTGGAAGAAATCTTAACAACCTTTTTCTACTACATTAAATACAATTAAGAGTTGATCCTCGTAAATGTTCATAAATCATGTTATTGTATCTTTAAAAAAATGATTTCCTTTAAGTTGCTAGTTAGGACTATAGAGTCTGTTGGGGACATTAACCTCACCTGTTTTACATAATGGACACAGCCATGAGCACTGACTTGATCAAGTCACACTATGAAGAGAGTCTTTTAGAGAGGACATAAGAGCTTAAGAAAAAGTATTACATATGGTATAATGGTAGTGGCCGTGTTGAAGCCAGTTGGCCATGCTGCAGTTCCATAATTTACTGGAATTAGCTTTTCATGCTCACCATTTACATTTACATTTAAAAAATCATGGAAGGTATGTTCTTCTGTGCATATTGTTATGATGAACAAAAAGGGTCAGGGTTAGGGTTAGGGTTAAACTTTTTTCATGTCACAGCGCTCGGTTTCAGCAACACTCTAAAACCATTGAAGAAAAAAAGAGTTGTTTTGAAATGCAATGCTAATTTGTGGGTTGAGTTTACAACGTGAGGTTGTATATATGTTGGAAATAGTGTAACTGCTTGCAAGTTGAACATCCATATTGCACTCCCAAAGTAGTTTAATAACTCTTCAGTATTATCATGGAGAAACAGACAATTAAGTTGCATAAATTTTTTGTTCTCTACAGACCGTACAAACAGCAATGGTCCATGACCACAGTGCCAAATCCCATTGGCTTTTAGTTGCAAGAATCAGCATGATGCTAAATGCATGCTAACCACCTGTTTATATTGACTTTTAGCATCATGTCTGCTTCTGACTTGACCACAAAAGACACATTACCTCCTGGTCGCTCTAAATAATACTAATGAACTGTAGTGTACAAATTCAGCCATGGTGGTCCCCTGCCGTGGAGTGATCTAACAAAGCTTTGAATGTCAGAACTACATACCTATCCATCATTTCAGAAGGCGCATTCCACAGCCAAGTCTCATTACAACAGCAGCAATATATAAGCTAATGCTAACGCGAGCAATCGACAGTTTTGTGGTAGAAAACAGGAACCTGTTTAATGGAGACCCTTGATGAAACCAGCTGTCAAAAACAGAGAGAACTTGTAAAGTCTTATTTGTGTAGTTTTCCATGAAACACCTGTCTGATCAACTAAGCCCCATATTTTAATGAACTATTAAACAAAGACGTATTAATGAACAGCTACAAGACTTTTGCATAGTTTATAATCTCTGTCTAAATGCTGAAAACTGTCTTGCTGTCCAGTCCTTGTTTGTTTGGCTGTATTTTGCAGAGTCACTGGCATTTGTATTAAACAGACTAATTTAATCATGTCACTTTTGGTTACTGTTATGGCCCCTAAATTAATCTCAAATGTAATTATTGACTAAAATGCCTTGAAGCTTATCAACAGCAGCAGTACTCCTGCCATCCAGAGTGGGGAGTGATGTTATATTAGTGTGTCTCCAAGTGGTCCAAATGACAACTGCCTGTTTTCTGACCCTGCCTTCTGCCTGCTCCTCTGGTTTGTCTGCTGACTGACTGCCTTACAGTGCTTTCACATGAGAGATGTTTTGGTAGTGTGACTGCAGTGGTGTTCTCATCAAGCTTGTTACCAAGTCAGAGCATTCACAACAATGGTGTAAGTCAAAAGGCCTATGCAGGTAAAATTTTGCAAATAGGAGGCTCACATATTTTTACCAGGAGCAACACGTTTATCACAGCAAAAACAATCAGGAACATGAAAAATCGAGAGCCTTGTTTCAGTTTATTTGTTCGTCCACATTGGTAGAATATGTCACATGCAATGAAGAAAACAGTTCAATAACACTTCTACCTGTGCCTTTCAAAAAACTCAGTTTGACACCTCTGTGGAGAAACTCCCTTTGTGTGTACTAGGGATGTCACGATATGAAATTTTCAGAACGATACGATACAATACGATATTTAATTGGGATTTTTAAAACTCACTGTATTCACTATTGATTTAAATTTCAATGTTTTTGCAGCCTCCTCACCCCTCTTTCTGTGCCTCCCTCTCTCCTACTCTCACATGTACGCATCAACACATCAAGTTGAGTGCTCTGGGAAATAATACATTCAGCACAGAAAAGGCAACAAAGTGGACTATAGCCAGCCTATATTTCAATAAACTGTCAAAATAGCTTCTCACATACACATTTTTCTCTTCAAAATATTTTGCATTAGTGTTTTAGAAATGTATTGATGTCGTATATGTGACCGCGCGTTCAAATTAGAATTTACGATCCGTTCATGAACGCATCTCGTGCTCCACAGGTGTTGCAGACACCGCTAGTAGCGACTGCAGACCTGGCAATCTATATTTACACATTTGCTCCTCTCGTGTAATATAATAATTTTGAGGCTCTGGCTACTTCACATTTACCATAAAACCGCTGGTGACTTGTCCTCACTTTACCCTAACGTTACTTTTTTTTTACTTTACACAAGGCATGGTGAGTTGAGACAGACAGAAGAAAAGGTGGAGCAGAGACGAGTGGTTCACACGGAGTTACCGACCTATTACGGACTCTTTGGATATATTTTTCGTCATCTGCATGACATGGATGTTTGTTTACTTTACCTTGGATACAGCCATTTTGGCGTAATCTTGCAGGTGGTTCTCCCGAAGGTGGTATGCCATGTTGGACGTATTTGCACTCTTACATGGAATTTCTTTCCTGCACCTTTTGCATTCAGGCATCTCATCCTCCAAGATCTTCCCGTCGGAGTCTTGAGGGTAGCCAAAGAACTCCCATACTACCGACCTGGTTCTTTTTTTTGGAGGATAAAGAGCCGGGCTGTCAGAGTTTTCCATTTTCTTTTCAGCGAGTCGTTCTGTGTCTGCGCATTGCCAAGGTAATGGCGACTTCTTTGTACATTCAAAATGGTGGTTAGTTTTATTATGGGATGGATTCACTCTACACTGCTGTGTTAGTTTATATTTTTGTTACAAACATTCAGTGCAGTCTGCCACACACACATCCACACACACGCAAAGCCTGCCTTCTGTAACATCACGTGACTATTGTGGCACGGAAAACCTTACGAATGATAACCGTGGTCGTTCTCTATTGCGATATATCGTGTTACAATATATATCGTGACATCCCTAGTGTGTACTGAAGTTTTCATGGGTCAATTATTGAATGAATCAGGCCACTTTGGGGGAGAATTATTGTTGTTCTTTCTAAACTTTCATCAAAGCTCTTTATTGAGGTTAAAAGAGACAGAACTGTGGCAGCAGGGAGAAGCAGCCAAAAGCAATTGCGTTACAAGCCAGAGCTGGCACACATCATCAAAACACATCCAGTGTGTCTGAGCCGTTATTCTGTGGCAAACTTTTAAATGTTGATAAAAATTTGCTTTTTTTGAACACTCCTCTGGGTCTGGGCCTGACTCCACAGTGTGTTTGTGTCTGTGTGTCAGTCAGTCTACATTGCTCTGAGTTTTTACCTTCATGCCTGAGCCCAGGGTCTCCAAGTCTCCAAAGTCGAGCCCCTCCCTGCAGGCGTACAGACACTCCACCACGCTGTGAGGCTCCACACTGCCGGGACGCACAGTCACCCCCGACAACAGGCCGTGGTACCCTCCCACATACTTCACTAAAGAGCGGCAGAGACGGTGTGTTATGAAACAGTGCATTTATATTCCAATAGGCTCATAAATAATAGAGAACAGGCTGTGGAGCCTCATGCTGACAACAAACAGTGTGAAAACAGGGAGGTCACCTGAGTCTTTACCCTCTGGGATGGTGTTGTTTAGTATCTCCTTCTGCTTCTCTTCTGGTTCTGCAGGGAAAAAAACAGGGAGCAGAGACATAAAAAACACAACGACTGAGAAAAATACTGGAAAAGAAAGTGAGAAAAGACGTCAGGGTGCCAGAGACTGACAGGAAGAATAAAAAAAGAAAAAGAAATAAATAACATGAGTAAGAAAACACGAGCAAGTAGAAAACCCGTTGATGATATTCAAAAATGCACCATCGCCTCATTATCTGGCAGCAGCTGTTGCCAAGCAGGCAGCAGAGCAGCTTTCAATGTGAAGTGTAAGGCTGTGAATACATGTGTGTGTCTGTGTGTGCATTTCACAACTAATTGGCAGCCAGAGTTTCCTGTTAAGCAGTGGTTCTAGTGTAAGTGGTTGATAGCTGTCTGGCCCTCGTGTTGTTCTGCTGCCCTGAATTATTGATAAAGTCAGTTATATTATTAGCCCTCCAGGATAAAATGCATCAACCAAATTATAAGTGAGTGAAACGACAGAGTGAATGGCATGAGGGGGGAAACGTCTCAGCAGACTATATTATCTTGTAAGGGTTTGCGTGTCCCGAGTGCTTATGCTTGAATTGGCAGCCTGCTCTTGTATGTGATGTGCGATTTAATTTAAATGACATTTCAACGACAGAGGAATTCAAACTGCACGATTTCTGCTCGTACTACTTATACATGAAAGAAAAACACAACATTTGACGCTCTCTGCCTGCATTTATTTCTGTCACAATTCATCATGAGGCAGGAATGAAATGTGTGTCAGTTGTGGATTCACAGAGAATTAATTTCTGTGCCGTACCCCAGCAGGCGCCGATAAACATCCTCTGGCGGGGGGCAGGGTTAGGGATGGCTCCGTTGTCATGGATGAGTGCTGGGTCGAAGGTTACACCGTCAACGTACAGGGTCACAGAGGGGAACTGAATGCTGAGTGAAAGGTGATGCCACTCGCTGTCACACACCTGTTGGATGGAGATTACAATGACTCAACAAGAGTAGACAAAGAAACTGTACATGTCACTGGTAGAAAGTCTGATATGAGCTGTCAAAATGTCAACAGTACTGAAAAGTAGGGTAAAGCCATCGAGAAAGGATATGAAGATTCGTAGAAGAATTCAAATATAAAAGTTGGGATTTTCTCCTTGACTTACTCCACCAGTTAATTTGCTCCCTCTGGGCTCCTGTAGTTTACAACCTCCCCCATTTTTTTCTTCAACAAAGACACAACAACAACAGCTGTGAAGCTGTGGAGTTGTTGTCAGACAGAAACTCTAACAAATCTCACTGTTTTCACAATGGCAGGGCAGATCATTTTTGGTACAGACACATTTCTAGGCATGTGTTTATTTTTTTAAAAAGACTAAATGATGAAAACCTAGTTGCACAAAGTGAGTGCATGCCCTTTAATTCCACGAGGGAAATTCAGATTACTTCTGAGACATATTTTGATAAAGTTTAAAAAAAAAACCTGAGCAAAAGTAGAATAATTGGCAAAGTGGGCCAGAAAGTTAAAGTGACATAGTTCTTTAAAATTTTTGTACAATCACGTTGACTGATTATTAAAACAACGGTTTCAGTGGCCTGAGGCAGGGACAGGCAACTGGTACCCCCGGACCACATGTGCACCTTCCCCTGACTTAATACCTGAATACCACTTCCAAATCATTAAAAAAAAGTACACTGTAAAGTGACATTTCAACCTGTCTTGCCAAATAAAACCATCAGAAGAAATCATTTGTATTAAGATAAAACAATGAAAATATTGTCACAATACATTTTATCACTGCAGTATTGCTCTTTATAGGAAAATAGCAGTAATATTTTTGAAATACATGCATTAATCATCACAATGTGCACTGGCAATAAATACAAATGCAAGTAACAACACTTCAACCACTGGTAAACACTCAGAAATGTCAGCATATCTGCTTCCTAGTCTTCTTTGCTTTTGTCAGTCATAAAGAGACATAAATAATAATTTCAGTCTGTATGTAGATAAAATCCCTAGCTGGAGCTCTGTGAAGAAACATTTTGTTAAAATTGAACGTCCTGCATTAATAGTCCCACCAAAGGTAGAAGTAAACATGACTTACAAATATTCTAAGTTGAGGTACTCATGTACATAAAAATGATTCCTTGAACCAATCAATTATCATGTGGTAATACTTTTAAGCTCATATTACATGAAAATGGACATTTAAGAATACTTTATAAAATCATCTTTTAAGTCATCATCATTTTTATGCCCATATCAGAATTCTTTTGAGGCACTCCTAATGGTATTATGATTTCCTGGAAACAAACATTGAGCACTTAAACTCTTAAAGCTTTTTGTTCTTACAGGAAACATGAGTACAAACAGAATCAAACAGCACTTTGTAAGCTGTTTTTGGTGCTATACGATGGGCACTTTTTAAAAACACTTTCTACAGTTCAAAAGTCAAGGTTTGTGTCTTGTAAACAAATTGTTGTCCTCTCTCAGGGAAGAGATGACCTCTTGAGGTAGAAAAAGATAGGGATAATGAAATACTATTACACAATTCTGCTCTCTTTTGACAGATGTTTCCTTATCTTTGCAGAAAAGGCCAGAGGTATAATGCCTCTTTTTAAACTGTCCATCTGCTTGTCTCTGTTATTCCTGAAAATGTGATATCCCCAGAATACTTGAATTTTCTTGAACCTTTGAGCAATTGTCCACCCTAACTCAAAGATGAACTTATTTGATTTTAAAGGTCAAATGGCACAGTCATTGTGTCTCATGTTCACTGCTCTGGTTGGCAGTTATATCAAACCATTTGTAATTTTAATCTCTCTGGTCTTTAACAATTATCAAAATAAAAATATCTTAAAAGTTTGTGGGGAAAGGTTGCCGAACACCTAGGGTTATGTATGTGTGCCACATGTGCTGAGAGGCTGATGTCCTCAATTTAGTCCACATGGGTTTGGATCTGGCCTGTGCACTTTCCTACATGCCTTACTCCACTCCCTCACCCCAGACACCCTCTCTGTCAAATAGCAGCAAATGAAGATCAGACACTCTAATTAGTTTGATTTACGTTACATCAAAAACACAGCTATGTATCATCAAGGAAAAAACCCAACCTGTGCCTATCTTTGCACAGATACACAATGTGCTTTTAGACAACACACTTGGCATTGTCAAAAAAAGTGCCCAAGTCATCTGAAAAAAAAAAAACATGGGACTTCCAACTTGACTTCTTTTTATTATTATTTATCGGCTGAACTGAAATAATTTGAGAGCCCCTGCTTTAATCTTTAACCATGTTTGGTGTTCTAAATAATTCATGGACCACATGAATAATCTTGGTCTCAGTTGGACTTTTTACTTTAAGCTGTCATATCAATGTAGCCAGTGAGGAGTACTGTGATTTTTTTTACACAAAACAGTAAGAAAGTAAAAATGAAAAAAAGAAATATTAATAATCAAGTGCTAATCTATGTAAAATCATGCACATATACGTTTAATCTCTCTTTACAAATACAGAACAGTAAGGGTTTGGGATTCATAAAGACAGAGAGTTAGAGAAGACAGGCCTGGGCAATAAGATATGGTGGTTCAGACAGAAGGATTTGATAAATCTGCTCGGTATCAGCTCAGCATCCTTTAATCCATGCCGCTTCAATCTGTCTGAGACGGGGGGCTTCAGTCAAAACAAACCCCCCACCGATGGCCCCTTTTAGCCTCAAAGGCAGTGAACCAAACAAACTTATGTGTATGCAGTGATGTGACTTTTCTGTTGTTGTGTTTTCATGGATGATTTAAGGAGGAAGTAAATGCTTTTCTGTGTTTTTTACTACTAAATGCTATGCTGGAGGACAAAATGTTCAATGTTCTGTCTAAATGATATGGAAATATGTTCCAGTTCGTTTTCTATTGTCCTTCATATCTGCATCTGCACTGCATTTAACTTGAAGGGATAAAAACACAAACTGACTTTGTGAAAAGAATGGACATACTGAGACTGAGCTGGTTTTTCACAATAAAACAATTAAAGTGTTTTTTCCCAAACAGCCTTGACAGGAGAAGGAGTTCAGGTAAAGTGTTTCAGTAAATATGTCATTTAAAAGTTTTTCTTCATGTTGTTCTTTTGTTTGAAAATAGATGTTATGTAAAATAGTTGTGCCTTGTAATCCCTCAGGGTAATGAGCCAGATCTTAAGCAAGCACAAATATAAAAACTTAACTGTTGTTTTTTTCCATTTCGGCTTATTTCAAAGGTACAAATAAAAGAAACTGTGTAAGTGAGAACATCAAAGAAGAATGCTGCAGCTCCCAGAGTACCTGCTCCAGTTTCCACAGGAACTTAACGGGCCGTGCAGCGGAGACATCGGGCCAGTAGAAAAGGGAGAGTCGGCAGCCGTGGACGGAGAGCGAGTAGTGGGAGAAGGAGTCATCTGTGGGGCGGAGGATAATTTTGCAAGTCAGAGTGGTCTTATTCAAACATCTGAGCAGTGGGAGGAAATGCAGAGAGAAATTCAATTGTACAAGACCTTTAAGTAGGTGTAGGGCAACCCTGACAACTCCATAAAAACTATTAATTTTAGAACAAATTGTTGTAAACACAAAAAGATTTGAGATCAGCCTTTGATTTTTGGATTAACACAATTAAAACATATCTCAGCACTTTCAGGTCTTTCCTTGGGGTTGGTAAATACTGGGGACTACATGACACCAGGCAGCCAATCCAAGTGTGAGATAAAACAAAAGTGCAGTTCCTCGAGTGTCCACTTGAGGATCTCTGCAAGGAGATTTCAACATAAATACGTATGCCAAGTTCACAGCAATATAAACATGTTAACAGCCTGTTTCAGAACTGATTTTTGTTTGGGATAGTTCACACCTTCTTGTGTTAACACTATGTAGGGGTTACATTTTTTTTAGAATTTGGAGGGTATGAGTTATGTATAATCCCAGCATGGCTGTAAAATGTAAGCCAGTACAGTATGGCTGATGTCAGGAAGCAACAACTCATTGTCCAGCACAAGGAAGGGCAAGTAGAGAGGGCCTGCACCTACATACATACAGCTAAATAAAAATGAGCAGAAAATGAATTTGAAACAAACGTAGAGCTGTCAGCCTTGCTTTGCTCACACATTGGCGCACAAACTTTCCTGACACTTATTTTCAGTCAGAACAATTCATAATATTCCTTTCAATTTTTTCACACAGATTTTAAAGCTCTTTTAATTGAGATAATGACACAGACATAAATGAATGCTGCTGCATCTTTAAAAATGTTGAGCTTAACCATAGAGACTGAGATTTTCTAAAGTTATTTTGAATGCCCAAAACTGCTGCAACTAAATATTGGCGAACAAAATGATCAACAGGTGACATTAGATGCAGCCTCTTGACCTACATTTCCCACGGCAGTGTTTTATAATTAGTGAAACACTTGGTTGCTTAAAAGACAGGAGGATGGGATTTTTTTACACATTTTAAGACAAAAGTACTGAAGAGCCTGCTTTGTCTACAGGGGTGCCAAATGTCCCTCACAGGGTCTCTAATTAAAGGTCTTAATCTGTCTGCTTTTATACATGAAAATTTTGCAAAACTTGGCCAACTTGAAAGTCTGAAAGTACTTAAGTACTAGAAATACACCAAAGGCATAAACAATATCTTGTGAGGCACAAATTGAGTCTTTTCCTGTCCACTTGGGAGCTTAAGTTAAGTGACTGGATGCAGGAGTCTATCTCAAGAGCACCTTGACAACAGCTGTTGAACCCTTAAGTGTTTTTCTTTCTATTCCCAGTTGTGACTTTCTCTGCAGTCCTGGGTCACCTTCCAGGGGCCTGATGTCTAAATTTTTTGCTCTCCTCACTCAAAAATGCTCAATATTTTCCCTGCAAACTTCCAAAGAATAATTTCAATGACGAAACAAACGCACCATTCTTGACAGTGCTGCACACGATAGTTTCCTCCTCCTTGCGGCTTCCTCTGGTCTGTGTAGTTGCAGGCTGGATGTTGGCTCCGCCCCGTCGCATCCAGAGCTGCAGGGTAAAGTGGTCGCCAGATAAAGCCGAAACCACTGAGTCAGGCACCACAGCGACATGGTTTGAGCCGTTAAAGGAGAAGACGAGAGATGAGTCGGAGGAGGGGAGGGTGGGCAGAGCAGTGGTCCAGTTGGCCGCGGGGGAAGGAGGTGGGAGGAGGTCAACCTCACCTCTCACAGCACCTGAGGAACAACAGAGAAAGAGAGTTTGTCGATAAAGAAGGTTTTGTCACCCAATAAATCAAGTGTAACGAGGTGCAACAAAATCTCACCACACAGCCGTCGCACAGATCTATCAGAGTAGCTGTCCCTATCGCAGCCTTTCCCGATGTGGCCAGTTTGCAGCTCTACGGTGGCCTGAATATTCCAGACAGTCTCTTCGCAGGTTTCCAGGTGCAGGCTGGGGAAGAGAGGGATGCTTCCAGATCCAGGTGTGTATTCCACACGTTTGGTCCATCCTGAATAAAACATTGCATGCAATTATGACAAGCAGGCTTGCTGATATGCAATATTTGGATTTTAAAAAATGTGAGAAAAAGCAAAAAACAAATGCACAAGAACTCCAAAATCAAACCTCTGCGAAGAGGTTGACTTGTGTTATGTTCTTGTTGATGAAATATGGATATACAATAAAGTCAGAGCTCTATCAAACACTTCTGCTGCAGGCTGGGAAAACTGCTTTACTTTTCCTTTCTGAATTTTGCGCACAGACTTTTTCAAATCAATGCTGCTGCCTGTTTTTTGGCTGCCACGGTAATGAATCCAACATGGACATTTTAGCCCACTTTGCCTGTGTTCCACCCTGACTCAAATTCATCTTCCACACAGGTATTTATTATACTGTAGAGAGCAGCCAGTGGACAGAGTCAGAAATAATGAGGAGAGCCATAACTTCATTTTAGTTGGATAGTGCAGAGTTTTTAACTAATCTGGTCTTGATGATACTGAACTTGGGCAGAACAGACAGAGTAATCAGCTGGTGTACTAATGATGTTTAATACAAATGTTTGGAGACGTAAATTTACATTAATAAAGGCACAAGATGAAGTGGTGTAGTGACAGTAACGCAAGAAGTATGTGCCAAGTCTATTTGATTTTGCAGGTATGAACATATGGATTTCTCTGGCCATATGATCAGTTTTAATTTATGCTAAACTTTAACAATATTTTAGTATTATAGACTGAAACTGCAATGAAGACTTTCACTTCATATAGTATGTGAGGAATCATTAGTAGCCAGTTTTGCCAAAGACAGATCATTTTAATTAACTGATGTTACTTAATAAGTAATTAATATCTATGTACATAACTACAATTTTTACAAAGTTAAAACACCTTTGCAAATTTAATGAATAAGCATTAAGACATTGTCTGATGTCCTTAGAGGCCTTGTCATCTTTGATACTTTTCTTTTAATTTATGACTTATTGGCTCACATTTAAAGACTTAATTTGCCTTACAGGTAGAAACAAGAGGGGAGAGGAGTGGGGTTCATATTATCAATAATATTAATATAATATGAACCGGGGTATGATTTGCCCACATACAGAATGTGCTGCTGTAATATCACAGCTTTGTCCCGTGTTTTTGTAAACGTAACATTAGAGCTTCAAATACTTTTTGTGTACATATACAAAAACTGAGGATCCCCAATGTCACCAAGTACCATAGTCAAAAATAAAAAAATACAATCACTAAAAACTTGGTACTTTTACAGGTCACTCCTTATTAATTCCTGACATGAGTATGAGCTTATTAAATAAGAAATTAAATTTTAAACACTAGATTTTAAGTTTTTCTCAATTTAAATGGCTTAGTATTTGGATTACTATTTTCATTATTATAGTTTTATCAATCACTGCTTCATTTTAAAGCTTCTGTGAGGAGGTTTTAGCTCTAAATGGACAAGACTGAAGCAAATATTGATGCCTCTTTATAAGCTACATAGAGTTGCACAGTTTATAATATCTTTAATGAGAACTTAACTTTGCTGTTTTTGTTTTCACAAAAAAAAAAGAAATTCTTAAGATCTGTATAAGTCCATGTCCACAACGTAATTGTATCATGTGGTACCATGATAAGGTATCGTTGTTGTATTGTGGCCTCTGTGTCGGGTTATGTACCATATTGTGAGGTATTGGGAAATACCCAGCTCTACTGTAAACCCTGCCTCAGGATGTGTTGGAACATACACAACAGCAACTCTTCTCAATATGTGATACATTTGACTGTTGGAAGAGAGCAGGGAGGGTCTTTCTAAATATCTTTTTTTTATCTACAACCCATGAATCTGGAGGAAAAAATTAGAAAAGAAAATAACCGCTTTTTTTTACAGGGGGCTGAACTCAGCAAACATCTAAAATTCCTCATAGGGTCTTTAACCAGGACCTGAGTGCCAAAGTTGATTTCTTTTTTATGTCATGACAGGATCTTACATAACAGTGAGCTTATTTGAATAATTTGAGTCATGACTACCAGCCACTCGAGTAAACCTTTGAGAAAGCATTGCAGTTCAAGCCCCATGTAAAAGGGCAAGAGTTCAACTCCAACAAATGAATTCACTCCCGTATGTCTCCCCCATTCTCTGAGCAGATTTGTTCTATTCATTTAAAAAAAAAATATGCAAAGGCATTCAGAAACTGTACAGAAACCAATACATGCTTAAGCAGATATTGAAATTAAATTCACGTACAAACTGCTATAGCATATCAGATCCATGAACTTGAGAGTCTGTCAGTAAACAGTGCCTCCTCATCCTGTGGTCAGATCTGATGTCAGGGAGAGTGGAGCAGTGATATGTATGATTTTACAAACATGTTTTCACAGTCTGTTTAATTGCTTTGCCTTGATATAACTTGGCTGCAGCTCTCCCTCTTTGAAACTCAACACTTGATATAAACATGCAAAGGTGAATCATCTGAGCAACAGCCCACGCACATTCCAGATATAAGTGATAGTTTCAGTCAAACAGGAGCAGATAAGATGATAAAAACATGTCTTTGAAGCTTCCAAAGGTTGATCAAAATATGAAAAAATGGGATATAAAGTGATTTTTACCCATCCAGCCGGGTTTGCAGGACGGCTTGACAGTTACGACAACTTGTGCATCAGCCTGAGCTCTGTTCTTCCCGCAGTCAAAGGCGGTCACCCAGAAGGTGTGAACGCGCTGACGCTTTGAATCCAGTGGCTCTGTATTTTTAATGTTACCTAGGAGACAGAGCAAGACAAAGAAAGAGAAGAATGAATCAAAAAGAATAACCGTAAAACAGAAATAGATGTATTAGTCATCAACAACAAGCTTGCATAATTGAAAAGCCTTTGATAAGGCCTCTCTCTGCACATCAACTGAGCCGCCATCCTTTTCTGGACGTTATAATATCAGGAATAGAAGGGGAAAAACAGGGAGGAAGATAAAATGCAGAGGGGAGATTCAGAAAATGAAGGTTTTTTTTGTATCTTTTCAGAGATAAAGACTGATTGGCTGAGAGCGCTCAGCATGCCAGCTGCCAAACAATAGGTGCAACAGACGATGCTGCGAGATGAGGCGAGGAGAAACAGAGGGATGAAAGAGATAGTAAAAGACAAAATAAGGAAAAAGAAAATAGACAATGACAAGCCCACAGCATCGGAACAAGGTTGGAACAAAAGGTCTCTGTGCTGCTGCTGCTGCTGTAGCTGTCTGACCCAAAAAGAAAAAGAAAGACAAAGAGAAAGAAAGGAGCTGCTTCATCCCCTTAATCTGAGTCAGGGACAATTCTGCTGAGTCATCATTAGACACAGACCTCCTCAGCTGCTGTGTCACATTTCAATTGATCTCACCACGGCCAGTCAATGGTTACAGTAGGAAGCATTCAGTGATGCTTTGTTAAACAGAACAGCTGCTGCAGTGTTTTTATGCAGAGACAGAACAATATTCCGCCCACATGCGGTCTATTTTAATATCTTTGGTTTCTACCTGTGAGGGAATTAAGAAGCTGCTCTCTTTCTGTCACTTCAGCAGCATCTGCAGTCCCTGCATGCATAGGCACTTTTACCATGAGGAAAAGGCAGGCAATAGTCAGGGGCCTTGTGTTCAAAGAGAGCCTGGAGATAAAGTCTGTATATGTTAGAATTTAACATGGGGTACATCTAAAACCACTTTGTGTGAAAAGGTTGGAAGAACCCATCCTTTCCTCTGCTGTTAGCTCCATCTTTTAGAAAAAATGTACTAAAACGGTCTGTATGTACCCACCACCCCATGATGTTGTTAGGGGATATGCCACAGTAAACATGAGAGCACAACTCTGAAAAGCTGAGGTCATATTCACTTCTTGAAAAGGGCATGGTACGTCTCAGCTCATGAGCATTTACACTAAAGCAGCCTATACTGAGCAGGGCTGAAACTGAGGGGTTTATAGACACACAAATTAATCAAATACATATAATTTATGGAGAGAAACTTTAAAAATACATTCTGGGGACATCTGTGAGCAGTGTGAACCTGTTGAAATCAGATTATGTGTTCATGCTCATAGCCTTTACAAAGGGTTTGAATAGAACAGCTGGTTTGTCAATACACTATTTAAAAATAGTCAAGTCTAGGGACGCCTGGATCAGGCTTTTCTTGGCCGACACTGATCACCGATCACCTGCTTGTGACATCTGCTGATACCGATCATGTTTCATGTTTTTTTTAAAAAACTGGTTGAAAGGTTTGCTCAGCAAAGCAAAACAAAAGGATCTCAAGGAGCAATGCAAAAAATATCCTACAGTAAGGACATTTGAATTATACAATAAAAATACTCATTCATCACTTGTTTTTATTACTTGGCTAAATAAGGCAGGGTAACTGTGAACGGAATTGCCCTTCGGGGATTAATAAAGTTGTCTGAATCTGAATCTGAATCTGAATAAACAAAATTACTGACAGACTGACTAAAACTATTACTTAAATCCAACAGGCAATACGGTGCAAACAGTTTAATCAATAAAAGGCAATACACTTAAAAATGTTAACTCATCAACATCATGAAACTTATGTAAATATTTCATAATTCCAAGAAAACAAAATTTCAACTCCACTCAACTTATTTATTCAAGGCTCAGGAAAAATCTTAATCTCTGACTCTGTAAATTACATTTAAACATATGATGTTCTTAACGTCATCAAATATTCATTTTACTGATCCAACCTGAATACATCACAAGGTTTCCAACTGGACCCCAAATGCATCACTTAACATGACCTGCATTTGTTTTGGAGCAATGTGTCGCTCCTTTGGCTTAGCTGATTAGGTTTTATGCTGTTTGTCTTAGTGGGAATTTCAGTACAGACTCTGGATTAATGGGTTGAAGACATAGTTTTGGAGACTCTGCAACAGTTCTAAGAGAGATCTAATCTAAGAGAATGACAGAGCATCAGGAGCAGGAGTAGCAGACAAGCGGATGGCGTCCACAACATAAGGTTAATCCACAGGTGATCTGGTAGGCATTAATTTCAATCAACCAATCACTTTTTTTGACAAGGATCGGCCGATGCTGATCGGTGCCAATACAATCGGGACACTTTTAGTTAAATCCATAGATTTTACCACAAATTGATTAAATAATTCAAGTAATATGACTTCCATTAGGCAAATTATTGACTTGATTTTTGCATATTTTTCATAAAATGAAGATTTCCGACCAGTTCAGGTGTTACATTAAAAATACACAAAAAGAAAGGACAGTTAAGCAAATGCTAAAAACGTATGCTCAGAGCAAGCCTTGTTTGATCAATCTTATTTTGGATATGTTTAAAAATCACACAGAAACAGAGTTTAAGACACTACAAGGCTACACCCTGTAGCTCAAGCTGATCAATGCTGCATTATTCATGTACTTTGAGCCCAAAATATTTATTTACATTTTTAAACATAAAGCTTAGAATCTACATTTGAACATCATAAAAAATAATCATCACAATAATCAAACATCACAGACCGTTTCAGGTGAGTGAAAGTGTTTCACTCTTTTTACCACCACTATCAATATCAATAACAAGACGTTGGTCACTACTAGTCTGTTTCACAAATTGTGATATTAGTGCATACCCTCTTTTAACAGGCAGTTTCAGGATAAATTTCAAACTTTTGAGCCTTGTCAAGACCTTTTATACACATTCTCAATAGCAGATTCAGTTTCTAGCTGACCACATTAGGGACACAAATATATGCTGTGCATTTTGCCTAATTGCAAAAAAGTTCATCTTAAAACTCTAACTTTGCTGTAACTAATTATTTCAGTATAATCCAGATTTCTTAGTGGGAACAATGCAGGACAAAATGGAGTTTGGTTACCGACCTAATGCCAGATTTATCTAAAAAAAAAAAAAAAAAAAAAAAAATATATATATATATATATATATATATATATATATATATATATATATATATATATATATATATATATATATATATATACAAAAATGAAAATAAAACATTTGGAGACCAACAATTGACCAGTAAAACGGACAACTGTTAAAACTGACTCCTAAAAAATAGGATGCAGAGTTTCAGGTTCTGAATATGACTATTACTGCCACTCACATTCCACAAATAAAACTTTTATTTCAAAGTCAGAAGATGAAATATGGAAAAAAAGTGGCATTTTATCTTTACAGAGAATGTAAAATTTGAAAACAATCCCCCAAATTTAATACTGTATCACTTGGCAGGGAAGACTTTGGACATTTTTTAAAGGCCTTAGTTTTGCTTAGTCAGTTATTAACTTTTAATTCTTTTAGAGACCCTGCAGACACCCTGTAAAGAGACACTTCATAAAGGAAGCAATTCTCATGATACTGTCTAAATTGCGAATGTTGGCAATGCTTGGACGGTGCATTTAGCAAGGAACGGGGGAAACCCTAGCAACTCACCTGTTTTACCCTCTTGTCCATACATCATCAAACATTGTTAACAGCTCAGATGGGTCTCTCTTTTTTGGTTTAAATAAGACCAGGGATCATCCAGTTTCTGTTCTTCATGACCCCCCCAAAAGCTCCAAAACATTATCTTCACACTAAGTGCTTGCTTTCTGCTAAATAGGAAGGGGCCTCATATTAGTCTTTGCTTGGAACCCCCAAATTATTAAAACTGCTCCTGTGTCTGTGCGCAATTTTTATTAAAATGTGCCATCTTAAATACTGAATATTCAACATTCAATATAGTGACTTATTTGAACCAGGAGCAGATACTTCAGGTGCAGTAAAAAGGAAATGATTTGGTTACTTATGAGGGTGTTGTATTTCTGCAGCTGAGAAAGTCAAACATTCATTAGTCAAAAAAAGAAAACAGGTCTCACCATCGTTGTCGATTGCGAAGGGCACATTGGGAGTGATGATGTCATAGAAGCAGATCTGACTGTACTGAGGGGAGCAGTCAGCGTCCAGAGCCTCCACGCGCACAATCCGGTCAAATAGACGCCCCTCTGGGACCGATGCCTCGTAGCGACGCTCAACGAACACAGGGGAGAACTCGTTGACGTCATTAACACGAACATGTACAGTTGCCCTGAGGGAAAGAAGAGCGGGAGGCGGAAACACCAGCAGAGAGAAGGGGATTATTATTGTCACATTAGGAAGCAGAAACAAGCAGAATGGTCATAACAGCACACAGCCAGAGGAGCAGTAAAGACAGGCTGTAATTATTGTTTAAAACATCAAATCACTGTCAGAGGAATGGGTATGAGGGCACTTTCTGCCAGGAAGGGGAATTAATAGCGTCCAATGATGTTATTAAAATTAAACCCTCAGTGATTCTGATTTTATTAAATATGAAAATTATTATTTTATCTCAGTTTGGACTGTTGATCTCATTAATATGACTTTAACTTCCCAGATTTTACATTTTATTATGTAATCTTGATTAGAATTTAATAATTCAAGCTAAATATATCATTTGTGAATTTTCCCTCGAAGTAAAGCGTCTTATCTGATATTTTTCTTTTTCTAACCCTTTAACGCCTGTTGTATCATCTTTGATAAATACCTTTATGATACCTCTATCTAATCAATATGATTAACAAATTACTAAAAAAAACATCTGAATACGATCAGATAAATGATAAAAATGTCCTCAAGTGGATTATCAGTTGCCAAAAACACCTAATGTATCAAATGAGATACAAAAAAAATATATGTTAAATTCTATGAAAATTTTGATTGTTTAGGATTTCAGTAGAAAGTGAAATAAACTTTTCAGCTCCAAAAAAAATTAGAATTTTCTGGCTATAATTTGTGTTTTCAGGCATTAATGGATTAATCAAATAAACATGGGTTAATATTTAGATTTTTTTTTATCTAAAAAAAATGACTTTGAACATAAAGGTTTTTTTAGGACCATGCTAATCTGACTTTTTTATTTCTGCAACTTTGAGGATTTAACTCACAACTACAGCTTTTGGCCAAATATGATCAAACTTCAACCAGACAAACTTGCTTCAAGTGTCTAATCTTGCCTTTTTCACCTTTTTATTTTATAACTTTTGTGATTTATCTTTCACCATCATCTAGTCATATTAAGATTTTTGAATCTCCCATTTGTTACCTTTTATGTCATAATTATGACTTTGCCCCACATAAATTTGGCCTTCTTTACTTAAAAGTTTCATATTACAAGAAAACTTCAATCCCTTACTCCAAACATACATCAAATTTTTAATGTCATACTAAATTTATTGTGAAACTTTCATTACCAAGACTCAAACCTAGACACAGGATTCTATAGATAAGACAAAATATTATGACCACCTGCCGAATATTGTGTTGGTCCCCTACACAGCCACATAAGCAACAAACTGTGATGCATGTGTATTCTGACACATTTCTATCAGAACCAACATTAACTCCTTCAGCAATCTGAGCAATGGTAGCTCATCTGTTGGATCTGACCACTCAAGCCAGTCTCCCATGTGCATCAGTAATAATAATAATAATAATAATAATAATAATAATAAAAACAACTTTACTTATATAGCACCTTTAAAAACAGAAGTTAACAAATTTCTTAACAGACAAAACAAAGGTAGAACTCTGGGAACAATAAAATGACATCAACAAAGAACGAAGACATTTCTAAAAAAGATAAACAAGAGGAAAACAACAAAATGCAAACACAGAGGGTCACGTAAAATAAAGGAACAAAAGGAATGAATGTCGTAAACTGGAAACTAATTGAAGTCCTATATGAAACGCACTACATTCATAAAATGTAAAATGTTAAATGTAAGTACAAGTAAAATTAATAAAGAACTTTGTTTATTTTCAAATAAATTGTGAGAAGAGAAGAAGACAATACATCGATAATGAATAAATGGTAAATAAGTGGATGGATGATGACACCACATCAAGAAGATGTAAAGATTAGTGTCAAAATTGGACAATAGAAAGGGAGAAGATTAAAACATTAAAAAAAATAATAAGTAAAGTAAAAGATGGTAAATACAGGACTAAAACGATGAGAAACCAGTGAAGGGAATACAAGCAACAAAGATTCAAAATATCTTAATAAATAATTGTAAAAATAATAAACAGATGAACTAGAATAAAATTAATAACTTAAAAATGTTAAAAATAAGTATATACGTAACAAAGCTACAATTGTGTAAAAGAAAGTCAATAAAAGTGTTTTAAGAAGTAATTTAAGAGTTGTCACTAATTCTGCATGCCTTTTTCTCCTTGGGTAAGTTGTTCCCAAGTTGAAGAGCTCTGATAGAAAAGGCTTGATCATCTTTAGTCTTAAGCTTCAAGTCCTAGTCTTAAGACTCAGGATCTGAGGCTCATAAGGGTCTAATAGTTCTGATAAATAATTTAGGGCTTTAAAAATGATCAGTACAATCTTACATTCAATTCTAAAATGGACAGGAAACCAGTGAAGAGAGGCGAGGACAGGAATGATGTGATGCTATCTGTTAAAAACAGTTAAATGAGCTTTGGCTGCCCATAAACCTGTCGCCAGTACACCACTGTTCCTTCCTTGGACCACTTTAGATGGATACTGACCACTGTAGACCTGGAAGATCCTACAAGAGCAGCAGTTTTGGAGATGCTCTGACCCAGTCGTCTGGCCATCGCACTTGGCCCTTGTCAGACTCACTCAAATCCTTACGCTTGCCCATTTCTCTGCTTCTAACATCAACTTTGAGAACAAAATGTTCACTTGCTGACTGATGTATCCCACCCACTAACAGAGACAATCATTGTTCTTCACTTCACATGTCAGTGGTTATAATGTTTTGCCTGATTGGTGTATGTTTAACAGAGAAGTGAGAGGGCGTACTTGTGTGATTTCTTGCTGTTGACTCCATCAGGTCCCTCTCCGCAGTCGTAGGCCTGGATGGTGAAGCTGTGCTCCCTCTGGCTCTCACAGTCCAGAGGCTCTTTGGACCGGACCAGACCCTCTCCAGTGGAGCGGTCCAGAACAACTGCTTCAAACTGGACCGAGCCTGAGCCTGAAGGGCCATTATGAACCCGGAAGCCACAGATTTCACCTGAGAAAGAATAGAGACAACATGAGAAAGGACACTCAGTTAAGTGAATGCTGTCTAAGAATCAATGAAAACAAAGATATATCTCAAGAGAAATTTTCAGTCATTTGTTTGCAATGCATTAATCATTATCATGGGTTAAAAATGTTTTGTTTTGTTGGTTTAATCATCATCTTACTTCCTTTTCTTATATTGTTGCCCACACTTTAATGTGAGTGGCAGCTTAAACAAACGGCTGCAGCACTAACTTTACAAAGAGAAATAGCACAACCACACGTTTACCCTGTTTGCACTGGCTTCCTATTGACTTCAGAGATTTAGAAAATCTTTGTTTTACATCGCTTAAAAGCACTTTATCTGCCTCCAGTATGAATTTGTGAGTTTGCACTTGACCTCATGGTCTGATAAAAAACAATCTCTACCATCTAGACTGAAATCTGTTGGTGATAGCATATTTCCTGTCAGCTTTCAAAGATTATCATACTTTTCTGAATTACCCTAAGACCTAAGAGATTTGACAAAAAAACCGATCCAGTCTAAAACTGTATTGACTGTTTCTTCACTCTCCCTGCTTTGTCCGAATTAATGCAGCACTTTTATTTTTCATCCAAAAGTTTATTAAAAAAATAAAGCATTTCCATTGTCATTAAAGATACACCGACCAGCTTTATGTAGCCAAAGGTTTTTAAAACATACATTTGTAGGCAGTTCAAACACAATTGCACACAGGGATGGGAACTGATACGATTATATTGATACCAATGCCATTAATGGTTCTGCTTATTGATCCAGTTCTTTAATTCCTTTATCAGTTCCCGCTGGTTTCCTATGTGGCAATAGTTGGCCTACGTAAGTTTTAGATGGCAACAATTTCAAGGACATGCCACTACTGATATTTAATACCTTGCAGCATAGAAAAATGCCTCTGAAAGTTGCTGATGTTTCCCCTTAATGAAAGTTGTGCAGTAAGCGTCTTTTTGTTGAAAAGTAAGACACAATTTTGACCACTTCTGCCTCCTGTCTAGCATGACTTTTGTCTTCTTTGTTGTCAGTTCTGCTGACTGCCTCCGTTTATAGCTGTGGTCACCAACGTTTTCCAGCTGAAGATTTCCTCTGATGCTTATGGAGAGAGCTAGGTCTACCTGCCAAAATTCACTGAGAAACCTTAATAGTACAGTTTCAATGAAAATTGTTTAATTTTACCAAAATTTAGTTTTTTGCGCTTTATCAGCTTAAAATAACACACTTTTCAGCTCTTGCCTCACTCCTGAGTCCATGACAAACAGGTAGACACCATTTTTTTGACTGTGCGTCCAGTAACAAGGAAGAGACAAAGCTCGTCCACCGCTAGTAAGCAGCTTTGGCTCAAACACTGGGAGTCGATGGGTAGCGCTAGCCTGCCTCTGCCTACAGTCATCAGATAAACTCTTCAGCAACTCTCAACGGTCCTGTGTGCTCATTTTTTACCCCTTTATGTTACATTATCTTCTATCATCGTATTATCTTTTTCTACTCATAAACAGAGCCTTTGTTTTATTGACCCTCTTCCACGGTGGTTTTTGCTAGAGATGTTACATCTGTGAACGAGTTGAGTTTTTTGAACAGCTCTTTTCAGTGAACGATGAGAACCGATTTGCAGGTGTGAGTGAGCTTTTTGTTTGCGAGCCATTATTAAATGCAAATTGCCTGCTAATTTAATAATGTCTTGCAAACACACGGCTCACTCACAACTGCAAATTGGTTCTCATCGTTCACTTAAAAGACCTGTCAAAAAGACTTGACTCGTTCGCGAACATCACATCTCTAGCAAAAACCACAGAGGAAGTAGGACAATAAAACAAAGCCTCCGTTTAGGGAAAGAATAATATGAAGATTATGTCATAAAGGGATAGAAAAAAGGAGTCACAACAAGCACACAGGACTGTTTACTGTTGCTGAAGAGTTTATCTGATGATTGTAGGCAGAGGCAGGCTAGCGCTACCCATTGACTCCCAGTGTTTGAGCCAGAGCTAACTAGCGATGGGCGAGCTCTCTGTCTCTTTCTTGTTACATGGACGCACAGTTGAAAGAATGGTGTCTATCAGTTTGTCATGGACTTGGGAGTGAGGCAAGACACAAAAACAACAAAAAAGTTGGAGTGGTCCTTCAAGGGAAAAAAATCACATAAAGCAAGTGGACAAATAAAAAGGAAATAGAATTGTAACAGATTAATCCTAAAATCAAATTTTACTGAATAAAACAGGTAATATTTAACATTTGATCTTTTGTTCCCACAAATCTTCATGGGACACGTGTTGCAAATGAGACTTTGCTGTAAACAATATTATGATACTTGTATGAGAGGACTGTTCTCAGTTTGTCTATGTATATTGTGTCTGTTCCTAATGAGTAAACCATAAATCAATATATAATCAACCAATAAATCATAATTTCCAAAAACATGATATTATAAAAGTATTCAAAATTGGCTGCTTCCCTGCAGACTGAAGTGATTGTGACAGCTGATTATAACAGTGAGTAGTTTTATATTCCTGTCACTCTTCAGATAATCAGTGGAGTGCACACAGACATCCTGCTCTCTTCCTTTAAGTGCCACTTTATTTAATACAATCATTTTAGGCTCAGAATAAAATCGACTGCGGCTGAGCACCAAATAAAATCGTGCAGTTGATCTTCCCCCGTCTGACACAGAGTCGAAGGTGGGGAAGGGTTTGGTGCTTAAACAGCTAATTTTCTCCTCCTTCTTGACACAAGCTGGAGTAGCTCGAACTGAACTCTTGTAATTTGACTGAACATGGTTATTTCCAGGAGTACAAACATGACAACCTTATTTCATCGCGGCAGCAGAAGGCAGGGGGAGCACTGCAGATTGCCCCTGAGATCAAGGGTTGAATTACACAATGATGGGCTAAAAATAGTGGGACGCTGTGACTGACTTCATCGCCTTTAATATTCAGGCTGCCTCTTGAGAAATGTGGCAGAAATCTGTTAGCCCCAAACTCCTGTCTGTGAGAAAATATCATGTTTACTAATAAGAACTGGTGTGGTCATGTTCATTTTGGCTAGATAAGTGCTACATTTGACCTATTTATTACAGTCCTGAGAAAACTCATGGAATATTTGTAAGTGTAAATTTTGGAAGCTGTTCTGCAATTAGTCTTGGTCTACTGACAAAACTGAATATTAGTTTTTGTCACAGTTTAGTCATTTTTACTCTATAATTCAGTCTTCCTAACCCTCGAGTACCGTTTTTCCATTTAAGGATATTACATGTTTTTGTTTATAAGATTATTTTCAATAATCAATTATCCATGTTTTTAGCAGACATGCTATTTCATGAATTTTGGAATATAAATTCTACCTGTCAAAATAGGTCTATTGTGCTTTGTGTAATCAAAATAATCACACTAATGTCAATCAAGGCCAAAAACAACCAATTTAAACCCATTTTAGCCATGATTTTTGATCAAGTTTTACCTGCGGCGCAGGGAAGTGTAACAACTTGTAACATGCTTTTAGTTAACTGAGCAGACTTTAAATGTGTAGCTTGATCTATTTTCCAGCAGATGGTCCCACCTTCACCGTAGAGCCATGGGGCAAAAACATGCAGTGCAACATGTGACAAGCTGGAAATTTATACAGGGATTTTTTTTAAAAGCTGACATGGCATTTTTGTAATGAGTCCATTTTTGGGATGTAATGTGCCATGTATAAAACCTAAACAAACATGACAAACCAGATTGTAAAATTAATACAACTGTACTTCATGTCTTAAGGCACTATCAGTTATTTCAAAATAAACTGCTAAAAATGCAGATAAATCATAAATGCATGCACGCCTCGGTTGGTATGTTTTTTGATATCAATATCCTTATTGATACTCCTTTACAAACTACTAAGTATTAATAACAATATCAATAAGTTTACAATGGTTTTTGATTTTTTTAAGTTTACATTTTTATTTTTTGTGATTTTTTGTTTTATTTGCAGTCGGTATTATTTTACCCTGATTTCTTGTTGTGTTTTTAATTTTGTGAAATTGTTTGTTTTGTTTAGTTTTTTATTCAGTTTTAGAGTTTCAGTTTCTTGCAAGTTCTGTCCTTTAGTAATTTAGGTTAGGCCTCCTTCTAAAGTAAGACACAAAGGGCCAGAGAAAACCAGAAGCCATCTCTCATTCCCTCCTATATATCATTCAATAATAATCTATACAGATCGGGAAGAGAAGAATTTCTGCAGTGAAATTAAAATGACAGCTTTCTCAGGATGCATCTGCCTGCATTATCCAAGGTAAAATTATTAACAGGATATTATGTTTGAATTATAGATGCAGTGGTAGCTATCATCAACAACTGTAACCTTAATAAATACTTTGAATTACTTGGTGAGAAGATGAGAATATTTCTTTAACAGACTTTGTATAAATATTTTATATGAATGGAAAAACAAACAAATTTCAACCCAAAACAGCAGAAATGTCAGGGATTTTAAATGTCTAATCAGTTCACCCCTTGCATTGTAGTTTCATCTTGTGTAGTTGACAAAAGGAAAACATACATTTGGTCAGCTTTTTTTATCATCAAAGATGTTTTTCTAGCTAATTTTTCTGCCATATATAAAGAGGGGTGGTTGACCAACATTTTTGGTAGTACTTTATCACAAAAATTAACACTGCCTATGAGGCCTGGTGGGACATTTTTCAATTTGTCCAGCCGAGCACTACACTTGACCTATTTTTCACAGTTCTGAGCAAATTTGTGGAGTATTTTTCATGCAAGCCCTCTCATCCTATATTCCTCGGTGGTGGTTACCAGCGTAGTGTAGTGGAGCGTCTTTGTCCAGGGCAAAGAGAGGAGGATTGAGCAGCACGGTGTTGTCGTTCTCCATGACAATCCCCTGGTACTCTGTCTCGATCCATGGCTTGTGCTTATTGGCTGAACGGCACAGAAGAAGAGAGAGAACGTAGAGGCTTTGGGTTAAACGAAGCAATTAGAAAAGGACCAATGTGTCTATTTTTAACCCTCCATTATAGGCAAGGATGTGGTGAGAGTGTGCATAAGTGGAGGAATACACGATGTATGCATGTGTGTGACCACAGAGACACAGTTTAATCACAGCCTCAAAGACTCCCCTCTCTTTCTTTCCCTCTCTTCATGTAGACCTTCTCTTGTTCCCTTCGCTCTCCTCCCTGCTTGGCAGCATAATTAAAGCCAGTCAGATCTCACCTTATCACACACAGGGAGCTATATTGCTCATATCAATCAGCCAAACTGGCCAGCCACAGGCAGGCACGCACAATAATGCACTGAAAAACAGCCAAATCAAACGCCCAAGGTTTACTGTGAGTTTAACCTTTAATTGCGAATTAATTATTCATTGTCGTGCTGAATGTTCTGTGCCGGATGATCAAAGGCCAAGTTAATGAGCCAGAAGGATGACGATTTTACACTCCAGCAAAGAGCAAAAAGGAAAATAACAGAGACACACAGTCAAAGTGCTCCCCTCTGTTGTCCTCAATCTGTGGAAGTGGAGCTGCAGAGTTTGAAATCAGACGGAGGAACAGGACTTGTTTTTAGCTGCTGCTTTATTGTCTACGCTGAACATTTTCCACAAAATCTGACTGGAACTAAATCTGCCATCTCAACTGTAGGAGAAGGGTCAACAGAGGGAAAATGCTGCTGGTTCTTAATCTGATCGAACCTCTATCTTCAAAAACAAAGCGGGGTTTTACTGGAAAATCTGATTACACAGTCAATACCAAACTGGTTTGATACCTGAGCTTCAGACCAATAAACTCATTTAGTTGTGTATGATGCTCCAAACTGGAGCTCCCCTTTGAAAGAAAACCTGCATATTAAGTCATGTTGACTTGACTTGGCAAAAATTTGAGACTTTCACATATTTTACAGATAAACACATTAGACCTCTACATCTTGGGAAATTAAAAAATAGATTCAGGTGTGGGCTACCATGGTTGTGCAATGCACTCTGGGTAGTCATGTCAATTGGCTTTGGGGTTTTTCCACCTCCTTTACTGTGGAGTCTCATCTATTAAGCATTTTTAACTTAAACTTGAAGTACTTTTAGTGAAATGGTCAATAAGGAGGATGTTATTGTTAAATAGATTAAAGTGAGCAGAACTGTAAAGAAGTGTGAAGTAGAACCGTCAAAGGTCAAAGGAAAATCAGATGCTTGAGGAGATAGTTCTGTATTTTTGAAGAGGGGTTGTTTGAAGTTCATGTTTATAGAAAAAATACAATAACCACTGCGAGTGAAGTGGCTCTGAGGCACGGCTATACATTGCTGAGGTAGAAGCCAAGAGCTCAGCCTCATGGTGAATATGCGCAACAGAAACAGCATCGGGATTATTTTACAATATTTAGCACTCATTTGCAAAAATTTTACAGAAGCAAGCCTCTTAGTTTGGAGAAGTTTAAGTGTCCTTATGCTGGAGCAAAGATGTACCAAAAGAAAAGGGCTCACTGGTGGAAAACTTCAGTGTTACGTGTCTAGTAGATCGAGCACTGACCCCGAGAGATTTCTTAAGTTTGTTTTGCAAAAAATTCACGGAAGTACTTAGCGCACTTGGCCTTGTTAGCATCAGTGCAACTCCTCTGTGCCAGTTTTCTTCTAAGAGAGCTGATAATTATTGCTGAGGCTAAAGTACTGAAAAGAACTTCCACAAAACCCCACTTTAAACATGCTGATCTATCGCTTTATTTGAGGCAACTGGCAAAAAAAAAAGGCAACCTTTTGAATAATTTGAGGATTAGCAGCTCTGCATTTGTCTGCATTATAAAGACTGGACACAATTGAATATTGTACAGCTAGTCTTCAAAAAATAATTTTAATATTAAAAATCCTCCCTTTAAAGTGTAACTTTTAATTCCACATACTCTGTCTGCGTAGCCTACCGTACACGCTGCAGCTTTGCTCCAACTGATGGCGCAGACCCTCATTCACTTGACGCGTATTTAAATCAATGTGCAGCAGAGTGCAGCCCTTAAAAAACAAGACCATAATTTCACAAGAGACCTTCAACTTCATGAGGAACAGGAAGGTAATAGATAACAGGAAGAGCAACATGTTCATAACATGTTATGTTGCCTGACTGACATTAATTTGCTGTCTGCATCACCACTATTTTCACTATTTCTATTTCACCACATTATTTTGATATTTTTAGGTCGGTCTGCTTGGCAGAAATTGGTGGAAATAAAATAACCAGGAGTAGGGATGGTTACTGAACCTGCAGAACTAATATCTTACTCATCAAATTATAACACAGATTTTGTTGCGTAATTTCAGTACTATTTATTAAATTTCAAAGCAAAAGATGCTGAACCTTCTCTGCCCTCCATACAGAGGACACTACAGAAGCATTATCACACAGGCCTCAGCAGGAGTAAGCATTATCAATGCTCTTTTTTTCAGTTAAACTGAAACATTCAGTAAGTGTTTTAGCACCAAAATATGTAGATACAGTATTGGAAAACCCTTAGTTTATCAAACCCTCATCAGGTGATGAAACAATAACAGAACACCTAGTCCTTTCTGTGCAAAAAAAATCTCTGTTCCCTTTTCACACTTTTGTTCAACACCTCATTTCTCATACAACAAACAGGCTTATATTGGCCAAACATGCAGTTGAATAAGGACCTCGGCTGAGAAAAAGGTGAGATATTGGGACGATAATCCTGACGTAGATGAACGAAAAGAGCACAACTTGACCAATACTCAGACACACTTTTCTGTTATCTCTTTTTCAGTCATTTATCTCGTGCCCTGTCTCCCCTCAGATGATCTCCTCTCTAACTCGCTCTCCTCTCCCTCCCTCCCTCCACTGCTATATAGCATTAATCTGAGCATCAGGCCCATGGATTACACCCGGGATTACAGATTGAGAGGCATCCCATTCCATCTCTCTCCCCGTCTCTGCTGGCACTCTTTCTCTCTCTGTCACTCTATCGCTCCACAATGCTCTGCGCCTCCCCTCCTCGTCTGTCTCCACATGTCCACACACACAAATGCTCTGGTATCTTTTCCTTTTTCCCCCCGTGTCACCTGATCTCACGTACAACCTCTCCCTCCACCTTCTCTCCTCCTCCCTGCGTCTTTTCAACCACATCCTCTCCTCTCATGTCACGGTTCCTTCTCTTCTGTCTCCCTCCCTTTCCTCGTTTCTCCTGACACTCCATCTCTCCTTCAATCTCCTCGTCCTCCACCTCCTCCCTCAAGCCTCCCCCCACGACACGCTCCCCTCCACGCTGTCTGTGTCGTTCTCCTTCCTCGGCGTGATAACCATTGGAACAATGATGTTGAATCACAGTCGTGGATGATAAATCTGCTACAGAGGAGGAAACAGATTTATCATCTCTTCTCAGAGTCACAGCACAAATGACAGACAGACAGACAGACAGACAGACAAGGACATGCACACAGGGTCACATGAGACAAAGCATTCAAATGTGAATGTAATAGGGCTGGGTAATATTTGAACTTTTCAGATATATATATATATATATATATATATATATATATATATTTGACCTCAGGTCAGACAATATTTGCATATCAAAACAGTTAATGCTGCTGCTGATAAGAGAAAATAGATGCCAGGCCTATAGCCTGAGGTAAACCTTCATTCATCACCAGTTCCACCCTCTTTTCCAAATGTTGCCAGCCTTTTTGTGCATTCAGTCAGTCTCTCTTCCTGTCTCTGGGTTAAGAGTTTTACCAATAATGTTTTAGTTTTTTATTATGTGAATAAAATCAAGAACAATTGGCAACCAAATGCTGAAAAATACAGCCAATGTGAATGTGCCAAAAACTGCAGTTCCCAGGGTGTCCTCTCCAGGTTGGCTGCAACAACACTGGAGTTTTAATTTATAACACATTTTTTATTTTATTGGGGATTTTAAAGAGCTCTTATTTTGCCTTAAATCAGGCATGCTAAATGTATTTTTGATTATTGCTTGAGCACAATATTCACTAATGTTAAAAAAAAACTTCTGCTTTTCGTATACAGAGTATTCCTGATAGTGCTGTATTCTTCCTCTGTCTGAGACTCTCCATCATATCTCCTGCTTCTTTAAGGCTTCCCTCTCACGTGGGCTAAGCCTGCTCTGATTGATTTACAGGTCAACTCTGTGGCATTTGGTCCGTTCAGCACTGCTCGGCGCCATGTAGTCAACACATTTTTATTCATTCTAATGTCTACGCTCTGTAATGAACTTGCTGTCTACGCTTTGCAATGAACTTGCTACCGTGACACAATGGGTTTAAACTGCTGACAAAACAATGGTATGGAGTCACAGTGGTAGGTCTATTCTGGAGGGCCAGCGGAACAAGCTGTTTTAGGCCGCAAACTAACGTCATTAAGAGGGGAAAGTCCTGATGCTGCTTTTGATCTTGTCAGAGAGGTACTCTGTCATGCAAAAAAGACTTGTAAAACACACTATATAAAACTCAAAAAAGCATAATATGGCCTTATTAGCTTATACACTGTTGGAGACATGACTGGCACAGCCATACATCAATGAGTTATTGCTGTTGGTCAGACGGCCCTGAGACCCATCTTCATTATGCCTCTTTTGGGGTTTGAAGGTTGATCTGAAGTTATGTAATGATAGTTAAATGGCTCATGTCAATCTGGCTTTGTCCAATACTCTCAACAGTCTCTTATAAAAATGACACAAATAATAGTTTCAACCACATTTCCAAATGTTGAAAACTCATTTGTAAAATTTGGACAGTACAGTCTTTTTGTTATTTGATCACTTTTTAATGTTATTTAATAGAAGCAAAAGTAAAATGATAAAGATGTTTTGAAACTAATAAAAACTGTTTTTTAAGAAGTTGCTAAGCTCTTTCTCTGCCATTTGGTGGAGATTTTTATGACTGGTGATTTTTGTTTTTCATTATCTGTACAAATCAAACAACTGCTGATAAAAAATTTGACAATTCATTATTTTCACAATTCAGTGTGCTTCAGTGTCTCTCTTTTGGTTAATACAGCTAAAGGCCACTGAGTTTCTGTATCACCTAATAATAATATGTTCATGATGACCAGTACATGACACAGTATCCAGGTTTCTTCTGGTTTCTCCAGGTAGCAAAACAAGGTTTATTAACAACCTGGAAACTGCAGTTGCCTGGTGTCTGAAACAAGGATATTGCGCTGACAGGCATAAAAACAAAACCAGTTCACTTTAAAAAATATATATATGTCATAACCATGATACTCAACTCCCTGTACTGTAAAACAAATGGTCTTTCAGATTGGAGAGTTTTACTGTGTGTAAATGTTGCCAATGTTTGTGCACAACTTGGACAGTTTCAGGCTCTAGTTTCCCAATATTTGTTGTTTGGACCTCTATTTTGGCTGCCTTAGTGTCAAAATAATAAAAAAAAATAATACAATAAAAAATTGTCACTGCCGGTTATTTTTTCCTAGTAGCATATTCAAGATTATGATTTGAGGTATTGTTAGAACTAGGGATGCACAATATTGGATTTTGCCTATATCCGATAAGATGATATTTCCAAAGCCATTACTGCTGATACTGATACGGATACCAATATTTTTTGTCAAGAGCACAAAACCTCTACTTCACTAAAGCTGACCTGTTCCTTTCATGGTCCATTTGTGTTAGAAACAGATATGAAGCAAGAAAAGCAATATTTTTTTATTTAATAAATGATATTTTTGATTAATAAAAGTTCATCATCAAGTAATGATGAGTTAAACCATAATTGTAAATGTTGCCAGTGTTACAGCCAATTTATGGGATACTGAGTTGGATACTTGTGTTATGCCATTAAGCCTTAATAGACCAAATATTTGCCCATATTGCCCAGCCCCAATATGGATGTCACATGAAAATCACTGGATCCTGAATCTATGGGAATCAAGTTATTAGGTGAATAAAAAACAGCCATGGTCCAGCTTGGGCACCTTGACAGGATGACTGTGTACGTGCTCCCATGGTGATTGAATAAACACATCATCTCAACACTTCACAATTAACTGTCAAAAGGATGAGGAACTGACCTTTGTTGCCAGTGGCAACCGAAGTCAAGCAAAGGAGGAAGAAGGAGAGAAAATTCATTCTGTCCATCTGAGGGAGGAAAGTACAGGAGAGGTAGAGGTAGAGAGGGCATAGGGGTGGGGTGAGGGAGGAACAGTACATGCATTAACAAACTGATCAGCACTGGAAGATACAGTGGCAAGACAGAGAGAAAGAGACAGGTCAGGCCTATCAGATGGTGCATGGAGTAGGGGTTTTGTCCCTTTACCTTGCTGTGTTAGTGCAGTAAAATATGTGACATGTAGGTGAGATGAAGCCCTGCATACGTGCAGCTGCATGAATAATTGTCCCCTATAATGCTGCTTTCTGGCTTTCCTCAAACAGAAAAAAAACAGATCGTAGCTGCAGATCCCAGACCAGCTTCAGGAGCAGTGCACACACCTGGACGTGAGTGTCATCAGTGCTGCTCATCCCTAATGCTGTGTGGGTGTTTCCTCGTGTTTTAATTGTGGTTTTAAAGGTTAAAAAGGGAAATGCAGCTGTCGTTTTCCTGTAACCACAACTGAAAAATGAGTCCTTGGGGAGCTCTCTTTGACATTAACAGCTTGAAACATTGCTGCAGTCCATGATAGGCAAAAGAGAGACATTTGTTAAGAAAAGAGGAAATATAACACAGGAAAGTCGGTGTAGTGCACAGGTTGCTCAGGCTACACACACAAACATGCTATGCGACATTAATGAGGCTGCTGCTGACACACATTTAACCAGCTACGGGCTCCAATGGCCGCCTATGTGTCGTGGTCTGGGAGCCTCTTCTCCCTTTTCTACAGCAAAGAGGAGAGAAACGCAGGTTAGCCAGAGCCGGTATGACATTACCGTGATGAGTGCGGTGATGCTCCTGGTTGGTACCCAGCCTCTACGCTCGCAGCATCCGCCTCTCTTGGCGTGGTTATCCCCCCTCTGTGTGGAAAAACACGACGCTTCCAGGTGGGATGGAGGGCACACGGTCAATCAAGCACACACAAGGAGGGAAAATGGCAGGTTTGGGGTTAGTGACGGATGGAGAGAGGAATGTATGCCCTTGTTTTTTCGGCTCTACATGAACAGAGAGGAGGAAAAGACGGTGGGAATATTACGCTGGCGTCCCCTCCCTCTCGGCGTTTTCTTAACCCGCCCACACTGCGTCCTTCTCTCTCTCTCTCCCTACTGCTGGTCTGGCTGTTTTTTGCTGTTGAGAGTGACTCAGACCCCAGCACAACGATTCACTTCATTTTCACGTTTCTTTTTAGCCCTCTGCTCCGCTCTAACATGGCTAACCCCCTCCTCTGTTTTAATAACGTATTTTTAAATTCCAACCGCCGGTAACCGACACTGCAAAATGACGTCATATCGGACCCGTTTTGCCCTACAGAGCTCGTGCCAGACATAACATTCTGGAAAGTCCTTGACAGTGTTGTTATATGTGAAATTACACCAAAATGTATTTAAACTAATCAATGTAACTATTATATATATATATATATATATATATATATATATATATATATATATATATATATATATATATATATATATATATATATATATATAAACATATATGTTTTAGAATTAAGATAGAAAACGAATTTAAACTTAGCACAAAAAGTAGGGAAATTAGTGTTTGGTAGATCATTTCTTTGTTGTAACTAAGCTTTATGGCAATAAATCTTATACTGCTGGAAAGCCTGTTTATGTCCCTTTCAAATGCTGCCACAATTGTAAGGCTATATATTTGCACAGTAGAGTGGTGCAGGAATGACTTAGCAGTGAGTTAGCATTTAACACTTCCTGGTTCCCAAGTCCAAAACTTTTATATAGGGCTTAGAATATAAGTTTTGGACAGATGCCTGCATTAAAACTCATCATGAACCCACACTCATGATATTTTAATTTTCAATGGAAAGTAATAAAATGCTTCTGATGTTGCCTGCTTTTGAATTTTAAGTCCTTGTTGTGTGTCAAAGTGACAGCTGCTAATGAACTGCTAGAGGACTACAAAAATGGCCAGGGACCTGACAGCAAGTATTTCTGATCATTTTTTAATTAGCAATTCATACACTATTGCCACAGTCATGAGGACCATTTTCATCAAATCATGCGACTAAGAAGAACTTATCAAACAAGAGGTCACAGTAAGATGTTATTCTTCGGAAATATTGTCACTGCTTCAAAGTCAAACTTCCATGTTGTAGTTCCATAGTAGTATAAGAAAAGCCGATTATGTTTGAGCTTTAAAAATTGTGAACAGCAGGTTGTTTAAGATTAACACAAAGAACAGATCATGGAAGTTTCACTCACATATTGTGTCAAATGAATGGATATAATCAATAACACAATATAAAATACTTATATGTCAAAAGAATAAATATCCAGCTCTTCTTGCTATCAAGAATGTAATGGAAATATTTCCATTCTTCATGATTATGCATATTGCCTGTGATAATGTTTTAACAGATAGAAATAAAATACAATACAGTAGATTTTCAAATTTATGGTCGTAATTTTTGGAAATTTGTGAGTTAGGTGGGCTGCATGTGGCCCAGAGCTGAAAAAATAAAAGCCACTTTTTTGCTTGAGGCATTTTGTGTCTGGTGTGTACGCTTGCAATGACTGCCTATGAATTAAAAAAAAAAAAGTAATTACATGCAAATTATTTGCGAAAACATGCATCCTGTGTGCAAAAGCCCTACAACAGTGTTCTGAGCAGGTCTGAACCAGAGAGGTTAATGGGCATGCCAAATTCAAATATCTGAGAGGATTTTTAGGGAGGAAATTTCTGGGGACATCTGGGACTAATGTAAATTTTCTAGGAGTGAGAACCTTTAACAAATACCTTAAAAGAAACCTTACTCACTAACATTAAACAAACCTGACTTACTGACATAATATCCTTAAGAATGACTTTTCAAAAAGAACTTGAATTCTTTGTTTAAACTACAACTAAAGTCTAAGTCTAAGTCTAAAGTCTAACTAAAGAAACACAACTCTATAGCTTTTCTAATAAGGGAGGCTTTACAATTCAGTAAAGTAAGATAAAACAGTTGAGGGCACCATTTTTTTGTAAAAAACATTTTCTGTTCAAAAGCAGTTCTTTGAAATTAAATTAATCCCTAACAGGTGAGAGAAATTGAAAATTAATTTCAAAAAAAGCTTGAGTGTCATGAAGCTAAAACAGCAGTTTATGGACTTAAAGACTTAAATACCATGGCCTTTGCTTGCCCACCCGTTAAATATATTAATGAAGAAATTGTATTAAAACAGTCTCAGATTGTTTTTATCTCTTCTCTGCATCTGTCCCATAGATTAACACATTTCATTCTGGAAAAAGGCAAGTCTTTAAAAGTATGTCATCACTGCTCATTTACTTTTACTGCTGAGACTATTTACGCACCCTTATCAAAAACCCTTAAGTTTCTGCTTGTAATTGATGATTCATGACCGTTGATTTGAAGTAAACCTTAAATTTCAGTATATTCAGTTTTCTGAGGAACATGTTTTTTGGGCTCTCTGTGACTTTCATCGCTGAAAATAAAACATGTTATTTCTTAAATCAGGAGTTGGGACTAAAAACAGTGCTATTGTCAACTTCATTTTAATTATAGAACTCCATATTCATCAAAACAAAGAGCTTTGCTAAACTGTGTTCTGAGTTGCTTTTCACTGGAAGTCTTTAATTAGTAACTGACAAAAGTATCTGTCGACAACTTGGACTCAGACTGAACTTTTGTCTTTCAGTGTATTACATTGTTTTTTCTTTTCTGGACGGAGGGGGGCAGACTTCTTTACAGGCATGTCTTTGTCAACCGATATGTATTGATAGGTCAAATTCTTAGTAACCAATGAGTTCACACAGGACCCTTAGCTTGAAATGCAGCATTTTAATAAACATTACAAAATTGGATTTTCAAAAATCAGCACCCCTTACCTCCCCACACAGACATTGCCCCACCCCCCCAAGTTTTCCTCTCTTTTGTACATTTGGTAGGAATAAGGCATAAGCAGTCTCTTGAAATATCAATTCACATCGATTAATAATCACCATTTCATGTATAAATATGACCAGAAAAACAGAAGTAAAAAAAAAAGATCCTGGGCTGCTGCTACAGTGAGGTTCGTCCTCTCCCAATGTGTGTGCTGAGCACCAAGTGGATCAGACAATCCAGCCTCCTGCCCATGAAATAATTGAATTACTCAAGAGAAAGAGGGATCCCCACTTTGGGATGTGATGCTTCTACTCTTCAGTCTTTTTAAATCACCACCTGCTGGTAGAAACAGAGGAACAAGCAAGAAGTGAAACACAAAAGTGGATTTTCTCTCACACGATTGTTTTCTTTTGTTGCTTACAGTTCAAAATGGGTTGAAAGATTAAAAAAAAAAAAAAAAAAAAAAAAAAAAAAAAAAAAAAGATAAATATTTGTGGAGGTTTACATGGAAATATGATGAACCAGAAATAAAGTATTGTTGGGCAGTGTACAAGTGTGCATATAAAAATATCCGCTTTTACATTTTTGTATTTCAGAGCTGGAAAGAAAGAAAACAAGAGGTTACAAAAAACAGAAAAAGCAAAGGAGGAAAAAGGCAGGAGAACAATACAATTGTACACATAAAATCTTATCCAAAACTACAAAATGGTCTTTTTTTCAATCATAAAAAGCTGTTCAAACTCTATAAAATCAAGCCTTTTTTCCCATCACAAATCAAATTAAAACAAAATTGCTATAAAACATTCATTAATACAAGGCCATTTGGACTGGGGGGGTTAGTGTTCAGTTTGTGATATACAGTGCTTGTATAACCACCGGCAGCCATTTTTTCGACCCTTTCATTACTATTATTATCTTCTTTATTGACTGTGATTTGCAGAAAGCTGTTGCCTTTTGTATTGTTTTTTTTTTCCAGAGAGTGCCGCATAGACTGGCGCTGTGCTGTAAGCTCCTTCTGCTCAAATGTGAGTGCTTAGTCTGAGAAAGAGAAATAATAATTAAAAAAACAAAAATAATCAGAGCCAATGATCGACTCTGAACCCGTGAGCGGTGAGTGCAAATCTGTAGCGACAGCATGTAAAGTCTCTCAAGTTTTCCATTCTTCTTTTAAAGAAAACAAAAATGTAAAAGAAACAGGAAATCACCCCTGATTGGCTCACAATTACCCCATGTGGCACGATGGTCGTTTCCTGTAAACATTTCTCAGAATGTTTGTAAAAACACCCTCCTATTTTAAAACACAAAAATATATAGTAATTTATCTTTACATGGACATATATATATATTTATATATATATATTACTAAAGGCCTTAAAATATTTTCCATTCTGCTCCTTGAAAGTCACAGTTCCCTTCAGTTGATATTCAGCCTTATAAAGACCTGCAGGAAAACACAGAGAGATTAATTAATATTTAATCTTAAATGGGTGTTATGTGTCATAACTAAAACACTGCTCAATCGAAATGCTAAAATGTAGTGGATAGCTTACCATGCCATGTTCTAGCACTCCTTTTAATCTTGCTTCTGGCTCTGATCTTTTTTAGTCACCAGCACCTTCCGAAGGTATGGCATGATTAAATAGGCTACAAGGAAGAATATGTGACCGATGAAATACACGGACGAGTACACCTGAAAAACAGAAAGTGACAAAAACAGCTCATTAAAATCAGTGTTTACAAATCTTCCTGTTAAGAGGGAACCTGGCTTTGTTCCCACCAAGGTTATCTAGTTTTATAGCTTTTGTTTTAATTGTTTGTTTAATTTATTGTTTTTAATTTCAGTCTGGTTTTAATTAGTTTATTATGCAAGTCATTTACAAAAATGATGTAGTTGTTTACTTAATTTTGTAAAGTTCCCTTTGTTTAAGTTACGTTGATTTGTTTTAGGGCCCTGTTTTCATGACTTTGTGAGTGTCTTGTCCAAACACATGGGGCTGATTCTGCATGTTACCACAGTTTAACTTCTCAGTAATAGAGTGCAAGTATCAGACCTGTATCACTTTGAAGATGTGTGATGCATCATGAAGTGCGAAATAAAACAACAGAAACCCTGCAACTGAAAATGTGCATCAATAAAGAATGTGAAAGAATCTCTTGTTCAAGCAATAGGTGTGTTCAGTCCCCAGATGCAGACAGAGCTTTGCTATAGGAAATGGTGATGAACATGCCCCTGTCCCAACTGTTTAGGAACATGTTGCAGGAATAAGAACTTAATTATACATCCTCCAATGTATATAGCCTGCATTTGTTCTGTATTCAATTGAACATATGTTTAAAAAAAAAAAATGCAGATCACTGTTTTCTGTATTTATTAGCATTCTGCATGACATCCCAACTCTTCTGAAGTTAAGACTTGTGGTGATCGTCTTACTGTTTGTTGTCTGCTTGTTAGGTACACAACTTTATTTCTTTTTAATTTTTTTTCTCAAAAAAGGCAAGGCAAACCATGAGGACAATTTCCCAGGGCTCAAGACCTGAAGTGGGCCGATGGCACTACGTAGAACAAACAATCAGGTTTGATTTCTCTCCACTCAAGCCTGTCTTGCTCATGTAACTGTAGTTCTTCCTATAGTGTCCTGATGTATTTTCATGATGGTTACTATTGTGAGGCACAGTATGTAACAGTGTAAATATGTTACATTTTAATGTAATCAGTGTAAATAAAAGCCAGGCTGAACATGCATTTAGCATGTGTGATTATGATTTGGTGCCCCCATCAGCTCTGCAACATGACATCTGATGGGGTTGATTACATTCATCAGTGTCATTATTGTATTTCTGATTGCTATTAAGCATTATAGTTATTTGTTATATGCTAAACAGAAATTCAATCAAGGCCTGACAATATCAGGAGAGATTTCGATATGGAATCTGGGGATTCCTCTCCCAGGATTTCTTTTTTCTAATAAAAAGCTCTATTGTGATGCTATTTTATGCACTCAAACACCTAATTTATGTTGTCTATGCCCTGTTGATGACTCTTCAATATAATGGCACTGACTGGACTGGATATTGCTGTTTTTATTGCTGACTCTGAGTTTGTTTGGGAAGTAAGAGCTGGTGGGTTTGGTGGGCAGCAGTATTAAAAAAGGAGGGCACAACTGAAGGTTGTTGCCCTGGGGCACCAAGCCATGTTAAATGCAGCTTTTGGGAGCTTTTTTGTGATATGAAAGCAGACTGTGCCGTCTGCTTCGCAGGTTTTAAACCCACTGAAGCGAATTCATAATTCATGCTTTATAAATAAAAACTTGATTTGATTTGATCCATCATGACAAAATGAGAAATGATCGGCAAACAGATAACTCTCCTAGGAGGTGAAATCCTGTCTCACAGTGCGATAAACAGAGGCACTGAGTTTTTAGCATCTGATAAGCTTTCTAAAACTGAAACCAGTTCTCCCGAGGCATGTTCATACTGAGGTGACATGCACTTACAATAACTCCAATCATAAACGGAGGCACCATTTCTGCTTCACAAGTAACTGCTGTTGCATACTTCAGACCAATTTTTGATTCTCTCACAGGATTTTGTGTTTGTTTTTTTTATTAGTCATAAAAAGGTAAAGAGTTTAGGTCATGATCCTATGTTGCAGACTGACAATATCATGATGAAAATTGGGTGAGAGGCTTTTAGATTGTATTTGTACAACCCATGCAGCTAGGTTAATCTTATGAGCTATGCTGTTTTGACTCTTGCTGCGTGCTTAACAAACTGTCTGCACTGTCTGACTTTCTATCCCTTTTGCATCAAACCAGCTCTCTGATTACCAAATAACATAAAATCAAGATCCAACATGTTAATCTGCTGTGACTTACCTTGAGCCATTTTTCATATGTGAAGAGGCAGAATGGCACTAAGGGGTAGCCCATGAAGAGCCAGTGGAAGAACTGTTGGACCATATAGATGAGAGGGTAAAGCGGGCTGTTGGCCAGCTTCGACAGCAAGGGACTGTCTCCCACCAGTGCCTGAGCCTGAAACACACACGCACAGATACACACACATACACACACAGTCAGATACATATTCCATAATGGTGATTTATCAATAATACAATATGAGTGGTGACTGTAGTCAATATTTAATTACAGGTTCATTCAGCAGTGAGGTGCATTTGATCGATAGTAATAAGAAGAGACTGTCTCTTGATAAAAGAGAAAGTAACAGGTTTATGTGATGAAATCAAAGAGCAACTTTTATTGAGGTAAATAAGATTACTTCAAAGAGGTGCACAACAAATGTTCCATCTAATGAAAGTAAAAAGCCATGCTGTTTGAGCTTCCTGCACATTATTATCCAGGGAAATTTCAAAACCAGATGTTTTTAATATTGACACAACTCAGGTATAAGTCAACCAATTCATTTGCAATTAAAACAGAAGTCATTGGTTAGTTCGTTTATTATTAATATAAAAAATGCAAGTACATGTCTGCTCATGATTTAAATCTCACAACTTTATATCTGGACCAATGTCAACATTCTTTTTTCTGTTTGTTAAAGCGTTTTATTCAGAAGATGGCAAAGACTTAAAGGATGATAGTATAACATAATAATTTAATAGTAGATCTTGTGTAAAGCAAATACGTTATAAGCTTTGTCAACATAGAACTTACTGTATTCGTTGATTTATCTAATAAATCTAATTAGCTTTTGACATGTTCATAACAGCGTATTGTTAAAGGCTTTAAACTAATGGGGTGAATGGTACTAAGTTTGATAAGTGATAATTATGTGCTTATGGTAAACAATGGGTTGATTGGATTTGAGCTGTCTGAGCTTAAATTTACATACAGTTGGTGTTCCAACTGGTTCAATACTGGCCCCCCTTTTATTCAGTACATACACTGGTGGTACTTAATGTCAAAGGAAGCTTCTTTATTTTATATGATGATCATGATCACAAAAAAATGTATTTCATGCATTATCATCTAGGGTAATTATAAAATATCATTTTTACACATTGATACGAGTCTGGTTAAAAAGGGGAAAATCAAACAATTCACTGGCAAACATAGCTGAAGTCATGGGCAAATTAAAGTGTTTGATTAATAAAAAAAAACCCTCCTGCTAACTATCTAAATATTCCAAGATTTAGGTTTATGTGGTCCAACTTGAGCATTAGTTGGTATTGATGTTCAAAAATTTTATTGAGTAGATATCAAAGAGTCAAGGACAAAAACATGCCATCATGAAATATGCTTATCAGCATGGATTATGTGAAATTCACCCGGTTTATATTATAGTCTATCTAAGGCTTTAAACTCAAATTCAGATCTGTCTGATAAAGTGGCAATATACCGTATATTAGTGTTTTATAGACAGGTTTAAGGATTGAAAGTTATAAAAACAAATGTTAAACCTCACTGATGACTGGGGACAGCTCACAAAGCAAAAGTGTTAGATGATCTTAGTTATTTGGAGCTGTTTTCTGCTGACTTTGCTGTCACTATTCTTTTTTGGGTCAAAAAAATATCTAAGTGCTCTTGAAAGCATACAGTGGTACAAGAAAGCAGAACATATGTCTTTAAAAATATTGGAGATATAGTTGGAAAAAAAAAAACTCCAAAAGGGAGAGGCTTTCTGGAATTTCATGTTCATAGCAGTTTAATCACTTAGACATAATAAAGAAGGGAGCCTTTTTTGTTTTCTTATAATGTGTGCGTTTCTGGCACTGTTTGACCATGTGTCACATAATGTATATATTGTAAATATTATTGTACATGTTGTTAATAACAAGCAATCAGTAGCATAATTTCATTGGAGTAGAGGGCTGTGTGCGTATAGGCTTATTGCTTGCTACTCCTATTATCCAATAATAGATGTGTCTCACTTAGGAAGAGGGCATTTCAATTTTTTCAATCATATCCATATTCTTTGACTCAGATGAGGCTGCAGAATGCATAGAGATATTCATCTTTTGCATCTGAATAAAATATCTAAGGTGAATTTAGGGCTCCGGTTGCTTCTCTTGAATTGCCTTTATTTGGGAACCCACTGAAGTGGTTTTAGACTTTGGTCCTGTCCTGTAAGCACCGATCTCAATCTGTGGAGGGGCTAAGGCACAAGAGACTCCTGTCTGACTATAAAGATTGTTTTTTGATTGTACTCTCCTTCTGCTTCTGAATTTTCAGCCTTATAGTACCTATGTCTTTGTAATGTGGGGTATCCGTAGCATACCTGTCTCTCCACAATGATGACGAAGAACTCCATAGAGAAGCACATGAGGTACCCTGAGTGAAAGCCGTGCCAGAGCGACAGGAACAGCAGTGTGGTCACATGAGACAGCGTCTTGTTCCCCAGGAACTTCAGTCGTTTGAAAACATGTCTGTTAAAACAAACATATACAAAAGATAAAACTAATGGATGATTTCTGTTTTCCAGTCTGAAGAGCTTAATGCATCATCTGTCTCAACCTGCATGGCCAGCACTCACATACCTGGAATTGTTGGTGTTGCATAGCAACTGAGGTTCAATTAAAACATTATGACAACTTTAAACCAATGTACTCGACAATTCAATGCAGATACAGACTTTATCTTTTTTAAACACTTTAACGAGTGCACACACAATTCATGTTTTCAGCCCCACACTCATGTTTGTTTACTCCTCACAGCACATTTGTGACAGGCTGCATTATTAGAGTGAAGAGCAAGGTCAGATAAATAAGTGTGCAATGTGCTAACTGTTGAAAAGAAACCTTCCCTATGGCCTTCAAAACAAAGTGTCTGTGAGATCATTAAAGCACCTGACATACAAACTTACATTTCCGGCATTTTATTGCTCCTATTCAGTGTTTGAGCATTTCTTTAACTTTCTGACACGCACACACTGTGGCCTGGTGCACAGGTGAGGGAGTGTGTGCGGTGTTTCAGCTCCTCTCTCATGCTCTCTTTTTTCACGCTCCAGCAGCAGCCCTGTGGATGCCTTCGAGGACAGACTGTAAATTGCACAACCTTTTGCTGACAGTTGACTTTTCATGCTCCCTTTGAATGTGGTCATTTGGATCAGCTTTACACATTTCTTCATACGACACTTCATAGGAAATAGTTTGTTTGAAGCACATTGATCCCCTTAAGGAGTTCCTCCATATATCAAACACTGTCCCCTCATACTAATTAGTTTACACTGGAGCTGTATACTGTATGAATCTAAAGCATGAATGTTTATTATTCTAAAGCTGACAGAATAAGAAAGCATCATAAACAGAATATCAGACTAACCCATTAAGCATTAAAACTGCTTAAATGTGAGCCAAAAGAATCAGAATTACTGCAGATGCAACTAAAAATAGACTTTTCTTTGTAGGTCAAACAATGGGAGCATTTCAAGTGTCAAGTCTGTATTGTGTCTATCAAGGACAAGAAAATTCTGATTGAGCCTTCCTTTCAGACTACTGTGACCTCTAAATGTGCACTGATAGAATATCATTTAAATGAAGAGTTGTATTTTTCCTTTAAAAGATGTTTTTTGTTTCTCTCTCTGTCAGAGGGATTATAGAAAAACTACTGACCTAATTTTCATAAACATGGTGGAGGGTGAGTAACCTCAAAATCAAACGTTGATCTGACACTGGAAAAGGAAATACATCAGCCAGATAGTACCACTTCAGTCTAATTCATATTTTACTTTGAAACAACTCTAAATGTTAAATTTGTGAACCATTACATTTCTAAGGAATTGTTTTTGACCTGCTTCCACGATCATGATGACATTTCCGCCTTCTTTTTATGCATTTGCATAATGCATGTATGATTTTCATTATTTTTGAAAAAGTTTTTCATGTGTAATCATCCTTTTGATAAAGGGTTTGACTGTGATCAGTCTCCAACTTTAAGGTGAAGCAATCCTTCCTGGTTTATCAATTCATGAATGCAAGAGGTGATTTTTTTTATTTTTTAGCTTGGGATTTCTTGCTGTTGTTTTCAAACTGTTTTTGCACAAGGCACACCTAAAATGAAGCCCTAATTCCAAGGCAAACCTTATACAGGTCAGTGCAAGCTTGCTCTTACAATAACTTTTACTCTGCAAGTGTTGATTTGACTTATACCTTACAAAATATGGCAAACAGCCATATTTCTTAAAAATATTGATGTACAAAAATATTACATTATCAATATGTAAAATTTTATTGAGCAAAAAACACTTAAGCTTGGCAAGACTTTCAGATAAAGGGAAACTTATAATGAGCGACACACAAAAAGGAACACGTTTATCCCCCCATTTGTTTCTGTTAACTGTACGAGACAGTGTTCCCTTTTTTCTGTTTTATTTTTTTTGCAATGTCTGATGATTGTACAAAATCCCAAGGCACACCTTGACTTGCACCTGTGAAACCCACCACACCATTAGACTGACTTAGAGGTAGGAGAGAGCTTAAATACACATCAATATATACTTATGTTTTGTCAAAAACACTGTTTAACGCTGCAATACCTTTAGGCATTTACAGAAGTGCATTTATAAAATGGCTCACTGGTAACCAGTGATTTTCTGTTAATATGACAGCATTTACAATTTTCAGGAGTTCCAGTTCAGTTGATTGATTGATTGATTTGTGAAGGTAACTCATTTAAGGTTAACAACTGATTTCCATTACAAGCTGTTCTTTGTCTTGCTTTTACTATGTAATTTGTACTAACTTGAACTAAATGTACTTAACTCTCCATCTAGATAAATCCTTAATAAACTCTTACTTCCTTCTACTTTATTCTACACACCCTACAAATGAAGGTCACTCTATCTCCAGATGTGGTCAGCAGAGACAACAAAAAAATAAAAGAAGTAAAAATAGCAAGCAGGAGACAGAAGTGGTCAAAATTGTTGCTCAACTTTACACAATATGATGTCAACTGCTCATCCAGTGTCTATGTGTGATTTTATGTAAGAGTTTTTCCTTTCCTTTTTGCAATCAGAATGGATCAACAAGCAGAGTCCATAATGGCATTGACATCAATTAAATCTTATTTATTTCCCTCCCTAGTCATGTTGCACTTTGAACTAAGAAACGTGACCATTTTTCCTTTTTGGTATCTCCCTGTCTGCCCTGTTTTGTTTCTCTTTTATTCCCTTTTCTTTCAGATTTTTAACTGGTTATTTTTGTGAACTGTTCATAAGGTTTTTTTTTTTTTTTTCAAAACAAATACAGAAAATACTTCTGTAATGCAGATTTGGGATTGTTTGGCTGTTTTGCTGTAAAATATTACAAATAGAACTTGCAGATTCAATTTCCACAGAACACTGGACTATTAACCTCAGCAGAAGTCTTTATTTTTTAAACTATTTTCCATTTTGCAAAGTGGTCCCTCCCTCCCCTCCACCCCCTGTGTCTCATGCAGTTTTGATAATAGAAAGTGAAAATAAGCTCAGGAAGCTAATGCATTCAGCTGAAATGGACCATGTAATAAACTCTATGTTCAATAAATTGCTTTGCACAGTGTGGTCATAATAAAATGATGTCACATGCTCCTGCTGGTCTAGAAGCCTCAAACTTTTTAAACCCCTCCCTAGCTGTCCTTTATGCCCTGCGAAGAATCCTTTGGTGTTGGACAAACTGCAAGAAGAGGCCATGGTTTCCCCTCCTGTGTGGCATTATGTCCCATAAACACATCAGATTGAACTGTAATCTCCTCTGTTATCACCTGAGTAAATATTTCACTTTTACCAAAGCAGACAGAAGCCGCCACAGATTTAAGCATGCACGCTCACCTGGCCGCCCAGGCATTTGTGTTGATGTTGAAGGAGGCGATGGTTCCTTGGAAGAGCGGCGTGGTTTCAAACAGCCACAACTTCATGTTGGCACAGGCGTCCCACCGGTGCTCGCCCTCTACCACACCATTGTAGCCCAATCCTGTTAATATACATACACCCTCCTGCAATAAACAGAAGGCACACTTTTGTTATATAACATCACACCATGGGGACAAGAATCAATAAACTACAACTGAACCTTTGGACCTGAGCTGATGAGGGTGTGGGTTTATGTACCTGTGAGTGTTAGTGAAGGTATGTTGTGGGCAGAATAACAACAGTGAGTCATATATACTAATGCAGAGGTTCTCAACATATCTGTACGAAGGAACCACCAAATACTGACCAAAATTTTTCACACTTTCGACCACTCAATGCATTCAATGAAAATTATCGCTGTTTGGAGCTTGGAGAGAACAAAACCTGAGACACTCATTTGTGCCCACGGCCATCAGATGTACAACTGCAGCAGAGGCTACAGTCAATGATGAACACTCCAGCTTCATGGACATTTAACTGTTTACTGCACTTTTATTTCCGTCCTGCACCAAACCAATGCACCTCACTATACTGTATCATACTTAAAGCCTCATACTGCTGGGTAAATTCAGTTTTATGTGTAATATCATACTGCTGCACTTTTGTTTGCTTAATACCATATTACTTGTCATTTACTGCACAATGTCATTCTGTTTCATACAGAATCAGAACTTTAATTTTGGTAAAAACAGGAAATAAAATCACAGCACGGGGCAAAGTGTTTGTAGAGACGAAGCCTTTCTGTTTGTAAAATAATAAAATGAAGTTTATTGCACAGAATATCTCTTTTTGCCACTTAGCTGACAATCCATTGTGCAGAATATCTTAGGTGGTTTTCAAACCTTCAGCTCAAAAAAATGGCTGCATCTTTCCTCTGGACTTCATGTTCACACAGCAGTATTTTGAGGTGGGCCCAGTCCAGTCCGAGTCCCACAAAGGCCTTACTGCCCTTACGTCATAGTCACATTGTGCATTATGGGAGAAAAGAGCAAGCAGCATGAGCTACCTACAAATGACTCACTGATTGATAGCGGTGGTCAAATGTAGTATGTAAGATTATGCAGGTGAGCATATTTATTAATGTGTGATACATTTTACAATATACGTGTAAACAAACTCTGTGCACAAAGAAGAGGATCTATTCATACCCTCTGAGACACCAGATAGCATGGTGACTTATTTCAACATAACACCTGTAGAAGTGTTCACGGAGGCATGATCCAGAAAAGTTGAGAGCAACTTAAAATAGAATTAGTTCTCCTGCTTGAGCGAGCTGGACTAAATTCTGAGGAGTAAACTTCTATTTGAATAAGTCCATATTGTCCAGCCCTGTGATGATCTGCTGTAGAGATGGTGAGTTAAGTTAACCTGTTGATACTTTCATGGTATGTTGTGCTTGAGCACAAAAAGTGACTCTGTGGGATCAAAACATTATCCTCTGAAAGACTGTTGTATCTCAATGATTCATACTTTGATGATACCTCTATCTAATCAATGTGATCAACAAATCCCTAAAAAGACATCTGAATACAATCAGATCAATGATAAAAATGTTCTCAAGTGGATTATCAGTTACCAGAAACACCTAATGTATCTAATGAGATACAAAAAATATAAATGTCAAATTTTATGGAAATTTTGATGTTTTTGAATTTCAGTAGAAAGTGAAATAAACATTTCAGCTCCAAAACTTAGAATTATCTAGCTATAATTTGTGTTTTCAGGCTTTAAAGGGTTATAATTAAGGCACACTTTGTTATGAGTCTGGTTGCCAATCATTAACACTTTTGCTGCTGCTTATATAACTACAGTGCGATGAGTTAACGTGTGTGTCAAATGTGTCCTCACTGCAAACAAAGCACTCGAGGGGTCTATTGGAATGAAGCGGGAACAACCTTGTTCAGGCAAGCTTGGGATTGATTGCTGTGTTCATATTTATTCAAATGAACTGTGCTGACCACAGAGCAACTCTCCCAAATGATCTGTGTGAAAACGATAAATTGTCCTGTATTGAAAAACTAACTACTTTGTATAATAGCTGTATTTTTACTGCTCTATGTAAGTATATAGCTTTATCTGTTCTTTTTTTTAAATCTTATATTTTTATTTCCTTCATGCTTATTTGTCCTGGGGGTTAGGGTTAGGGCTGGGCATCAATAGAGGATTGTCTTATCTTTATTTTAAAATTCATTTAAAAAAAAAAAAAACAGTTTTCAATTTCCTAAAATTTCTACAAACTTTTAGCCTTAAAGTAGTCCAGGTAGGGTAGAGTAGATTTTCCTTTGAATAATCCTTTTTCTCCTTTTGGTGAGGGAGATTTTTTTTCAATATTTTTTGGGGCATTTTTGTGCCTGTTATGACAGATGAGAGAGAGAGACAGTGGCTAGGCTTGTGAAGGGGGTGAGAGAGCAGGGGGGAGGACACTCTGCAAACAGGCCAAAGGCCAGCAGAAACATACATGTAGGTCGTGCTTGGTTGCTTACCACTCCGCCAAACCAGTACTCCAGTGAGGGAGATTTTATGCTTTATTTGATTCATTTCATTCCAGCATAATTAGGTTGATTATTTATCAATACATTTTGTGAGGTTTTTTTCTGCACCATCTCTCTGAAGTCATTTTGTGTTGAACTGTTAAAACAAATAAGTACTAGGATCCGCAGGTTTGTTTTTACCTCAGTATCATTGTGTTTGTTGAATAAGAGGGTCACATTCATGCTCAGTATTGTCAAACGGGCAGCTATTATGTAAATGCAGGTTCCTCTGAATGAGGTTTATTTGGATAACAAATCAGTGGGCTGCTACCTCCAACATTCATGCTCATGTTTGTAAATCATAAGGTTACTCACCGCTATTACCCAACAGCTAACGTATCTATACAAAACGATTTTTGCCCAGAGGAGAATGAATACACAGCGATACCAGAAAGGCTGAACCTGTTAAACAAAACAAAAAACATACATTAAAAATGTCCAGAAAGTCACAACAAGCGTGCAGTATGATAAGTTTTGAACATACGGTCATTCTCACCTCAAACTCATTTGATAAGAAGTAGCTGTCTGGGTAATATGGATTAAAAGTTGCATATATTGTTAGGCAGAGAAAGCCTACAGAGAATCTCTTCAAAGCTGGTATAACACTAAAGAAGAAAGACAAAATGAGCACAGGTAAGGTGAGAAGTATAATAAGGTCAACAGATGGGCAATGACACTTAATCCACAAGGACACACAGTGTAGATAATATCCAGCTCATTTTTTATTTCATCACTCTCCATTTTCTTGTCCGCTCACCTGTTAGGAGGCTTTCCAGGGCAGTCGGTGAGCTCTCCTGCCACCAGCTTCTGGTAGCTTCTAAGTGTAAACTGGGGACCCACCAGGAAGCCTCCATAGAAGTACGAAAAGCCGTACATCTCCAGCACAGAGGGCACGGATGGCAGGGCTGCTATTTTCTGCTCCGAGTTGAGCTGGGCCTGGAGTTTAGAGATATGAAAGGACAGACATGATTAAAATAAAAGTAAAATGAAAAGCAGGGTGAGGGAAATGGTGAGGGGAAGAAGGAAAAGGGCAGATAAGCTATTTTAAAAGCATGTTGATGGGCCGGAACAAAGACTTCTTTTAACATTTTGAGCGTCAAAGTCAAAACAAGGGCGAGTAATTCTCTGTTATAACTGCAGGCTGTGGACAGTGTCCTGAATAAAATACCATATAACAGGACTTAAATAAGATTCTACTCTAATAAACAGATCATTCAAATAAAAGGCACAGGAATAAAACAAATTATATGAAAAAACATAAAGCAATAAATGAGAAAATGAGCATTTGTCAAAACATGTGCCAGACAGGAACCAAGCAGTGTGAGGAAAGGCTGAATGAAAGAGAAGAAGGAAAGACAGTTGTATTAAAACATATTTCGCTTAAAGGAGAATACCAAAGCCAGGGACACAACAGGGACTAGCATTCATTTTAAAGGAAAATTCTGATAATCAATAAAAATCAAATTAGGTAATGGCAGGTCACAAGGCTCAGTCTTAGAACCACTGATGTTTTCGCTCATGTGAACTCACCCTGTCTTTGGTAATTTAGAGTTCTAGCTGCATAGTCTTGGTCTGAGCTACAGAGTCACCTTCAGCTAGTGTGATATGTTAGCCCAGAGGATTTCAAGGCCCAGTGTCAATGACCACACTCATGGATGCACATGTTTTACTGCTGGATGATGATAAATTGTTCATAGATGTAACTTTCATTTGTTGTATTTTGTTGTATTTTGTGTGCTGCTGTCTTGTCCAGAACCCCCAAGAAAAAGAGATCTGTGTATCTCAATGGGAACACTTGTTGTGTTATAAAGGTCCTATATGTGAAAAAAAGGTTTTGAACTTAAAAGATCTTGCTGGTGAAAACAGATGTTTGCTTACCATTTTAAAGAAGACATTTACATATATTGTTATGCATACAATGGTTACTTTTTGGCTTTCGTGCCTTTATTTAAGAGCGAGATATTGAATAGAGTCTGTGAGGAGAGAGAGGGGTTGACATACAAAATGCCAAGGGTCTGATTACAAATCCTCTATCCACATCAAGGGCTAAAGAGTGCACAGAACATAGCATTGTGGTGGTTCTTTTGACTAACTAACATGTTCACATCTTTGCAATAATCTTGATGAATGAATCCAACTTTCATGATGTTTTTAAAGCTTAAACTTAAAAGGAAAAAAAAATTTATGAAATCATCATCACTGATATCATATAAATATTTTTGGTCAAGAGTACGCAGTCTCTGCAGAAATAAAATTGACCTGTTCCTTACACTGTGACAAGTTAATTTGTGTTAGAACAGATGTGAAATAAGAAAAAAGACATTCAATTGATAGTCATGTCGATTTTTTTATATGTAGACATTAGTGACAATACAGTCAAGCATTATTTTATATTCATAAATTCAATATTTCAGCTGATATAAGGTGCATATGGGGCTTGTAAAGTATGGCCAATTTATTGACTGTAAGACCAGCAGACATATTCATATCTGCAGATACCTACATATATAACTTATTAAGCAATTATCTGCTGATACCAATACCATGTCAATAATATCGTGCATCCCTAGAACAGATAAAACAGTTATTTAATGCACTGCCTCTACACAGCATCACTGTCACTCTGTTTTGAAAGAGTCTTTTGTCCATGTAAAGGACACCAAGTTAAAACAGTTTTTGGGCCATGATAAAAGACAATCTATTTATGATTTTACAGAATAATCCACTGAATGTGCTTCTCTTATTAGGCTTTATTGTAATGTGAATTTGCCTGTGCCTTTAGATAAATACCATGGATTCTTAACTGATGATTATCTGTCTTTTATGCTTCATTTTATTTAAAAAAAAAAAAGAAAAAAAGGCAGAGTTGAGTTTTACTTCAGAAATTAGTCTTTTTTTCCTTTGCTGCACAAAATTACTTGTTGCTTCCATTTTTAATCTCTTCGATGACCATGTGTATGTTTTACATTCTCACCAATCTCACCTCATTTTATCGTTGGATATTATAAACCATGGAGCACTGAGGTTCATGGCAAATATCAAGTCCCTCTCTCATCATTGCACTCTGTATCCTTCACTCGCCGCTCAGATGAAACGGCTGGCATATTCTTGTCAATGTGATATTACTCTTCTCTCATACTTTTGCAGTTCTATTCATGTGAAAAAACCCCAGCAGCTCCAGTCTTTGCTCTGTGACCCAGGATCAGTTGATCAATGTTAGCAACAGTTTGGCGTTTTGCGTCTGTAACTTGTTAAATGTGCTGCCACCTGTCTTGCCCAGGCCAAAGGACTCTGTTAATGGGATTCTTAATCTCAGTGAAGTTTTCCTGGTTAAGCAAATCTAGAAGTGAAATAAGTAGCATCTAGTGCACAAGCAGCCTTTTCTCCCAGCTCACACAGCTTGTAGCTTCATAGAGTGCAGACGACGCAGCAAACACATTCATTTCAAACAGAGAGAAGAGGAAAAGAAGAGAATCCCACCAGAAACAAGCCCTCTGTAATATTTCACTTTTGCCCTGTTTTGGTTCAGTTTTATGATGTTTACGTGGGAGGTTCTGCATCCATCTTGCCTGGAGTATCAACTGAATTTAGTTACATTTTTTGCTTAACAATAAAACTTTTGTTTACTGACTTTGTTTTGAGGTCTTGCATGTTTCTGTCTGTTATGAGTCAGAGTGATAAAACTATTCCACATGGAGATGGCTTTTCACTTCAACTCCTACACTGATATTTAAGCAAGAGTGTGCAGAACTGACAAGTCTGCTTACTGATAGATAGATTGACCGGATATTCATCACTAATAAATCAGGTTATTTAAAGTCATATCCAAGTAAGAACTTAAAGCCCTGGATTCAGCTTATCTAATGAGTTGATTTGCTGTTTATTTTGTTTGTTGTCTGGGCTGGGAAAATTAATATCTTCAAGGTGGTGATGAACATATAACAATAACTTCAAAATGATTTACATTTCTCACCACTTGCATTGTGAAAAGTGTAAGTAGGCACTTTCACTTCTTTTGCCATTTTAGATAAACTAACAGTTAATTGATTTGTTAAGAAAACCACTGTCGAGTGGGTGTAAATATTGTCAATGAGGCTGACAGATTACACAAATTTTCAAATTTATTTAATCACTAAAGCTTTACAAGCAATTGTAATCATCCACAGTTTGAATAACACTACTTTTTTTTTTTTTTTTTAACATTTCAACTTTTTAGGTCCATTTTGACAAAGTGAACTATTTTACTTGTCTTGATTTGGAAATCAAATCAATGTAGTGAAATTGCCCTTTATGATCTTTATTTTAAGATCCATCCCTATCAATTCAAGCATAAACACTTAGCTGGCTTTCTTATAATAAAAACTTGATAGATGACAACCCAAGGGAAAAGGCATGGTGAAAAAGGAAGAAGCCTACTGTTACCACTACCCAGAGTGCACTGCCATGTTAACAAAAACATCTATCTACATACGAGTTTGTAACAGGGGTGTTTACTGGCAAGAACCTAGGATATGATAAACATTGTGATATAATATGATAGATAACCATATGTCCTGATACATTACAATACCATAAGCGGGCCGATATATCCCATTAAAAACAAAAAAGTGTCTTTTTTTTGAAAATGTTCATATAGTACTAAAAGCCCACAATCATTAAAATACATAGTTTGTTATCGGTTTCTTTTTATATAAAGTATTGTCCCTGCAAGACTAATAATCTTTATTGTCCATCCAAGTCATACAAAACATAGCAACTGATGTGACTGAGGGACTAAGCACCAAATGGCTGAACGCCTGCAGCAAAGTAGCGCCCAGATGCTGAACCAAAATAAAAAACAATTTGTGATTTTCTATAAATTATTAACTAATAAAATATTTCTTTTGTGCTATAATATACTGGCACAGTATTGATTTATTAGTGCATTCATATTTTCTAAAATCTCTAGTTTACAGCTTGAAACTTTTCTTAAAATGTGAACATCTAATGTGTCTGTGGAACAACAAAGAAGAACAACATACAAAAACTTATCTAATTAGGTCAACGTCTTAATATGCATGACTCCCTTTATATTCAATGGTCCAAGGTTTAAATGACAGTATTTGCAATTTTTCCAAAGTTTCTGTGTTGTTGCCTTTTCCCAGTACACAACCAGAACAGGGGCCTAATAATAAAGTCCAAAGATGACCGAAGGAAACTGTTCTTTGTTTTTGCTTCACTTTGTTATCTAAGCTATCTTAAGCTAACTATACAATACCTTCTGTTGAAATATAAAGCTTTGTTTATTTCGAAAGAAACTAATGAACTTTTGGAAGAAAACAACATGTGCTAACCCCAAAGAAGACGGAACTTGCTACAGAGCAACAGAAAATAAAAACAGTGAGAAGAAGTAACAAAAAAGTTAAATGTTCGATATCTCAAGGTGCAGATTGCTTTCTATTTATCCACTCAGCTGAGTGTTTAAAGTGAAATGAGACATTCAAATGAGTAGCAGTGTCCTTATTTTGAATCCCTTGGAGACGCTAGGTTGAGAAACATTCAGCTTCAGCCCCACTACGGTTGATTACCTAGGACATGTCTAAACAGCAAAAAGGCACACAGTTACTGCAAGAAAAACTCGTGCATTTTTACCACCTTGACGTCATTGCAATAAACAAAGACACTGGCCACCCTAACTGTGGTGCTGTGTGTGGGCATTTTTACTGCATTTACTGATCATTTACTCAGGGGTTTGAATTGGCACTGCTGTTGGTGAAACTTTACTGACTTTTTGTGTTTTCATTTTACTTTCTCATTTTGTTGGTGGATGCATAAACTGCCAAAATTCTTTACATCAAATACTCAATCTCTCTCTCTCATTCATGTCAAAAAGACAGAGAAGGACAACTGCAGGCACCAAAGAAGATAGAGAAAAACAGATCTAAGTAACACACACATACAGACAACTATCAAGCAGGCAAGAGCAAGAAAGATCAACAGACTTACAGGCTCCTTCCCACCATCATAGTAATCAAATGCTAAACCTGAAATCAGAAAAAAAGTATCAGTATCAGAAACAGTCTTAATATGGCCCTGATGATTGTTAGAAAACATTCAAGATGATGTATCCAAATAGATCACTTGAGTACATACAGCTTACTGAATCACCAAAACAGGAAATTATCAAACCACAATGAGGAATCCTCGAGCAGTGTGGTGCACACAGAGCTGAAATCAACTCACCAATAAGTTTGAGAGTGAGGACACAATGGGGCATGGTCCATTCAATGTCATACTCTTCTGTAGCTGTGTAGTAATAAGATACCAGCAGGTAACCCTGCAAAAAGAGACATACAAAACAACATCAGGGACAGACAAAACAAGCTTTTTTCTTAATCACTTTTTCTATATATTATAAACTGGTTTTGTTTAAGACCCTTCTGTGAAAGAGGGCAACAAATGCAAAAGCATGCATTAATAACAGCATTCATGAGGGAATCATGTGACCACTGAATAAGATCATTAGCCTGTGGTAGAAGAAGGCCTTTCACAAGAGAAATAATCAGTATGAGAGGGATATAATAATATTTGGTAAACGGTGTATTACAATTGAAATGGCTGTAATACTGCTGGGAAGTTAATCAAGTTTTTAAGATATAATAATCTACCTTTTGACAATATATAGGGTGAGATGGTATTGTTTATATTGATGTAGTTTGGGCTAATTCAATAAGATAAAATAATGGAAATGCCAGGCCAGCTGGTCAGATTTTTTACAGTCAGGACCACCAACAGTAATATGTTTACTGGGCTTTAAAAGCTAAAGCTCCAGTATTTTCTAGGATACTGATATCAATAATAACAATAATAATAAAATCAAACAAATAATAAAACCAACCCAAAGCAATATCACCCAAGTTAAGCAGTAAGAAACTGTGAGAAATCATTTATGTAAACTCAGTTTGTGGCCAAATGGACGGTATGTTTTTTTGCTTTTTTTTTTTTTGCTTTTTTTTTTTTTTTTTACTAAAACAGTGCATGATACGTGACATTGTCCTCCATAAAAATAGAGTCACCCTACAGAAAATAAACCTACATTAAACTGCACCATCATGTTTTACTTTCAGTTTTTCATAATGACAAGCAAGTTCTCACCATCTTGTTTTATGGTGTCAGATTAATTAAAAGTTTTTGAGAACATTTACTGACCTTAATCAACACAGAATACTGCTACTCTTTTTTACCTGACATTGCAGCTATTGGTGTAAGTCATAGTATCATGCTGCTACAACCTTTAGTTACAATATAGTGCTGCTTTTGCTATTGGTCAGTGTTTACTGCTGCCCTCGGACACTGACTCTTATGATAAAGCCATTGTAAATCAGTCTGTTTTACATTAACCTACTGTCTCTTGGTCATGCTGTTTATATCGTGATCATGATGATGTAACTACTAAATCCTACTAAACAAGATAGGACAGTTTTCCACATTTTTGACAATAACACACGCAACAATGTTGGAAATGCCTTGGCAGAGGTTTGTGCTTTTGGAGAACTTCTAGTTATTTATATGTGACCTTCAATGTGCTGCCGTGTTATTGGACTAGTTTAAATATATTTTTTTTGTTAATAATCATCATCATCAAAATTGGAGTATTTTTTTTTGTCAAAAAAAGATATACCTCATGTATCTCCATTCAGCTAAAAAAATAATTAAATCTTGTTTTTGGCCCAGTTCTAGACAAATAATCTCATGTTAAACAATGTAGACAAACTATCAGGCAGCACTTTGACCACTGCAGGAAAAATCTAAAGGGAGCTAATGCTGTAAACTAAGCCTGCAGCTATGGAGCTTATGTAATTGGACAGTTGTACTCCTCACCATCTGAAAGGTAAAGCTGCTCAGGACAGTTGTTACTGTCCTTCCCATGAGCCTCAGCATCAAGAACTGGACAAGGATGCATAGTGCGGAGTGATAGAGCTGGGACCCTGGGAGAGAGACATACACAGAGAGAGACGGGGGAAGAGGGAGAGAGTGGGGGATGGGGGTGATGGTGAGCGCAGTCAAGTGTGACCTGTAAGACTGGACATGACAACAGCATTTTCCCCTCTACACTTAAGTACTGGCAGAGACAGAGAAAGAAAGGAAAACAAGACTAATTCATGATACATGTCCCATTTAGAAATAAGCTTCAAAAAGAGGGGCGGAGGAAAAATCATACCACAAAGAGAAAAAGAGAGCAACAGACCTGCTGTAAAATCCAAGTGCAGCCACAACAAAGTAAAGAGAGAGAGAGAGAAAGAGAAATGTTAGCAGTCTGTTCCTCCATTTTATCCCATTTAGAGGAGCATCATTCTAGCTTCTGTTGACAGTTTAGAGATACATCAGATCTTTGACAGACTTTAAAAGATGTACAGATAAAGTGGAAACTAGTCATGCATGATTTTTGAGTTGTGAAAGTATCTGATATGCCAATATTCAAAACTTAATTCAGCCACTATGATATTAATACAGGTACAAAGAAATAACTGCAAGTATTTTTTTGGGGAATACACTTTTATATGAAAAATATGTTTCCAACAGGTAAAGGAAACTCATGCATCATCTGCCCTTTTAGGAGCACTCACACTGACTTACAAACCTGCTGACAGAAGACCAGCACTATTTTAGAGCTTATCCTCTTCATTTGAAATGAATATGCAAAAACTCCACGAACCTGACCCCATTATATACTATCCCAAAAAGCTTAGAAACGTTTAAAAATACCAATTGGTATTTTATTTTCTATCATTAGAAAGCATGATTATTTCCCTTTCGAACCGGGTGTAACTTGTAAGGATCCTGCACTCATGGAACAAACAACAGAGCTGAGCTTGAGGGTAGCACTCCCAAAAATGTGTCAAAATCCCCTTCATCAGGTGTTCTTGAACGCAGAGTGACGGCATTATATCAGCCCTCGTACCATTATTAAACTTTCGACTAAGTTCAGCGAGACTGGTGAAGTCAAAGACAGACCGCGAAGTGGGCGTCCAAGGAAGACCACGTCCCAAGAAGACCAGTTCCTCAGCCTTGCTTCACTGAGGAATCGCAGGCTTTCTTCCAATGAAAGAGGGCACTTTGGCACTTTTTTGGAGGTGCTACCCACAAGTTTATCTCATTCCACAAATGCACATCCTTACAAATTGTACCTCATTGTTTTTTTCATTCTTTGTTGCTTTTTTTAATCACCTGTTATGTATTTAGTTATTTTGTTTTCTACTGGTACTGTTGTAATTTGTTTTTGTTGTGTCTTATCTGTAGTTGTGCTTCCTTAATCTGGTTTTCCACTTTGGTTATAAGATGTTATATTCTTTGATGATGTGTTTTACCTTGTTGAAGTAATAATTAATTAAAAAGTCTTTTATTTGAATGCTTCTGTGGTGACTTTTTAGCTGGTAGTGACACCAACTGATGACAAGACTACATTTGGCTATCCAGTTATTTGAAGTGCCAGTTTTACCCTGTCACAGGGTAGATGTCACACAGTGCATTACAGAAGAGCATCACTGCGGATGACAAGTTTGACATTTCAAATAAAAAGAACGCATTTTTGTTTCTGAAAACTCTTCTTCAACACGTTCAAGACAAAATTAGCTTAAAATAAGACTTACTCTTCTTACACAAAAGTCAACATACCCTGAAAGTCTTCACAGGTGTCGTAACAATAAGGCAAAATTGACAAACTCTGTGGTGTCAGCATGCAAATCCTCTTTTTTCTTTGGGGTTTGATGAGAGGAAACAGCAATTAAAATGCTACACAATGTTTTTGTTTTTTGATCAGACTTGGTAATAATTTGCTGAATAACCCTTTAATATAAATGACAGAAAACTGAACAAAAATGGCTGCTGTAATTAAATGCATCAGAATCTACTGTGCCACTTTTCTTAAATATTAGTATAACTTTATCTCAGAAAGCTGAAGCAAGCCATAACAAAAATCATGTGTTTTCAAAACTAAAGCTTAAAGCAGAAATACATAGGAATTTGTTTTGGAACACTTTGGTGCCAACCAGTGCAACTTAGTACAACTGCACTGTCATATAACACGAGTGTGCAGGACCACCTCTTCCTCATAGAAAACGTGAGTTAATTGACAAACAGAGCATCTTGCAATATCATCACTGAAGCCAGCAGAGATGCACCAGCGTCATTTCTCATGAGGAAACTTGGGCTAGCTACAAGTTACTTCATACTAAAAACTGTCAACAGTGGCATCAGTGGAAATGTGATAAGATTCTCTTCATTTCAAAATTTCATCTGTCTTTAGATAAACACAGTATTACAGCTTTGAGGAAAAAATCAGTTTAGATTAAGTGTTTACTTTTTCAAATAAATTCTATAAAATATTCATCATAAGTAGCTGATCTCAGATGTTTGGTTTTAGCAAACCTTTAATTTTAAAATATTACTTTTTTGGAACTTGTGTAGTAATTTATATTGTAACATTTTATGTAACAAACATAACAAAGCACATAACAAAAAGCTGAACAGGAAAAGCGTCTCAGCTAAAGGTCTATGAATAACATTTAGATTTAATCTCTGACTTTTAACCCGTGTCAGCTCAAGAGATGACTTTGACTTCCTCTGTGACCACAAATGACTCAACAGCAGCTGGTGATTCATGCTAAGACAGAGTGTTCTTCTTGGTCTATACTAAAAAGTTTTACCAAACACAGTTCAGTGATTTATAAAAAAAAAAAATTTACAGAATGATTTAGTGAAGGATTTTTTTTAAATGTATGGTTTAAAATATTTACTTTGTAATAAAAGTATCTAACTTAAAAATGTGTCTGCATTCTAAATGAGAAGATTAAGTAATGAACAAGATGACTACAAATACAACAGAAATAGAAGTTGGTTTTTATGTTTCTAAAATTGATTTAATTGCCGATACTCAAACCCAGTTTTCTGCTCTGAGGACAGTCAATGACTTTTTGGAAACTGAAAAACAGAGCTTAGCTCTCACTGACCTCAATGCAAGTCTAAAGAGCTAAACTTCACTTGAAGCAATCCTGAGTTGGTAGTTGCTGCCCACATAACAGTGAACACATGTTTTGACAAGTTTAAGGTACTGCTGAAGAGCAATGAGGCAGTTTATTTTATGTATCAAGTAAACATATTGTTTGTTGCTCGCACATGTTAAAAGAGACCTAGGAGTGCACTACCATGTAAAAACATATGATATTACAAATTTAACATATAAATGTGCTGATAAAGCACTAAGAAAACAAACAAAATACTTCCTGATGATGTGAAGCTAGTTTGCAGAGTAGGGTGTGACTAATGCTAATGTTAGCGAGTTTGCAGATTTAGCAGCACTGGCCCTCTATTCTCCTCTCAATTCAATGTCTGTGTTCCTGTTCTGAATGTGGTTACTGCTGCTTTAGTTCAGCGGTTATGCGGGTTGAGTATCTTCTTTTGTTACCTGACACCAGTGTTAAATCAATTCTTTTAAAATGTTGCCAGGGCTTAAACGGTTCATGAATCGTTACTATTTTAAGAAAAACAGAATTAACAATGATAATTCTCCTCGCAGCTTCACATCAAAATTATACTTATGTCAATGCAGTCCCTCCATCCCTCTCCTCATCATACCAAAGTTAAATGCTGCTAGAGCCAGTCCACAGACTGTGTGGAACAGATGTATAACTGTGGCAGACTGGTAGAATAAGAACCTCCGATACACCAGAGCACAGGGATAACCTGCAGAAGAGACACAAACACAGAGAGAATTCAAAGTTAAAGGAGCTTCAAAACACAGCTTCATATCAGCCTCTGTTGACACCTCCTGGTAGCAACAGTTCTGACCTCATGGTGAGAGAGACGGCTAACACAGCAGCACATTAGCACCAGAGGAGTTGCTGCAAACCTGGCATCTCAAGGAGAAAGATAACTGGCATTTGTAGGGCTGTGTCAAGGACAAACACTCACCAGGGGAAAGTTTTTGTTTTAGAGGCTCAGCCAGATCAGTGTAACTCGCCTTACTTCATATATAGACTGACTGTAATGTCAGCATGAATGTTACTTACTCTGTGTTCACTGATCTCATTTAAGTCATACACCTCTCTTTATAATATTATAGTTTTACTGTTTCATTCTATTTATTGCTAAAGCAACTGTAGTCAACAAATTTCCCCTGAAGCATCAGTTCAGTACGTTCTCCGATTCTAATCACATGTCATATGTCATATGTACTGTATATCTGAATTCTGAGCTGGCTGTTAGCCCCCCTTTGGACTATATTTATCTAAAATATGAGCGGTGGTCAGTCACAAAAATACACATGTATCTGTGGTCCCTTTGTGTTATGTCATACATGGCACATTTTTGTATGATGTTTGTAAATTCAAGTAACTCTCATCATAAATGTGTTCTTGAAAGGGTCTGTGTGTCTCAATCACTTCCTATGTGATGTTGCCCAGAAAAATATATCTCATGGATACATAACTTAGTCCATCTGGAGTGTAAGGTTAGCATATCTCTCAAAAGGGTAAAAAACAGGGATTTTCATACTTTTCAATTTCAATTCAAGACTTTTTCAGACCTTTTACAGACCAAAACTAAGAAAATGAATACAGGTTTTGCACTGCAGAGAAATCACACAAGTGTGGTATTTAAAATGTTATTTCTAAAATCTGCTAAAACATGGATTAATTAAAGAAAAAGTATTACTCAAAAAACTTTACAAGTCACAGAACTAAATGTAATATAAAGGCAGGAAACTTTTTATGTTTACTGCACAAGCAACATTTTTTTTCTGGATTTTAAGAGGCAACCCTTACAAAAGGCAAAAACTGATTTGATACGAACAGCCTCAGTCAATGTGACATCTAAAATTTAAGGCCTCTAACCAGTTAAAATGTGAATAATTTTAGATTATTTTGAGGTCTCTGATGTCAAGAATAAACTTTAAGACCTTTTAAAGAATCTTAAGGAGCCCTGAAATAATCTAAATATATACTGTATATTTACAGTGATTAACTAACAGATTAAAAATAAACTGTGGTGACCACTTAAAAAATACAGAGCCGTAGGGGCTGAATTTGAATTTGAAGTTATTGGCCATGGTGGTGTATGAATAAAACTAACATAACAGAGCAATTTTTTCACGGAAAACAACTTAACTTGAACATTGGTTGTCACGCCTGAATATGGGATTAAGTAATCACAAAAATTAGACTCACACTTTAAAGCGAACTCCTTTATGACTGTAATGACCTCCCTTATCAATGCTCATATACTTTGTCAACAATCTATAGATTATCTTCCCTCTTAGTTATGGCTGAGTTGTCATTATGTCATCTTCTGAGTACAAAAAACAGAGACTTTAACCAGCCTTAAAACATTAAACTCAGATATTCAAATTACACATATTTTCTGTTAATGAGTAAGGCAAAAAGCACAACATTGTTTCCCTTTACAGTTCCAACACTTCAATTCACTGAGGAGCCTATTGCTTATAGCCTTGATTATAATGCTATGTATCATGGTGGCAGGTAAGCAAACTAGGTAATATCCAATAAATTATATTGAGTGCAGTATCAGCATTATCTCATACGGATGAGCACTTAGACTTGATATCAGGCAGCATCAGCACAGACACTGACATCAGTGCATTTCTACCACTAATTAAACACACTTCAATCCAATAATTATCTATACAAAGGGAAAAGGGACTTTGTCTTTCTTCGTCTTTTTTGATTGAGCTCTTTTGATTAGATATTACGATGTGGCCTGTGCACCTTTGTCCAAGCATTCCTAAAGAGGCATTACTGTCAGATATTAAGGCAGAGCCTGTGTAGAATAATTAAGATATGCTCTGTGTTTATTGACAAGAGATGGGCGGACCAAGACAAGCTTTAAACTGATCCATGTAGATAGTATCCCTGTATAGGAAAACCCTGATATAGCTTTTTCTTCCTTGCCACAAACCCCCATTGTTGTCTGAACACTTAAAACACATAATATGCCACATCATCAAACTGCATGACATTCTCCTTCATAATAATGAAAAGAGCCACTGTATAGTTTATACTGAACCAAACCCATGTGCTCTTGCATGCTTCTGTTTATCCATACAGCCCTAAAGAAGCATGGGCAGCACTTTTATACGCTCTCAATAGATAATGCAACGGCAGGCTACCTATTTTATTTACACCCAAAATCTAAATATAATCTAACTCACATGCATAAGAAAGGTGTCCACTTGTACTCCCACAACTGAACCAACTGAGGAACAATGCTACTTGTTAATAATGAAGCTAGAATGCTGTTGCTTTCCCATTATTCAACAGTTTCTTCCTGTCAATATAATCCTGTACTCTTGCACCCTAAAAAAGCTTTTTAACAAATTCACTGTCACATCAAAAATAAGCATTTCCTCACATTGCTAACCTGCTGAGATTACAGCATCTCATGTCAAGTGTTTAGCAGCACAGGTGTTGTTATTTTAGCATCTTTTTGGATTGTATCTAATAACCACTGTCGAAAGAGTATAAAAACACAGAAAATTAACTTGTAGACTTAAATCAGGTGGCATCTAACACTTCAATTCTCGCATAGGGTTAGGAATCGATACGATTCATTGACACTGCTGCCATTATCCATTCTGCTGATCGATTCTTTATCGATTCTCTTCATTTCTGTGTGAAAAAAAAGGCCTGCACAGGTCTTCTGTGGTGACAATGTCAAACAAATGATACTCCTGATATTTAATGCAGATCTATATTGACAAACACTTTTGTCACTTTTGAAACACTGGTGTTTGCACCCTTGCTTAAAAGTATTGCACCCTGTTACACCCTGCTTAAACTCATACAGACAGAGACACAAAATGTTGTGCAGTTAGCATCATACTGTGTAGAATTAAGACATATTTCTGAATGCTTCAGTTTCTTTAATCACATACTCTACTTCTTTGTTATTGTTTCTGCAGACTGTCTCTGATGACAATGTGGAGACCTTGGGTTGCAAGGCATGCAGAACAAAGTGGAAGGACTTGATAAAGGATCTGATGAGCAAAAGACAAATTATGTCAATTCCTTGAGCAAGCGGATTTCTATTCTTAACTGGACTTGGTTTTGATTCCCATCTCTTTTCCAGAGGGACCGTTTAACTCTGTGGGAAAAAATAAGAAGTTATGTATGCAGGAGTCATCTCATTGAGAAATTCAGTGGTTTATCATTTTTCCAAAGTACAAACTACTGAGAGATATATTCAAATTTCATTGGCATTTTTGTTGGGTATGGGAACATTAGAAAGATTAATTGTGAAATAACACCAGTTGTATCTTTATGCTATTAAATACACTGACCATCCACTTTAGTACTCAACAGTGCAGGTACTGTGTAACTTTGACACAGGAGTATAAAGGCTCTTGGCATGTGCAGTGTTTTTGTATTCAGCCGTTGCCATCATGACAGTGGTCTGTGACTAAAAAGTGGAGAGGGCCATTCATTACACTCTAGTTGAAAAAGTTTAGAAAGGGTACAAACTCTGAGAACTATCTCTAAGATACTTTTTGTGTAAAATGGATTTCATTATTAATTTATTTGTTTACAGCCCTGAGACATAATCTGGGTTAGACACTAAAGCTGGTAGACATGAGATGACTGTGGGGCGCTGATAACCCAGTGCTTGCGGTACACACCCCCATGTACAGAGACCGTTATCCTCAACGCAGGCAGCCTCTTTCCCACATGTCCTTCCCCACACACTCCAGTTTCCAACTCTATCTACGGTCATTGCACTATCAAATACATGCATAAAAGGCCCAACAATGAAGCATAAAAAAACATTACTATCTGTTCTGAATAGGGGTAGGGGTAGGGGTATACACATAGCTGTTAGATTGTTGCTTTTTGTCCAGCTTCTTACATGGTCCCTTTCTCTTTTTTGCTTCTTCTTTTCGCCTTTCCTTGTCCTCTTCCTCTCTTTTCCTCTGTCATCTTATTTAAGAGTACAAAGACAGGCTAACTGGTCTCTTACCTGAAAGACGGAGAGTGGTCTAGCACCATAAGATGTAGGTATTTATTAAGAACCATTACAGGCAATCAGGTAATGTCATAAGTGGGAGCTACTGTGCTGCAGAATGTGAGTCACTTCATAAAAACAAACTCATCAACACATATCAAAAGTTAAACAAAAAATATCCTTACAACAGAGAACTTTGTCGTGCTGATATTTGTTTTACCTTTGATAAAGAAATGTGCTCCAGATCTGATAAAACTGCTACTGAAGCTGTGAACAACTATGCTAATGGTTGTATGGGCAGTCGCTTCCTGCTGTCGTCATCCTCATAGCTCATTCCTTTTCTTGCTCTAAAGCACTCTGATTGGGCTGCTCACAATCACTGTAAATTGGAGCTTGGCAAGATGGATCTGCATGATTACAGACAAGGAATCAGGCTGATCCAGCTGCTGTGCAAAGTTAAACTATGAGGGCCATTAGGTCACTTTTATACTTCACTGTTAGTTGGTGAAACAAATCCGATAAAGGCTAAGCTAACTAAATAAATAGCATAAAAAACAGATGGTAAATTATTGTTAAGCATTTTGGGATGACCAATCAGATTTCAAGGTCCCAGGATGCCTGCAACCACTGACCCAACACTGCACAGGATGAGAGTGACTCTATAAGCAGCAGCAAGGAGACTTAAAAAAACAACAAACTGAATAAAGCTTCCAAACCTGCTGGGAGTGTTGATGCTTGTTGATGATGGGGCCATACTGCTTTGTAAATCTGACCTTGAAATTGATTTTTTCTTTTTTCATGAGTAAAGCACACACTTCAAATTTTAAAAAGGTCATATATTTAATTCTTTTCAACAAGTTTACATCAGCCACAGATGTCCTTGCCTAAAAACTTACTTTCAGTACATGTATTATTATTGGATTTCAGCATACCTATAAACACTTTTGTTTCAGCCACACTCAGAACAGGCTGTTTTGGTGTAAGTGTTCAAGAGCTGTGTATGTCCATGCCCCTCTCTAGAAGTAGATGTGGCTTCAGCTTTCCAGCACTGTGCTCTAATGTTTACTTTGGCTGCACAGACATGACCAGGCATGCTTCTTCAACTGGAGCTGCCTGTGAGGTGAACAAATACCTGGCTCAGGGAGTGTCTCCGACGACATCAATGTTAAAATGGTCTGTTTGAGCACTTATATCCTGAAATGTGTGGCAGGCAAAAGAGGGAGAGGAGAGATTTTTCCTACACTAGGTATTTTCTCTATGTTTTTGCCAGCATTTGTTAGTTTGCTAGTTAGTTTGTTTTTTTGTAAACAGGATAACTCTAAAAGTTGTGGATGTAATGTAATGACATTTTCCGGAAAGGTCAAAAATGGGCAAAGGACCAATCGATTGGTGGTGATCAAAATCCATTTTTAAAGGATTTATTAATATAGCAAGGTAGGGCAGCTTTTCCACATTTTCGACAACAAGTCAATCCGTTCTCCACAGATTTGTATGACATTTTCAGGGAATGTTTGTCATGGCACAAGGGACAAGTGGTTAGACTTTAGTGGTTATCCAAATATGTACACGGATCCAGGAATGTTTTTCAAGGATTTGTTAACAGTGTGAGGTCAGGCAGTTTTCCACATTTTTTACAATAACACATCTGATAATGTTGCCTTGGCAGAGGTTTGTGCTCTTATGTATGCCTAGTTATTAGTGTGTGACCTTCAGTGTGGGACATATTTCATTTTGCCAAAAGAATTTCTGCAGAATTAAAATGGACCTCTGACCAACTTAAAGTTTGTTCAACCCTTTACTACAGTGACTTACTTTAGGACTACTGCGGCGGAGCAGTTGGCTAACTAAAGCAAAAATCATAGTAGGGAAACACTGACAATCCCACCTGTTATTCTGGGCTGCAGAGCTGAGGAAGGCCGTTACTATACAATATTGTGCAACACACATTTAGCAACCGTGTGGCAGCCATCGAGCAGCAGGCTGACTGAATGAAGGGTTTCAATCATTTGGCAGGCAAAGTCTGATCTGAGCAGCCACGTTATAACTATTGTGTTGTTGATTGGAGTAAAAATGACGTGTCAGAGCAAAGGTCAGGGAGGACAGAGTGAAGGGCGTCCTCCCCCACCCCATATACAGCCACCAACACCCCTTAACCCCGACCCACTTGTCTCAGCCATGCTTCGTGTTGCAACCTTCATTTAACCTGTCCTGCATTAAGCAAACTTCTGCATTCATGATAGTACACAGAGACAGACAGACTTGTCATAACAGTTTAACCCCGTTACAGCCGCGTTGTCTCCCCCCTGCTCAGCTGAGTGGAAACTGTTGGGTTGGGGGACATATTTTGGCACCCTGTGTCCAGTCTCCTTGTCAAAGCACATCCCTCCCCCAACAACATTGAGGCTATTATTTCCACAACACACCAGCCTCGTACGATTACGCTAACCCTGCAGGTCACAAACTATTTCAGAGAGGGCGTGTTTTCAGATGTTTTGAGCTCCTGGGCTTACTTTGTCTTCAGGACTAGCTTGTTAATCATCCAACAAGAATTTCTGATGTTTTAAAAGAGGGTGGTACCATACTAGTGTCCTTGATTTCCGTTTATTTCATACAATTAGCTTTTTTTTTAATTATAGGAAAAAGGCCGCTTGAATATTCAATTACAATGTTTTTGGAGATAAATAATTAGAATCAGTGATTGATTTATTGAGGTAACTGTTTGTATAAGTTAGCTTCCCAGCAGTACACCGAAACAACCGGTTTGCAGCCTGTAGCTGTGTCACAGTTTACACTGAGCACAGTGTTAGCACTGAGGGAACTTCTCACTCACACTGAGATGTAAGAGCACTTCGCAGTCAACATGGCGGCTCTTACTAAGGCTAGCTAACAGAACAACTTATGAGTTAATATTTAAGAGGGACTCACCGATTAAAATTGATAAAATGAGTCGAACAGCTGGCTCCGGGGAACCTAAGTACTCCGACAGACTCTCCAGTAAGGGAGCCGCCATCTTTCTTGTGGGCGGAACCGTTCGTCGCGTCGGTTCAATGAACTCTAGTGACTCACGGCAGACATCAGCACATGTACGCTCCGCTTTTAAAGGCACTTCTCGGTTCAGCCTCCATCAGAGTTACATGATGTACCTACCCTCCCACCTGCCCTCCCCTTACTAGCAATCTGTACCTCCTTAGCAGGAGTGGGAAACTGGCGGCCCGAGGGCCAAATACGGCCGTCCTCACCACTCAACAAGGCCCGTGAGTCCATTAAAAGAAAAAAACTAATGAACTGTAAAGATAAAAAAAACACCAAAATCTGCCAAGCAGGATTCAAGTCCGAGGTGCAAATAATCCCATTTACAAGACCAAAGTATTGGAAAAGAGGCTCCCAAATAATGCTGGGGCACACTTGGGGTTGAGTACAGGGGGTTAAACAAGGAGTTATTTTCTCCTTTGGGACCTACACCTACAAAACACATCATGCAATGCCATCATATCTCGACATGTAAAGAATAAAACACATAATATATCCAATGTGACATTACCAAATGGAGTAGCACTCTGAATTTTGTTGTACTGCAATATACAATGACAATAAAGGCTTTCAGTTCAGTTCAACATTTGTGCTATGTTATATTCTTTAATTACATTATTTTAGCAACTGTATCTGATTTAATTAGCCAGATTTGACTTTGTAGCAGTTACATATTATAATTTGTGCACAGCAAATGTGATTTGGCTGTTATAATTAGTCCTAACTGATTGATCTGTGTGCCATTCAATATTTGGTTTTAAAATGGTCAGTTATATTTTCACAAGGTAGTCCATGCTTTGATAAAAGTAGGCCCTGATGTACAGTTTTCCCTTCTGAAATTAACTGTAGCAGATTTAGAGAAAAGCCCCCCTTATTGAACCAAGACTCAGAACTTTCTTTCTCTTTGTTTTAATTAATCACAGTGCTACCTGTAGCGATGACTCAGGGTTTATTTCACACCTCCCCAGTGTGAAACACTTTCTCTTGACACTCAGTGAACTGACATTAACACAGGTAACCCAAAGTTTACTCATGTTTTTCAGCAACAGTTTAGTACTTATCAAGCTTTTTCCTCATCATTCTCATTCATGTTTCATACAGAGCTGAGGATTGGAGGTGTTGTGTGTTGGTGTGAGCACTCACAACATGGAACTGTTCATTAAAATGCAACTGTACTTACAACACCTGCCTCAAACTATTTCCCTGCAGTTAAAGCACATTTTCTCCATTGTTTCTTTTTTTCCTAAAGCTTTGTCGTGGGGTGTCACTGAACAGGAGATGGGCGATAAGGCAAAAGAGAATGCTGGAATGATCACTCCTCACACTGTCATTAATGCGATTTTACCGGCCAATTTGTGACCCAATAAAAATTAGCCTGCAACCCCTTTAGGGCCAGGAACCAAAGTTCAGGATAGGCTGCTTTAGACAAGTCTTGGTGCGCTGTGTGAATCTACAACCATATAATATAACCAGGGGTGTTGCCCCATGAAAAGATATCAGATTGGGCCCCATCCAGCTCTGCACAATTAACTGAACAGAGCATCTGTAAAGATTGATAAATAATATGACAAAAAATGCATATGTTTCAATGGACCTTTTATGATTATTACAGCCAGGTTACTCTGTTTAAAGACACAAATAAGCTTCGGTGGAGAAAACAGTTTTTTTTAAAGAAGTTATAGAAAACCCGGTGAATTAAACTATGCACTACACAGAAAGACAAGGCACTTGGGCCATTCTAAACTTTTAAAATGTTTTTTTATATCACATAATCAGTCCTCATAATCTCTGGTCATTTAAATCTATATGAGATTTAAAACTTCTGCCATTTATAAATTTGTCTTGGTCTATTACCTGTTTTCTCTTAACACCCAAATATTTGAATATGCAAAGGCATAAACAAGACTAATATCCTCCAATAAATGTTCAAAAAGGTCCCTTTTTCAAATAAATGTTATTTCATGGGTGTTAACTGATGCAAAAAAAATGCCTTAATATTATTTTTTTGCAATTAAAGACAAGAAAAACATGGTATTTTTGTGTATGAAGAGAAAAAAGATCTTTACAGACCTATGGCAACCCCCCTTATGGACTCTCTGATTATAACCAGGGGACTGAAGAGCTTAAATGTCATAAGGACACATCAGTCATATCAACAGGAGTCCTCACATTCAACACTGTATCTTGGTTCAACTCTTTCACTGAGTAAGACAAGAAAAAACTCTCAGTTATCATCAAACTTGCCGCTAAAGTTACCGGCAACGCCCAAATTCAACAAAATCCAACTCTGAAGTGAAAGTTTCTCGCTACAGCCGTGCAGCAGGAAGGAAAGCAGTCTGCATAATCATGACCCCTACATCCACTTTACTGTTTGTTTCAGTTGTTCCCAGCAGGCAGACACTTCAGAGGACCTTTGTTTAAAGAAGCAAAATGACAAAACTTGCTTTTCCAATGGCAATACACGTATTATACAAGTCTAGACTGACACTTTTGTACTCTGCTCACAAGCTTTTACATATTTATGGATCAGGTTTGGGTTTATGTTTGTCAGCTTTTAAAAATGTTTTAGCCTCTGACCAGAGGTCATTTTTATTACTTTGTAAAAGACAGAAATATTTTTCATAACATAATTCAGCCTTAAAATTAAGTTATGACTGAAGGCAAAGGAAGTTTATTCATAGAGTACCATTTACAGCAATTCATAGTGCTTTACAGAGCTAAAAACAAAGACATTATGACATTGAGAGCATCAAGGACATAAAATTAGCAAAAACAGGCCAATGAAATACAAAAAATTAACATTTCAAGGTTAAAAGAGAGTTTAAACATAACAAGTTATTGTATAGGGGATATTCTGAATAAAAAGTATATAAAGAGGTTACTAGTAGGTGCTCTGTATAAATTTTTCTACAAATATCAAAAACAATGAAAAATTGCAAACAGAAAACAAATGAATCAAAGAAACTGTTAATACAAAATTAAAATGGAAACACTGTTAAAACTGTACACAGAACATCATCACCATAAAATTTATAAAACCAAATTTAGTATGAGTAACTGACAATCATATGTTACAGTAAAAACATTATTAACAGGTTTGACAGCAGCCCCTCAGGCGGATGTTTAAAATGTGACTCCCAGAATGACAGTCGTGCTGAAATCGTGTGGTAAGGCACACCAGGTGAGTCTAGGTGTGCCAAGGCCACATATTAAACTATGTGTAATTAATACTAATCAACAATTATTGAATGAGTTTTCAAGTTACTCGGAACATACAGTAAATGTCATATGCCTCCCTAAATAATAAAAAGTATAATTAGAAATACAATTGTATTTTATATTTTCTTGTGTATTTATAGATGAAAATGTTTATAAATTTGGTATGCTTAGTTTTAGGCCTGCTTTTGAAAACTCCTGCTCTATGCCTTTTGGTATTTTACCAAAACTAAGAAAACATGGGATAATATAAAGGACTGGATCTCATATACTCATAATCAAGCTGCCATTGGGGATTTTATCTGTTAGAATCATGAATTATAAGAAAAGGAATATTCTGCTTTCATCATTAAGTTATAAAGGGCCACAATGAAAAATAAAGACACTTCAAAAATGAAAGCCTGATGAAGTTTTATTTGAATACTGAAAGTGTTCTTTATGATCAACAGAAAAAATAATCCAACAGTATATTGATTGTAATTTATAAAGCCGGAGTGAAGCTACAAAATTATCCATTAACTCTTAAGGACCCCTAAATCTGCCATGTTGTGTCTCTGTGCACTTATGTCTGTCATCTCTATGTCTGTCTGTCTGCAACAAATACTGATCCTGAGAGGCAGAATCACTATTTGTTCTGTGCTTGTACATGGTGTAAAAGTACACAGATGTTTATAAGGACGAGGGATAAAATACTGCCTCAAATTTTTGTATCTAGCTGTATAATTATTCTTAATGAACAGGGCAAATGTGGAATATTATGTTTAATTTTATTGTTCATTATTTTTAAATCAGTCGTAATCAATGATATGAAAATCACTGAATGTACTGACCCTCTCTCATTCAGTAAATATACTTATATATATATATATACATATATAAGAGGTGTGTCAGAAAAGTTCCAGGACTGGTGTCACGAAAGATTTATTTCAAACCCAAACTTCAATCTAAGAGTTTTCCCCTTCAAAGTAATCCCAGCATGTCTACAAAGAGATACTGTGGTGTTTGCTTCCTTCAGTGTGCGAGAGGAAGTGAGAGTTGTGGCAGGACAAGTCGTGGCTGCTTCACCATGACAACGCGCCTGCTCACAATGCCCTGAGCATCCGACAGTTTCTGGCTGAGAAGAACATCGCCATGCTGAAGCAGCCTCCCTACTCACCCGACCTGGCTCTGTGTGATTTTTTCCTCTTCCCCTCAAGCTCAAGGGGGTCATCAAGGGGACCTGTTTTGAAGACGTGGATGACATCAAAAAGGCAGTGACGACGGAGCTGCGGAGGATCCCCGAGGAATCCTTCCAGGAGTGCATGGCAGAGAAGGATGGGAAAGTGCATTAGACTCCAGGGGATTACTCGAAGGGGAAAACTCTTAGATTGTAGTTTGGATTCTAAATCCTAAATCTTTGAATTTGCCCATCCCTGCTCTTTAACTAATTGTATTCACCATTGCTTTAAAATACAACACTCAAGGTTGGACAAGTAAAAAGACAGGTGAGGCTTCTGCTTCAAATTAACACAAAATAACGTGATTGTTTTTTAACTTACTTCTGTGAAGGGTCATGGGAAACATTAAAACACACACAGGCATGTTCAGTATGTTAGAGACTGTAACAGCCCCGGCTGTGTCCTCGGTTATTTTCCTGTTTGTCTCTGTGGTCCTCTCCCCCTTGTCTGTCTTTGTGTTTGTGTGCTTCCCATGAGGCCTTGAGGCAATCCACCACCTGGCTGAGGAACACACCTGTACTGATCTTCAGCCCCAGTACAACAACTCTGATACAGTTGAACTGAACACTGGATTATTCCTGTAGCTGTGATAGTACTCTGTACTCAGTACTTAGGATGCTCTGGACCTTTGTTATCTAAAGTATCTCCTGGTGTATTTGTTTCTTGTGTTTTCTGGCTCATCTGACTTTCTGTGCCCAGATACTGCTCCTCTGCCAGCGGCTGAGTCAGGAAATAGCACGACATCTTACAAAGGGAAAACAATGCCACAAATCCACCCAACTTTGATCAGCCAGCTAACAGCAACTCCATACCTTCCTCAATAAACCTTTTAGAAATGTGATTTGTGTTTAAGTCTGCTTCTAGGCCCTCAGATACTAAAGCCTTAACAAAGACTTTCTTAAGTGTGATAGTACATCAACATAACATCAAGAATCTAAATTGATTATCAGGACTGTAATGCACTTCATTATATTGGACAACAGAAATTAAAATTACACAAAAAACAAGTTGTCTTGCAAATTTTGAGAAAAAATTTATAAATGGATTAGTAAAGCCATTCTTTTATAAACCATTGAGTTGTGTGGTTTACATTTTCACTTTAAGTCTTTTTTAATAAAACTATGGTGTTACACATGTAAAGGGAGGTGAATTTGTCAAGCCATATGATAAAAGTATAATAAAATTTATTCATGTTGAAAGATGAGAGTTAGAAAAAAATGAACAATCCCTCAAGATTGTAAAAAATCAAAAACAGTTAGGATATCTGCAGATGATGTTTCCGTGCAATGTCATTTTTGTTGGATGATATACTCATAAAGTAAAAAAAGGGAAAAAAATCACTATTGATTTATTCGAACACAACTACGTATATTAACAGATGTGAGTAGTGCCATGATGTAAGTAATGTACAGCAGTGGTCCACAGCTTGCCACACCATTGTGCCTTGGGAATCTGTACATCATAATTTACAAGTATACAACAACTAATGAATGTGTTTTAAATTTACTCTATGAGTTATTTTTGAACATTGATTAAGTTAAACGAGAAAAAAATCTGTTTTAAAGAATATAATCATTAAAGGTTCTGCAGCTGATAGAACTGTAGCAAGTAGAAAGAATTATCATTTTTGTATTATCATATTTTTAAGTGTACCAAATGTTGAATTGGTGACCTGTCAGGCTTAAATGTGTGTCACTGTATTGATAAAATTGATTGAATTTCTGAACAAATTCTTAAATTATTATATATTTCAAGAGCAATAAGGCTGTCTGTCAGATTTCAGCAGGCATTACTAAATAGAAATAAACATATTCAGACTAAAAAGGTACATTCACACATATTAAGCGTCTGTTTTTCATGGCATAACATGGTGGGCCCTGACATTTTTGCATATTTGCTGTGCCTTCAGCAAAAAAAAATAAAATAAATAAATACAAAATTGAGATATTGGATATTTTTTCACAGATTAAACTTTTACATTTGGAACAGAGAGTAAAATGGCATAAGAGCGCCCTCATGTGGTCACCTGTCAAAATATCAGAGTTTAATCTCACACAGTTTCAGATACACTGTATCTGGGTGACTTAACATTGGCCATTACCTGAGACCTCATGCATGCTCCACTGGAGCCTTTAGCAAAATGTATGTGTAGAAATATAAAGAATACATTGAAAATGCCTACCTCCATTTTACTGTTAGTACTACTTATTATCTCGTCGACTATCTATCTATCTATCTACTAGTCATTGTATTCAGCTTGTGTGTATGTTGAAAAATCCTCCAAAACCAAGTGCAGTGCTGAAAACAAACTTACAAACAAATAAAAAACTTAACAATACAGCACTCTTTCACAATCAGTAATAAATGTTCAATACATTTTCTGCTGTAAATTATGATTATTTAACATAAAATTGAAAAAGAGCACCAATAGATTGTGTTTTCATGTAGAAAGAAATTGGCTTCTTATAACTACACACTGAAATTAGTTTCCTCCTAAAACTCTTGAGAAACCTCAGAATGTTACGTTGTTCCTTGCTCAGGGTTTTGTTTCTGTGTCGTCTGCACGAGACTGAAGTGTGTTAATAACATTTATATGCGTACTGCATCACAGTCTGCTCGCAGTTAAGAATAATTCTATCATTGTACAGTAATCTACCACTGTGGGGAGAGGAAATCCAGAAAAATGCAAATAAATCATAAAAAATTAGGAGTTTCAGGAAATTTATTATGGCTATGGGAATGATGAACCATGTAACAATAAAATTTTCCTTTTTGGTAGTGGCGGTGGTGGTTGAGTGCCCTTTCTAGCGGTAGTTTGACATTTCAGAGTCTTATTTCAAAGATTTCTTGTGTTCTGCTCTGCATCTAATCAAACCCTCCCCTGAAACACACAGACTATGAAAAACAGTAAAGGAAACTTTAAAAAACATTTAGCCATCATGAGCATTGTTGGCCTTTCTGGAGGTGGTCTGACAAATTTCCCCTTTTGGTAATTAAATTCAGCATCCATTAGGCTGAGAGATTGATCACCACCCAATCCCAGGGCTAATCCATAGAGACAGACAACCACTCTCTTACAACTCAGGGCAAATTAGAGTCATCGGTTAACCTAATGGGTATGTTTTTGGTTTGAGAGAGGTAACAGGAGTAATGAGTAAACCACACATACAAGGGGAGAACATGCAAACTCAACACAGAAAGGCCCCGTCGTACCCGGGAGTTAAATCAGCGGTTTCCTGCCATGAGGTCTAGTTGCTGCATCACCATGCAGCCCTTAAAACAGCAGATATTCCTTATTTTAACAAAAACAAAGAACTACTTTAACAGCAGTAGGAATACCCCATGTTTTTAAGACTGTCCCATGTTCAGGCAAATCCTGTTACTGAGAGATCCAAGAAAAAGCAGAATTTATGTTTCCTACTGTGTATAACAGTTAAAAATTACACTACACATTTCCCTACCTTTGAAAGCTAAAAAAACGTTATATTATTATATATTTTTTCTCAATAAAAAATACAAAAATATACCCAATGGATAAAGACAACAGAAGTGACCCACAGACTGTCTGAGAAAAAAAGTTTTCAATGGATTTGGATGACAGGCACACACGTCTGTAAGTACTTCATGTCTATAAGAAATTAAAAAAAAAAAAAAAAATCATCATGAACTGAGGGGTTGAAACTTAAATTCATTTTCAAAGTATTTGAAAATTTGAAATTAAATGCAAACTAAGTAGTCCGGATTTTATAATAATAAAATGCATGCATTTTTCACCACTTTAACTTGATATCCTTCGTTTCTAAATGCTGATTCCATAAATGTGCTCTACACTGCAGTCAGCATCCACTGAATTAGACCTGTAACCTGTTCAATTGTTATACGTTTCTGATTTAAATATTATAATATTATATATTTCCACTAAATCGATGTTTGGCCCTAATGTATCCAAATTAGAAAAAAATTCCCATCTGAAGGCAAAACAAATATTTACAAACCAAACCACAGAAGTAAGTATTTGACACAACACTTCGCCTCATGAGCTGGATGCACCCCTGCTCACAGGATGACTAAACCGCAGGAAGCTATGCAACAGCATTTCCTCTTTGGGCACCCCGGTTGGCTATACAGAGAAAGAACTAAATACTAATATATTGTAGTCATCCTATGAGACATGGGATGACTACTGTATCCTAGCATTCGTATATTCCTACGTTCTTCTATTGACATTTCCGTGGGGCTTCTCATTAGGAGAAACCTACTAGACAAATAACTTAAGAGCGTATAATTCCTGACTGTCACATTGTCGTGAAGCATGACTACTTCGTCGTGCACCTATCTTTCACTTATGGTCTTCACTCCGGCAAAACTGCACGCATAATATAGAATCGTGTTTTTCATCTAACTTTCACAAGCTGCTTTAAAAGATTAAAATAAAACCAAAATAATTCAGAAGTCTACATCATGATCGCGCAAAGCATGCTGGGAACAAATATGAGCCGAGCATCTGCCAATAAAAAAACTCGTTTTAAACCCCGGGCACGTTCGGGGGCGGGGCTTGTATAAGATCAGCCAATCAAACTAAAAAATCATCATAGCTTTTGGGCAACCTGCAAATTTCACAGTTCATGAGCCAAACAAATAATTTTAATGACACTTTGACAATTTTAAGGATTAGCTGTGATTAATTAATTACTCTTATACATTTCATTCAAAAGTTTTGCTCACTGATGAGTAATCTGAATTTAGATATTTGCATTTGGACTTTAGTAAGGCAGGTAAATGTTTACAAAAATTGTTTTTAATAATGAGTAATCTCTGCTCTTTTTTTGTTACAAGGATCTGTTTTCCCCCTTTTCAAAGTATAGTTGGCGTGTTGCTTGATTACAGTTAACATGATGGGCAGCTAGAATTACTAGTTTAACCAGAACTCTCAAGACAAGAAGATCATGGGGTGTCAGAGGTTTACTTTCAGATGAGCTGGACACTAACACAGAAATAAAGAATTATCCTGCATGGTAAAAATCTAAACAGGTGGTTGTTTAAGCATAACTTCTGGGTGATGGGTTTATATTTTTTGACCTGAAAAGGTATTTTTCAACACGTCAACTCTTGCCTTAGTGCTTTATCATGGCAGTCCTTATGGAAGTACTGCTGCCAAAAAGCCGTACTTTTGATGTGGAAACAAGGTCAAGCAACTCAACTATGCATGGAAATATACCATAGGAACGGGTTGCAGAAAAATGACAGCAGGTGCTCTTGACTGATGGGTCCAAATCTGAAATATTTGTATCAGAAGGCTTCATATTTGCATAAGGGCCAAGGGGACAATAATGAGTGTCTGCAGGCAACAGACAAGAACAGTGGAGGCTCCAAGTTTGGGTCTACATTTCTACAAATGAAGTTGGGGCTTGGCCAGTATTCATTGTGTCCTCAATGCTGAGAAAAACAACCAGATACTTACCAGGCAACACCAGAGATGAATCTGATTGGTGCAAAATATATTCTGCTGTAGGACACTGACCAAAAACATTTAGCCAGTGTCATTAAAAACTATCCTCAGTCCTTGAAATGGTAGTATGGCCCTCACAGAGCCCTGATCCCAACATCATGGCAGTGTATCTGGGATAACATGAAGAGACAGAAAGATTAGAGCCAGTCTACATCCACACAAGACCTGTGGTTAGTTTTCCAAGATGTTTGGGACAACCTACCCATTAAAGTCCTTCAAAAACTGTGTGTAAGTATACCTAAGAATTGGTGTTTTTTAGGCAAAGGCTGGTCAAATTTCACTTCATTCACAGGGCATCTGGAGATTGATAAAAGTATAAGAATATTTTTTTCTCTCTCTGTCGAAGCATCCTGACTTTGTTGCAGTTATTTACAGCTGTCTAAATTTTTTTGAACAGTACTGTAAGAATCATAAATATGTATAATGTTATTAAAATGTACAAATTAATCAGCAATACACATATTTTATCAGTTAAATAAACCAAGTCAAAGTGCTACATCATTCAACTGTAACAGAGAACAAAACAAATCAAATTAGGGTAATTTGTAACCATTTTTTTGCCTTTCTGCACTGAAATCCTTCTGCTTAATTACAGTTTTTCCCTTTTATTAGGATGCCAAACTGAATTTCTAAATGTACCTCCAGAGACTTACACTTTCTCTTTGCCACCAATATATGTGCACAGCTGCTGTGACATAACTGTGATGCCCACTCCGAAATGGTCTATTGCCCCATGTAAGAATTGCCCCTGGTATCCCCTATTAGTTGCTCCAAAAAGTACAATTTTACTGTATTGTATAACATTCAACTAGGACCTAAAATTGGTCAGGAAGAAGAGCATCCTTACAGTCAACCAAACCTCTGCAGCTGATTCAGATCCCTACTGCTCTAGTCCTCAGTGGGATCAAAAAAGTCACACACATCACCCCAGTTACTGGTGTAAAGCAATCCAGCATTTCACTTTGGCTTCCTGTATCTGAAAGGATATCTTTTTGTATACTCCTGTTGGTTTATAAAATGCAAAGTGGTCCAGGGCCCATTAGACCCCTACAGAAAACTGCAGGTCTACGTAGGCCCCGTCCACTTGGGGATGAAAAAGTGTTCCTATTGACAATGTTCTCTGTAATGACAGCATTGTTTCAGTGAATTTGTCCGTCAAAACTATAACAGTAAAAACACTGTAGCACATATGTCAGTCATGTGAGTGGGGCTCTAACGCTGCAGCAGACATACACCAAAACCAGGAAAGAAGACATGGAGCATGCGCATGCATTGTGAGACACGTAAGAAAACACTGACATATGCTGCTGTCCACGTCCCCTTGTAGCAGAGGATTTTAATTTTAAAGCCACAACAAACTCAGAAGCTACAGCTGCATACACACCACACTGCATTCCGCCATTCTTTCCCTGGCCGTTGGATTTTGCGCATGCGGTGTAAGGAGAGGTTGGGCTGTGACGTCATCGTTCCTTAACCTATCCGTATTTGTTGTCCACATGTAAACGCTCAGCCGGCGTTTTCAGATTCATCCAACCTGGGACCCGTTTTCAAAAATGTGCCTCTAAAAGTCTGCACTATGAGGGATCGACCTTCCAGTTCGCTGCCCTCTTCTGTGAAATGCTCTCCCAGTGCACTTTAGGGCACTTCAGTCTGTGGAGACTCTGAAAGGAATCTGAAGAAATTAAAGCCTATCCCAGACTTTACTGTCTCTGTATAAATTGTCATTTTATTAGCATTAACTTACTTTTCACTATTTTTTAAAAAGTGAGATTTGAATCAATGTTTTTTTTTTCTTGTTACTATTGTTATCTTATCACTGTATAATTATGCTCTGTTTTTCTAACTGCAGCTGAAATTTGTTTCAAATGTAAAATGCGTTAAAAAAAAATAAAATGTGTTACTGATATTATTATAATAAATTGTGGAAAAAATGTTTTTTGAAAATAGTAACAGATTTTGATTACATAACTTGGTAAATGTTCAACATATACAATATATACTTTGGTTAAAAATAGTTTTTTTCTATTACATAGTTCACAAAAACATAAATGATTGTATTTTCAGATGTATATTGACTATATATATGTTTTACAATTTTCCATATTTTAGCCAATAACTCAAGAAGTTCTTTACGGATTTTGATGACATTTTCAGGGGATTTTGCTCATGACATAAGAGAGAACTGATAAGATTTTGGCAGTGATCTAAATTTGGATCTAGATCCAGAATTGAACTGCATCTGGTCCTCTACATAGAGGAATTTTTTCCTTTTTTCAACTTAAATTAAATCCTTGCTTAACAGACACCAAAGACAAGATGTAAAAACTCTTCCCTTTTTATTTGTGCTCTGATGTTTTGGGTGATAACACTTTAAAATACATTGTTGATTAAAAAAAATGTCATTTTGGCCTCATGCTGCAGAGTATGTCCAGATTCTGCTTTTATTAATTTGTACTTGAATACTCAGTGCTTTAGAGCCCTTCTCCAACAGGTATATCTGAGTGAGGTCTCTTGTGCTGAACTTGAACGCATCAGGACTTCTGACTCTGCCCCTTTCCTCATATCAAACACTGAGATGCGTTCACGGGCGTGCCGCCACAAACCAATGAAGGCGAGAGAGGGGAGGGGTCACATATCCATGTTAATAAATACCCCGAGCTGCTTCCTCACGTCCGCTCTTTTCCCCAGTCAAGGAGGAACCCGGTGGACTGTCGGCACCGATTTAATTCATTCAAACTTATTAACAAAAACACAAAAAACGCAACCATGAGCAGGAAATTCTTCGTCGGTGGAAACTGGAAGATGAACGGCGACAAGAAGAGCCTGGGGGAGCTCATCAAGACCATGAATGGAGCCACGGTCGACCCCAATGTCGGTATGTAGATTCTGACCACCTCAAACCCCAAATATGAGATGTACATTCAAGTTGTCCTCTTTCTCGCCAGCATCCCGAGTTCCCTCTCTTTTAACGGAATTGGAACACGATAGCTCGGTCACTCAATAAATCCGTAACACCATCACCATCCCAGTCCAGCTTCCTCTTTATTTTGTGAGTTATAAGAGCTGCATTCACCGTGAACTCTGACCATTTGGTATTTTTGTACTTTAGCTGACATCTTGGTGCAGACAGAGACAAGTGGACGTGCACGGGTGGCAGGTTTCAGTCATGTCGGTAATGGTGGTGGTGGTTGTGCGCTTGCGGCTGCACGTAGCAGCAGTCAGCTCGGCCCACTGCTGTCTGTACGGGAACACGGTGCGTTCAGAGCTGCTCGGTAATTACCCTTTCATTGGTACACTAATGAGGGAAAATGTGGCCTATTGTGAGCCTACCCTCACGTGATACCCGTGGGGTTATCTTGTTGAGGCCGCTCGGCCAAAGACAGCACTGTTAAATCATATTGATGGTTGCTTTACGTGCTTCCTTTCTTTTGTACGATTTTTACAGTATCGCCTGAATGCAGCACCAGTAGACATTTGCCCTGTTGCTGTCTGCTTCTGGAGACAGGCCACGAAGGCTGCTGCCATACAAAATAATCATAAAGAAA